>JARQZJ010000033.1:6432500-6515000 GCA_030704895.1 Henosepilachna vigintioctopunctata | reverse complement strand
ATATATATATATATATATATATATATATATATATATATATATATATATATATATATATATATATATATATATATATATATATATATATAGAGTATTTGCTGAATTATAATTAGAGATTTTTTCATTCGTATATACAGTAAACTGTAAGCAAGTTTACAAGGTTTAAAAGTAGTGAGGAAATTCAACATTAATTTTCAACTTTTTCGATGGGATACGAGAGATAAACAATGGCAGTAATGATCTTTGGCTTGAGTGTCACTGGATTTATTATTTAATTCACATAGGTTTGAGGTGGTTAGCCTTTTATCAAGAGTAGTAGTGATATTAACTCTTGGACAGTGGATATTGTTATTACATTTGATAATAATGGGCTAACCACCTCACATAATATATAATATTTACAACTCTACATATTATGTATAGTTGTTGATATACCTGTCCAGTGAAATTTAAGCTAAGTTTTATCTTTACTATTATTTGACATAATGTTTCATCTATTGATAGTGAAAACTCCGTGTTTTTCAAGAATATGATTGATATTGATGTCATATTTCATTTATATTGATAATATTTTATGAAAAACACTTCGCTTAGTTTTACAAATATTATATTAAATTAATTGCCTGGTAATTTTGTTCGGGGTGTTACCCAATTTTTACAAGCTAAACTGGGAAACCTATATTTAAGAATTGGTTTTGAAAATGGGGTATCACTCCGTAACATTTGTCAGGCAAATAATTCGATATAACTTGAATAAAACCGAGTAGTTTGTAATTTTCACTTTAATTCAGTCAAACATGACAATATTGTTTCGCCAACACAGTGGCTTCATGAGATGTAGGTGATGAACTGAGTTTATCAACACTCACTGTGTTAGCAAAACAATATTGCCATGTTTGATTGTTTAAAATGAAAATTACGAAGTACTTAGTTAATTCAAATTATGAAGTTAAGTCTTCAGAAACTATCGGCTCTATCGATTAGTAATTCGATATAAAATTTTTGATACCAAGCCAAGCCATTTAACTTCACCAAAAGATCATTCAATCTACTATCTATTATAATATTCCATTTATTGGAAGTTTTTGAAAATTAGAAATTTTGAGAAATTAGAAAATGCCTGAAAAGAATATGCTTCATAAAAATTATCAAAATGGAATAGAATAAACCTGAAAAATCTCAAAAAATGAATATTAGTATGTATTAAAAAATATCACGAAAATTTGACAATTTTTAGATTTCAAATCGCTTTTCAAATCAGCGTTACATAAAGATTTAATTATTCATCATACTAATAAGAAAAACATGAGGGGAATTTACCTTTTTTCGACAGATATATCAAAACAGGACAACGGCACCTACTTGACTGAAGTCGGAGAGAGTACTTGTCTCGGAAGGAACCAATATGCATTGCAATGTAATTAGAACCGGTCGCGGTTTTGAGATTTATTCCTAGAGGGGCACTAGTTCTTGTTTTGAATACAGTGCTTCTCAAACGTTTCTTCATTTGAACGTAAACTTCGAACAGTAAGGGGAAAATTACTTTCTACTTATTATTATAAGGATAGAATTACAAGACAATTATTAATCTCTGCCATATTCCAGAAGTTTTTTTATTATTGCAGCGTATTCATTTGCCGAATATTCATCATTTTCCTCAATAATAATATTAAAATTAGTATTTTCGCCCTTTCGGAGAAGTAGGATGGGACTACGGAATATGGTGAGTTCCAGTAAAGGCTGTATGTTTGTGTTTGTCTATGATTTTAGTAGTTTAATGGTAAAGTGATTAATGGTTGAATAACATTCAAAATGTAATATACAAAATTTACATATTAGCCGTTCGGAGCTCACGTTAAACAATAAGTCTTCGAAATTAAAAAAAATTAAAGATATCTCAAATAAACTAATTAACTCGTTGAAGTTTAAAACTTGTACGTGAGTAACTTAAAATATATAAACTTTACTGATAATTGAATAAACTTTGAACAAAATAATAAAACTAATGAAAAATAACAGAGTACAAAAGGTGAAAGGAAAAAAGTTTAAAAAGAAGAGTGATTGAATAAAAGTTTATAGATCTCTAAGTTGTGAATCATTATAAAAAGGCTACGTTGAAAGGCTGATTATACTTTATCGTTTTCTGTATATTCTGTAGTAGTGTTATGCACTCACGTCACAAGAAAATTACCACTTCTGAATCGACTCACTGTCTTGGTAGAAGCTCTTCCATACTGGGCGTCTTTGAACCAAACTTTTGTTAACTGATTTGGCTCTATAGACTTGTAAAATTTGCCTTTATCTAATGATTGAAATTCATCTGTCCATTTCCTTTCTATGGAGATCTTATGTTTGTGAAATACATCTGTATATACCTACTTCATAGGGATGGTTCTGTCTTTACAGGCAACTTTTGCTACGTTGTCTACTATCTCATTTTCTAACACACATTGATGTGATTTAACACACATGAACTACATCTGGAAATCTCTCCGATTTGTGTTGTGCAAGCTAAGGAGTATTTTTATATGAATATAAGAGAAGAAGTGATTGAATTTAATGTTCCTTAAAGACAAAAGCACACTTTGACTGTCTGAGATAACCACAACTTTGCGATTTGCTTGATCCATAAAGTTTATTCATAGATGTTTCCAATCCTACCGAAATGGCAAGTAATTCTTCATAAGAAATTGAAAAATAATTTCACAAAAGCACTAGTATTGGAAGTACATGTACTCGAATCAAAAAATGCTACTCCAACTGCTGAACATCCTGATTTGGAAGCATTAATGTAAATTATATGATATTCTGGAAAATGGGAGTTCACTAATATTGCGAAATCCACTCGAACATTACACAAAACAAAGCCATTTGGAATAATTATCAATGCATCGAAGTTCACAGAAAAGAATGGAAGGTTCTCATTTACTGCCATTTCTTCAGTATCTTTTAGGATTTTATAACATGCTATCAATATTGGATGTTTTTTTATAATCCAAAACTTACGAGTGAGATTTAAAATATACAGGTTGTTTATATTTCGTATCAATGTTTCTGAAATTGATATAGATTCTAAAATTAATTTTGTTCCCAGTAGTTGCTTCCATAGGGGCAACTATCCAGCTTCGGATAGAACCCCATTCGATGACGAACTGCTAATTAGTAACTTCTAATAGTAAGAAAAAAAAAAGAAAGAAAAGAAAAAAACTAATAGGACCTTCTTAATACTAATTGTAGAGATATTATATTATTATTACTATTCAAATAAAATTGCTTCTGTTTACAAATTTTTCAATCTTGTATCTAGGAGTTTGATGTATCCAGTTCTTTATTAGTTGGATGTATACAGATCTACTTGCTGATATTGTCTGGTAGTTCATTAAACATCAAGGGTCCAAGGTAAGTAAAAGATCTGAGTCCAATGGTTTTATTCACTCTTGGTATCGGCAACATGTTCTTGCTTTTACGGTTCCTAGTATCTGTGGTGAATGGCACACTCTCATGGTGAGTTCTGTGAAACCTCACGAGTAGTGTTCTTGCATAGAGTTGCCTTGTTGTGAAAACGTTCGTTATTTGGAATAATTCGTTTGATGGGTAGGTATGACTTCTTTTTTATGATTTTGAGAATCCATTTTTGTATCACTTCAATTTTCTGATAGTAATATTTGGCTAGAGAACCTCATACCAGCATCCTAATGTTAGATGAGGTTCAACAAGACCACGATACACTCTCATAAGATCATTCTGTTACAAACCTTTCTTAGCATTTTGAACTTGGGTAAAAACATTCTGAGCTTTTGGACAATTGCTTTGGCCTGGGCTCTCCATTGAAGATGTTCATCAGATGGAAATAAATGTTAACTATAACTAGTAAATGCCATATATTCAGTTTTTTCATCATTCAAAGTTAATTTCCTTGAAGCAAAAAACTTTAGTAATTCAATAAATTACACTTTTATCTTCTGGAGTAATTATTTCCCAGTTTCTTGCCGTGAACAACTCTGCAGTATCATCCGCATATCCTATTATCGTCCGGTTAAATTAAGAGAAAATAGCTGGTTCACATACAACAAGAATACAACAGGTCCCAAAACTGTACCCTGTGGTACTCCATAGAGAACCGGCACTTTTAAATTTTTCAGTTTTGACATATTGATGTCTTCCTTCGATGTCTTCCTTCTTCCTTCATGAGATTGTAGGATAGTGCCCTCCATCCTAGCGCTTCAAAGTTTTTAACAATTCCTGATGATTCACGGTGTCGAACGCTTTGGCCAGGTGAACAAAGATAGAAATCATTGGAATGTTTTTATCTATTGCTTCTGTTATTAATGCAATTAGCTCAGCAACTGCGTCCTGAGTTGACCGACCATCTCTGAAACTAAACTGCCTATTTGCTAGCAAGTTATGTTACTTTGTTCTATAAAGTTACATATACGTTTATTCGAAATTTTTTTGAAAAGTTTTGCTGAAGATGATATCAGAGAAATAGGACGAAAATTTTTTATCTAATTTTTGTCAGCAATTTTATATACAGGTATTACAGGCTAGTGCGGTTTTAGGTGCATTGGGCTCAAACAATTTCATTGAAATGGCAAACTGATTATACACATACCCTATGAAAGTAAAGATAGAGAAGAGCCTAAAACCTTAAATTTAAAGAAGAATATATTATGAATTAATACATAAATCATTGACTCAATTAAAATGAAAAAATCAAATTCAGAAAAAAATTAAATGAATATAAACTTAAATTCGAACACTTGAACTTATGATTTACACTTCATTGACTACATAGCATGACGCGTTTCGTCGTTACAAATGACTTCTTCAGATGCTTACAGAATAATGGACTTACATCAAGTAAACGCCAACACTATTAAATATTTAAAAATTTAAATTTTTGTTATGTCAATTCAAATAATAGTAAACTAAAGCTGAAACACTTGAGCTAAAAGTTTGAGTTTCACTGAATATATCAATAACTCTACATATGTTTCGGGTAGTTATCCTATTATCAAGAGATAATGAGAGAGATTGTTTCAGCAACTGATAAGTTCTACTCAAATAACATCAAATAAGCGATTGAATACTCTCCAAACTATCAGTTTACAGCTCTTATTCAGCTCTTAATGCTCTTATCGCTCTAATGCGCGATCTTAAGAAGAATATTTCAAGCAAAGATTTTTTTAAAGATTTGAAAAAAAGCATTTGTCTTTGATTTGAGGGTGTCTATTGATTACGTAAGGTGAATAAGGAGGGAGTGGCTGAAGGTAAATCTTGTCAAACCTAACTTAGGGCTAATGGGGGTCTAACAAAATAATAATAATAATAATATTTATTTAAGGCTCTCGTAATACAATTGTATAGAAAAACAATGGTATTATAATTTTGAAATCTATCTTGTCAATTTTGTTGCCTAAACAAAGATGATACATTTTCTCACAAAGACTGTAGCCTGTGGTGAGTACGAATAATGTCTATTTAAATTCTGCAATATTTAGTACGTACATACATATCAAGGTATCTATTTTAATAATCTGAGAAAAAACTTATCAATATAAAAATTTGATAACAATATTGGGGAGAAGCAAATATCAATATTATAAAAATGTGTAACACTACCATATATTGTTTTACAATCATTTTAGCTTTTAAATGTTGATGACCACCAGTTGATGAATCGTATATCTGCCCTTTGTTTTCATTCAGTTCTTTGTGGCAGACTTGAATTTTTCAATGTTAACCATAGTTTTTAAATCAAATGGCAATTCATTATAGATTCTTGGTGCCAAATAGGAGTAGCTACGAAGACATATAGATTTATCGATTTATTTTATAGAATTGATAAAGAGTTCCTGCTACATCAGGTATTCACGCTATGGTCAATAAAGTAACAACTGTCTATCTTTTTCTTCGTGAAGTTAAGCAGCGATTGAACAAACAGCTCGCGTATATCCAACATGTCAGCTTCTTTATACAGAAAGTCAGTAGAATATCCATTCTATTTTTTATGGAGGATTTTCAGCAACCATTTTTGTTGAATTTCCATCTTTTTTATTACTGTATCATAGGCACCACAGCCCGCAACAATACCATATCGTATCAGAGACTTCGACAGCGCTCTGTAAATTATTGTTAGATGTTTTACGTCCAGAATAATTGACAGTTCTTCAAATTTGGATATTAATCCTCTAAGCTTAACAATTAAGCTTCTGACGTGGGAATCCCATTTAAGGTCGAATCCAGTATAATTCCTTATTTATAAATCTTTCAACAATAGCGACGTTGCCATGTGTATATTGATAGACTTTGCAAAAGCGTTCGACACTGTTGAACATACAAAACTTCTCAGTCTTCTAGAAGAGATTGGAATTAATGGTGTCTATCTGGGATTATATAAAAGCTACTTATCGCCTGATTATCGCTTGATTTTTTCTAGCAATTAATAGAAAAATATCGAATATATAGAAAATAAAATATTAATCTGGTAAATATTAATTGAATTTAATGTGAAACAAGTTCCTAAACTGAAGTTCTGATACTATTCTGAATTCAACCTTTCTTGGTACCAACTCTTGAGATCTTCCACGAGTCCTTTTGGTCAGATTTACAATGACAATTCTTTATTCATTTTACTAGCTTTTATTTCAGGTATGTTTTGTTTTGTTTGAGTTAAACCACTTAGATTTAAAGTTTCGATTCTAATCGCATCAAATACTAGTCTTAATAAAATGACGGAAAAATTTTGTTCATCAAATCTATCCACTACATTATACTCAAATTGTAAATTCTGAAAGATATCATGTGACATTCAGGGAGAGGAATATGGGACGTTTCAATAGAAACAAACAGACCAATAATAATTACTCACATATCAAGTCTACATCTACTTGTATGGATTTATGTTTATGTAAAGAATTAACGAACAACTTGAATATGATCATAGTAAAACCCAAAACCACAGTAACCTCAATTGAAACTCAGAAAATGTTAATCGCACTAGTGATATTTCAGAAACTTTTGTATCTGCTCATTTACATCAAGATTTGATTTGATTGGGCTGAAAATTATGTGGATAAGTTCATGATAGTTCAAACACTTTGAACATTCAGTTTAAATACTTTAAAATGCAACTTTCATTGAAACTTGTGCTCGAATCATTGAAATACACTAATTTATAAATTCAAATCACAAATTTTCTTCAGTTTTTCGGTCACAAATTGATGACATCAAAGAAATACTGTTGAAATAAGTAGGTATTTATGGCATTTTATTTTGATTCATATTCAAGATATTTTCCATTATTGTTTAATTCATTGAATTTGCTGTATCTCTGCAAAATGTACAAGGAAAATGTCCTCTAACTGAAATATTTTGGAAAAAGAGAAGAAAGAAAAAAAATTCGCATATTAGAATTCCTTATCACAAATCAATCTGAATAAAAAATTCTGGACTTAATTTAATAGTAAATTAAATGTTACTAATAGCCCTTCACTCTATTTTCAATGAAACAATTTCAAGTAGCAGGTCAAAAAGATTATCCACTGTTGAGTTTTTATTTCTACATTTTATTAAATTGTTTTATATGTTCTAATGTAATTTTAATTCTAATACTCATCTTTGTCCAATTCATTGTCAATTTGAATTTTGATTCTTAGATTCTATTCTTCTTCTTTGTAATGTATATTAATTACTTCTATGTAATTCATAATAAGTTATTTATTCTTAACGGGTATAACACTCAATTACAAAAAATAATAACAATGTTGAATACATAACTAAATAATTAAAATGAAGAAGATATAACAAAGAGCTCAGTCTAATCTAAAAAAATAGTAATATTATAGCATTCAATGAAATATTACAAAGAACTCAATATAAACCAATTTATTTTAGTAATTTTCCTTGTTCACATAACTCTTTCGAGTTTCTAGGTGGAATAATCCTGTATTGCAAGAATTTTGCCTAGGAACACGAAATTTCAAAACTTTATCACTCAAATTTAAAAAAAATTGAGTGAGAAAGTTTCTCTCCTGCTCTGCAATGAGATCAAACTAAATCGACTCAATAATTAGTTATGATTGACTCCTCTCTGTGGATAAACTTTATCCTCCCTCCAAACTAAGAATTTCGAGAACCTTCTCTGAATAGCCTCAAGATGTCGTTGATAGCAAGTGTAAATGGGATGACAAATCATGCTACCATACTCCAACTTGCTACGGATTAGTGTATTGAATAGTCTAATGAATGTTGAGAAATTATTAAAATATTTCCCATTACGTATAAAGAATCCATATATTTTCGTAATTGTTGTAAATAATGTATTGTCACTTATACTAGTATTATATTTGAATTTTTATTTTCATTTCATTTCAGAGCATTTCAATGGATGATATTTTCCTTAATAAGCACTCTGTGCTTGTCTGAAAGTTGGACCTACAGTTTAACGCCAATTGCGGAAGGTCCAAGAACACGTAGGGAATCGTACCAACCAGCATTATTAGGCCGGAAGCGTTATAGCGTCACAAGACCGTCCGGCTAATGAGCCTATAGAATAAATTCTGCAATTAAATTTTTGGGTCTACTTTCACCATGTATGGTGTTGCACTGAAAAAATTACCAAAAACTTCTTATCTGCCCTTGAATTTGAAAAGAAAGACGTAATATTAGACCTACGTTGATGAAATTCAATGCTAGTGGATTTAAAAAAAAACGTCTGAACGATTGTGTTTGAATAAATGATAAATTCTTCAACGATTGTATCAGAAAGGACTGGACTATATAATGGACTGGACTGTATAAATATTAAGTATATGTAGAATTTTAACCCTGCAAACAAATATTTTCTGTTTTATTTTTCACAGGAGTATCAAAGTTATTTCGAATGGTAGATTGAGGAGGAAGATACGTGTCGAAATCCCATGTCAAGCGATTAATAAATTGAAGTAATCGAAACGATCCACCGAAACACGATTGTAGTGGAATATATATATATATATATATATATATATATATATATATATATATATATATATATATATATATATATATATATATATTTATATATATTGGTTGAATCAACACGGCGTAAACCTGAGAGACCTGGGTTCGTATCTCAGTCGAGGATGAAAACTTTTGTGATGTAATTTCGATTAGAAATTTACATATAGATATTTCTTCATATAAATAATATGATCCGTACGTGTGTGGTTAGCGCGAATAAATATTCACTTTTCTTTAATCTCATGTTCAATAACGAAAATTAAAAATACATCTGGGAGGATGAGAAGGTGTTACTCACTTTCGTTACAGTTTGAAAAGACGACAACCCGAGCGTCGACTACTGGCTTACGAATGAAAGAGTAATAGATATAGTCGAAATTGCATCCCGAAGTGTAGACCTCGGTAGTTTAGTTGGTTAAAGCAACAGGGCGTGAACCTGAGAGACCTGGGTTCGTATCCCAGTCGAGGTTGAAAACTTTTGTGATGTAATTTCGATTCCAAATTTACATATAAATATTTCTTCATATAAATAATATGATCCGTACGTGTGTGGTTAGCGCGAATAAATATTTATATATGTATTATATAAGTATTATATATGTATATATAATACTGTTGAAATTGTTAAAATGTGTCTAATTGTTCACTAAAATCACCTACAATACCTATCGTTTATTGTGCGATAGGTAAAGTGTATTGTATTTTATTGTGTATTGTTTTCATGCACCTATTGGTACATGAACACTAATAGTGTTCATCCACTTCTTGATGGTAGGTATTGTATATCGAAACGATATTGTAGTAGACAATTTATATGATATATTTGAACGGGATAATTCTTTATATGTGTTTAATTGATTAAAAGTTATTTCGTATTGTATTCTGTGTTACGGCACTTTGATGGTCACGGAATGTAGGCACCAACTTTTCATTCTGGAAAATTTTCAGTTTTCATATCAAACCTATTATACCTATGATATGCGTACTATTCGTGCGCATCAGGAAGAAATCGTATTTTCAAAAGAAGTTGCGATAAAATGATATACAATTTGGCACGAAGATTCAATTCGTTCTCGTTTTTCGAATAGTGATTTGAATTATATTACTACATTCCTTCTCAAAACCTGATAGCACATAAAAATTGTATTCCGGAAAACGGTGACGTGGAAGAAAATCGTTTTTGTTCTCAACTGAGCATGAGAGAAGGTGACATTATTTAGTATATTTTCTACATTTGTAGTAGTTTAAGTATAAGAGAATAACATAATGGAATTTTATCACTGCCACGATTCGGGCTACTGCTAACAAGCTGTTTCAGCTTGAAGTGGGTTTTACAGAAGCAGACGTATAAAAAAATCAGGAAATTTCCGTACGGTAGTAGATGTAAAAGCCGAACTTTTGAAACGATTCGACCACTCTAATAATGAATAGTGTGCTGTGAGAGTGCAATATGATTACTAAAAAACTAATGGTTGAATTAACAAACGCATTTCACACTATTAAAAGTTTATAGTCTTAAACACCCTCTAACGAATAGTGAAGAAATACACATCCCGTAGAAATACTAGACAGCTACCGGTGCTCAAAACTTGTTCGGAATCTAATTTTGGGAAATCTTGATACAACCTCAATGTGTAATTCTGTGTTACAGAATTGAGTTGTTATTTCCTCATACTGATTTCACCAAACAATTTGTCAATTGCAGAAATTGAATTTCATTCAGAATTAAGGTTCTAAATGACCATGGCCAAATATTATATGTATGTGGCTGGCATCCATTATTAAGGCACTAAGGTAGTACATGATTTTTACACAACCAATAATATTCTGCATACTCGAGTATTTCTAGTGCCCAAAACTGCTCGTAGAGTCCAAAAAATATCAGATATTATAACTTCAATAACAAACATATCCCCTACAATTCAAATTGAGTCTTTGAAATGATAATCAATTTTTATCCGATAGTGATTATTTCTTCCTAACATAAATAAGGTGTATGTTTGAATGGATGTTTGTTACTCAATCACAACAGAACGGCTTTCGTACAAATATGTCGAAAATATTTTCTAAGATAGCACCCTGGTTTTTCATGGTTTTGGGAAGTAGAAACGTATTAGTCCGCGCGATATTTTTCTATTCCTTCATACATAATTGCTAATTATTATTTTTATTAATTTTTTTTTGTAATTTAGTAACTTGATGTCAAATTTAAGTCTGGACATCTTTAGAGTTACATATTTGAGCTACCAAACAAAGTTATATCAGAAAGTTTATGAAAAACTAAGTAGTATAAAACAGAGCATTGAAATGAAACATTATTTCAAATGGTTGTTAATGAAAGATAATGTTGTTAATAATTGAATATGACTACTCGGGAAACCTCTCTGCAAATATATAAAATAATATATATTTAGGAATACGAACAATTTAGGATGAACTTAGCTATTAACGCCCAAATACCTTAAGGTCACTTAATGTTTTCATGGAGCTAGTCAATTCATTAGATGCATTGAATCCTTCATAAAATATACTTCCTCTAGATATAGAAAGCTGACAAACCTGCATGTAGAAACTGTCGACATTTCTTGTATTATAAGCGTACACACCACTGACACATGTTACATTTTCTTATACTCTATACGGAAACAATTTGTTTTCAAATTGGAATATTAATATATAACGGGTGTGTTATTTAGAGGTATAGAACTTTAATTTGGCATAACTCAAGATTGCGACCGATGTAACAGTGAAAAGAGGAGTGATTTAGTCTCAGTTTAGTTTGGAAATTCATCATGAATAGACTCACGCCTGAACAACGCTTGCAAATACATAGTGTAATTTCATTTCGAAAATAATGGTTCTGTGCGGAATACGTATCGCGCACTACGTCCATTTTATCGTCGACAAAATCGTCCATCAGAGCAGTTAATTCAAAGTTATAATTCAGTTATATTATACAAAGTTATAATTCAGTTATAATTGAACGTTTTTGCACCACGTTTACTCTTATTGATAACTCGCATCTATAGAGACGCTGTACAGAAGGAGCTATTGCTACTGTAGAGCGTAGCATTGAGGAAGACCCGAATGAGTCCATCCGCCATCGAGCACAGGAATTGGATCTGTGTCCATCCACTTTATGGAAGATTTTGCGGAAGGATCTTGGTTTGCGTGCTTACAAAATCCAACTTATGCAAGAATTGAAGCCAAACGATCATCAAGCAAGGCGTAGATTCGTCGAATGGGCCGGAAACAATATTGCCGTTGTTCCCGATTTTCATAAGCGAATTTTGTTTAGCGATGAAGCGCACTTCTGGTTGAATGGCTACGTCAACAAACAAAACTGCCGCATTTGGAGTGAAGATAATCCTCAAGTGTATGTCAAAACACCGTTACATCCCGAAAAACTGACTATTTGGTGCGCTTTATGGGCTGGTGGAATCATTGGTCCGTACTTCTCCAAAAACGATGATGGCCAGAACGTTACAGTCAATAGTGATCGGTATAGAGCCATGATTACTAACTTTTTCATTCCTGAATTGAACAACTATGATGTCCAGGAGCTGTGGTTTCAAGAAGACGGCGCAACATGCCACACAGCTCGTGCCACAATCGATTCATCGAAAGACACGTTTGGTGACCGCCTAATTTCACGTTTTGGACCTGTGAATTGGCCTCCAAAATCTTGTGATTTAACACCGCTAGGCTACTTTCTGTGTGGCTATGTAAAGTCATTGGTCTATGCGCATAAGCCACAAACGCTTGACCATTTGGAAGACAATATTCGCCGTGTTATTGCCGATGTAGTCCAGATTGGACTACATCCGAGCAAGCCGTGGCGGTCATATGCCAGAAATCATATTTAAAATGTAATGCCACATGATTGTCTTCTGAATAAAAAAAAATTCTTGTCAATCGAATGATTCAACGTTGTTTTATTGCAATTTAAAGTTTTATACCTCTAAAAAACACTCTTTATGTATCACAAAGTATTTTATGCTTAACTGAAATTAGTTCTGAGCAATTTAACATGTTTTCGATGGGAGTATATCTACTACATCTAATAATTGTTCACATCCTCTATTCACCAATTTTTGTAGCTGCTTAGTTTTTTAGTTGCTCAATCCAAATAACATAGTGAAACAATATTCAAAGTGTAGCATTATTATGGAGTTAAACAGCAATAACATCAAATATGAAGTCATATTTCTTTTTAGAAGTTTCATTTTCAAAAATAATTGTGGTAGGTCAGAAGGATTATCCACTGCTTTGTTTTAATCCTACATTTTATTAACTTGTTTTATATGTTCTATAGCAATTTTAATTGTTATATTTATCTTTGTTCAATTCTCTGTCAGTTTTTTTAAGAATTTTTATTCTTAAATTCTCTTCTTGTTCTTTGTCATTTTTACCAGCGTTAATGTTATTTCAGCACCTGAAGAGGAAGTTGAAAATCGAATCGCGCGTCAGGCGTTATATTTGACATATGAGAAAATTTAAATTTGTGTGTTATTATGACTTTCTAAATTCAATGGACGATGAATCTACTCTGCCATAGTTCATATTTATATAAGAGGTAATTATAAAAACTTGTCTAAAAATCACTGACTGAACAATTCTTTATTCTTTATTATAGAATTATTCTTTATTATTCTTTATTATAGAATAAAGAATTGTTCAGTCAGTGATTTTTAGATAAGTTTTTATTATTACCTCTCATTTAAATTATGACTTTCATAATATGATATTTCAGATGGAAACTCCTTCCTCTTGAATATTTTCCGAGTTTTCGAGCTACGAAATTTACGAGTTATATAATTATTTAACGGCTTTCTTCGAAAGGTAATTCAATCGATAAATATTTGTGTATGAAGTTAGCATATAAACTTCGATCTAACGAGTTCGCTTAGTTCCCGACTTTTGAGAAGCGCTGTACCGATATTTTAAACGGTACTTGCAGAATCGATTGGGGTTAAAGGACAACAGATACCGTTACATATGCCTATTTCACGCATTGAATATCCACCTACCTCTCGTTGTAACTGTTGAGGCAGTCCTGTATCTGTGCCATTATGGCTAGAACGATTTATTCGGAAGATTCAAAATTCAAGATGAACTTTCTGAATCGGAAAACGTGAAGTATCATATTCATATATATCATAAATATTCATATGAATAATCTACTGCAAAACTAAATAAAATGTGAAAAAGTTCATAAATGCTCTCAATTTCCGATTTAACGTGAAATTTTATAGGTTTGAATGTTTGAGTTTGAGAAGTGAGTACTTTGATATATATTTCTCCTACAAATTATTCAATGCCTTAATAGATTCTGCTGCATGTTTGAGCCTAATAAACTTTAATTGTTCTCCACATGTAGTAAGAAATCGTACAATACTCGTTGTTGGGCAGAGCAAAAAATATTATATGTGAATTCACTTATCCATAGGCTAAACTTGATAAGTATAGAGACCAACTTGGATATTTTCTCTCCGTATTTCATAACTTCTAAGAGAAATTTGAAAAAGAGATTATTTATAGGTCAATAATAGAATAATTATCAGTTCTTATAGAGTACTCTTCATGATGTACATATTTATCTAATCTTTTTTAGTAGAATTAAGTATTTTGTTTGTAGATGAAATGATTTAACTCAATGCATCGAAAAATTTATTTCGATGAGATATATAGAAAATTTCTTATAAGATATACATATTAGATATAACTTAGTTTGTAGGTCAACATTTGTAATATGTGCTCCTCTATTATAGTTAAAAACTCAACTGTCTATTGAGTGAGCCCTTGTATGTAAAAATAAATAAAAATAAAATGTAAGAAGTTTGTCATTTTTTGTAATGGTCTACTATATTGACCAACTATTCCGCTTATGAGTTCATTCGTACATCGCATTCTATTGTCCAGAATGCGCATTTACCTCTATCGTAGACAAAATTTTAGACGACATGCACATTCGGTTAACATAAGACATGTTGATAACCTTCATTTAGCTCGGTTTCGCCTACATATTTTTAAAAGATCTTCCACATATAATGCGACTTCAATTTATAATACATTAGATAGTGACATAAAAAATCTTTCGCTGCCCGGATTTAGAAAAAAGATCAAATACCAGCTCTTATCTGCCCAGTAAAACTGGATGAATACATTTAATAGACTTCATTTAACACACTTGGCAACTCTTTTTTGTTTTGTTTTTTTCCTCATTTTTTCAAGGTTTAATTTGAAAATGGTTGTCATATTCATTTTTTTGAATTATTGTTTAATAATGTTTACTTTATATTTTATACTTTTTTCTATATTTTATTATTACTGTTATTTTTATTATAATTATTATTATTTATTTTTTATTTTTTGTTTTAAGAGGTTGAGTAAAAATACCTATGCTAAACTTCGCCTCTCACTGTTTAACACAATTTTTGCATAAAAATTAATAAAGTCCTTATTATATAGAATAACTACAATCCCATAAATTGAGTTGATACTTTACAGTGTTAATAGTACCTCAATGTTGAAGACCTTCCTAGATAATGAATCCAATTCAATAATAAAATAGGAGTATTGATTCAGCATTTGATAAAGAAGTAGTACTTCAAAACGTCGTCATGCGTATTTGTATTGAACTATGAGAATATCTGAATATTGTTAAATTATGAATGAAATTGAGACAAAATAGTGATTTCTTACAAAACACTCTTTTATTTGGAAGATGTGATGAACAATCCTCTCTTAAGATGGCTCCATCATTTCAAAATAATCATCGAGTATTTTAAGTTGAATATTTTCAAATTACAAAAATTGTTAAATAACCTCTTGGTTGCCAAGATCGTTATATCCAAAAAATAATGTATTTTTAGAACCATCTCAGTCACTTTAACGATCTTTCTGGGAAAAGTGGCGGTAGGCGAAGTGATGTGACCTCAAACTTTGAGGGGGGGGTGTTTGACGATCCGAATCAGTTAGCTGATGTTTTCGCCGAACATTTTTCCACAATGGTAGTACCAAATTAACATCTCGATATGGCAATAATCTATCTCGGATTTGCACATTATCACCCATGGTGAACACCAATTTTTACTTCTACCCTGTCACTAAAATTGAAGTTGAGGATACCATTAGAGCCTTAAAAAATGAAAAAAGCGTCGGTGTTGATTCCATATCAGCCAAACTTTTGAAAGGAATTAGTGGAATTATTGGCGAGCACTTGGCATATCTTATAAATGTTTCCATCACTACTGCAAAGTTCCCCAATATCCTTAAGCAATCCATAGTAATTCCAGTATTTAAGAATGGAACCGTTGGTGACATTACTAATTATCCACCAATATCCATTTTGAGCGTGTTTTCCAAGGTAATAGAAAAAATTGTTTTCGCCAGAATGATGAGTTATCTCAATAGATTCAAAATAATTGACTCCGCGCAACAAGGATTCAGAAGCGGCTACTCAACTCAGTCAGCTGCGGTTAAGTTTTTTGAATCTGTCTACGAGTGTTTGGATAAACACTTGTTTGTGGCGGGGTTATTTTTTGATTTATCTTCTGCATTCGATTCACTATCCTTTGAATTTTTACTTGATAAATGCTACAATTTAGGTTTCAGAGGTGTGTTTCTGAATTGGTTACGTAGTTATCTTGAAGAAAGAAAAATGGTATGGAAAATAGGCGAGAGTTATTCTCAGAGACATGATGTTGCTCTTGGGGTGCCGCAAGGCTCTGTACTCGGACCTCTTCTATTCATATTGTTGATAAACGATCTGCCTGCGAAGTTGTCCCGGTTTTTGGTGACACTATTTGCCGATGATTCATCGGTGGTTGTTTCTGGCAGGACTCCTGAAGAACTTCTGAAAGCACGTGAATGCATTGTGAAGGAGTTTGTAAATTGGTGTCAAATGAACAATCTTATGGTGATTGTTGACAAAACTGTATGCGTTCAGTTTTGTCTGAAGGGCAATGGAATTAGTACCTTGGATGTTAAATATGGGGACAACACTATATCATCATCCGGATCAACGAAGTTTCTTGGAATATATGTAGACAGAAATTTGAGATGGACATCACACACTGAGGTCTTATGTAAAAAATTGAGTAACTCATTTTTTGCAATCTCTAGAATCAAGAACATCGTACCTAGAAACTGTGTTATGAATGTGTATTACAGTCTTGTATATAGTCATCTAAATTATAATATTCTGCTGTGGGGCTGCTCTACAGAAATAAATCGGGTGTTTATTACACAGAAGCGAATACTTCGATTATATCCAATTTGTTTGCCTGATCTATATTTCGACTGTGTTTACAATCTTCATTAGGACTCTAAAACAGATGTTTACACAGAAATCATGTTAACATTTAGTTTAACAACTTACGGCTAACTAGGTAGAAAAAGTATGGCCAACAACCATCAACAGGAATGTGTGAAATTCAAAGTGATATTGCACAGGAATCGAATATTAATGTTGAAATGTGAAACTTTTTGAAAATAAATAAAATTATCATATACCATTATATTATTATATACCAGAGATAGATAAACAATCGAGTATATATGACAGGAGCACAGAAAAACAAATTGTCACCGAAAAAAGCATAGAGGTGAGAGAGTAAATCACCGTAACAACGTCACACTGAAAATGTAACACATAAAGTTTATTGAGATTATGGGTTGTCTGCGAGGGTTACTTAAAATGATCTGAAAGTAAATAACTATAAATGCAGCTCAACCTGGAAACGCCCCTCTTCTTATTAATGTTGTTGGTATTGTTGTTGATGTCGACCATTCCCAAAAAAATCCTTTTTTGGTAACTGACAGCTATATCCAGTATTCCAACATTGTCAAAGTTAAAACGATGTCTTTGTTTTGGGGAATGTAGTGCCAAGGCACATCTGTCCGGCCGAAGTCTAACATCACTTTTATGAAGAGTAATTCTTTTTTTAATGGTCTGAGAAGTTTGACCTATGTAGACTCCTTCACAATCTAAGCACGGAATACTGTAGATGCAATCTGATGTTAATGATGGAGGTACTTCATCTTTGAGTCTTGTGAAAACACTTCTGTCAGTAAAGAAGTTGTATTTGGCAAGTTTAGATCATCTATTGCACCGAAAATGTGACACAGTTTTGCCGTGAGAGACGGGAAATATGGTAAAGATCTGGATTTAACTAATGGAGCTTGTGTGTTGTGATCTATATCTAGGTCAGTTGTAGAGGTGGGAACCGGTGGTCTAATGACTGTTCTACATAGGAACTTTTTTACCACTGTTCTTGGATATCCATTGTCAACCTAGATGTCTCCCAGACGGGACGGGATTACTATCAGGGCTCACTGATATAGTTGCCATAATCTTAGAGGCTGACTTTCCAACTTCAAACTTGTTTGATGGTCTTTCTCCTTTTTTAATGCAATGCATAAACTCTTGTTTGGACTCCGTATCATACTGACGAGATCATAATTCCGTGAAGGTATATAATCGCCCCACCGTCGTGAAATGAATTAGTCTTCAGACTGGAAGATATTCATTTCTCATGGCTACAAGGATGTCGATTCCTCTTCGTTTAGTTTTGTGTGTGATCTAATTTTCAGGTTCGAACATCTGCAACTTGAACTGCTCCGTTCTGAGGAGAGCCAATAGCTCGAAATATATGTCAACGGCTGTTACAAGTGCAGGTTTTTTACCGAGAGTTTTTTCCTCTTCTATATATATATATATATATATATATATATATATATATATATATATATATATATATATAGAAATGTCTAGAATATAGAATATCTAGGTCCAAAGGGCTTACAAGCTAACATGGGCGTACTATAATAAAATGTTCATCTCGAGGGACGCCAAATTAAGGCATTATAACACAAGGATTCTGTTAAATAACAATAACAATGGTTATTGACGGTTTGACAGTCATTCAAGAATTACGTTAATAGAAAAACAAGGACGGAAAATTCTCAGAAAGATTTACGGCCCAATCAACAAAAACGGCGGCATTTGGATGAAAAGACCTCAGAATGAACTTTATCAAAAGTCAAATACAATAACGGAAGAATTCAGCAAAAGACGAGTAAAGTTCTATGTACGTACATGTATACAGAATGAAACACTTCAGAATACCTAAGAAACTAATCGATATAATTATGAAGAGTAAATGCGGAACAGAGTGGCTAAAAGAGGTCCAAAAAGATCTCAAACAGATCAAAATAAAAAATATCGAAGATCACACTGAGTGTCGCTATAAGATCGTACATGTGAAGTTTGGGCAAAATCAACCTGGAATAAAATGGATAGATGGAACGAAAGAAAGAGCATTCCGAGAGGATGAAGAGTTTTTGAAAGGCGAAAAAGATGAAGCAAAAGTGCTTATAATTGCGAATTCAAGTTCAATCGTTCTCTATAAAAATAATATATATATATATATATATATATATATATATATATATATATATATATATATATATATATATATAGAATATATATTACTTTTTGAAAGATGTTACGCTAACATGATTCGTCATATTGTTGAAAATACTCAATACACGTTAATTAAACAAAATAATTACGTTCCTAACTTCACTCTTTTTATCATTCGAATGTAGGTATTTAAGTTGTGGGTAAATGAAATCACTGTTTAACATAGTCTCTAATAAAGACCGAATCAGTTCCATTATAAGCACTGATGGCGACGCATGTACAAGTCAGAATAGAAAGTGGCATTTTAGAAGGATATGTCACTGAAAATAAAGAAGATTCTGGTAAAGAGTATTATAGCTTTCAAGGAATTCCGTACGCTAGACCACCTATCGGAGAACTGCGTTTTAAGGTTAGTTAGAATTACCAATTTTTGATGAAACAATTCTGAAAAGTGCTAAAGAATGGTCTTTCTGAAAATATTATGTAGTTATTTGGAAAATTAGTCTGAGAACGATGTACCTTAACATAAGCGAACAATTAATATTTTTCTTTGATTAATGAAGATTTAATGTGAATAACTATTTGTTTTGCCGGTAATATTAAATATATGCTAATGAAAATATGGGTACCTGATTTTTGAAAAAGAATTCTTTGAGAATAATTGATCTCCAAGTATCACTAGAATCACTAGTAACACACTGGTGTAACTGGCTTCCGACTTGTAAAATTTAATCCCAAACATTATAGATATAATAAAGTTTTTCTTTGACCTCGAAAAACATTTCGCAGTTTTTTTGAAAATATGTAATATTTATGTTTCTCGAAATCTGCTACTTCAATTTTTCCTATCATTTCACTGTATAATTCAGTATTATCACTATCCATATATCTTTTCCATGGTTTCCCTTCATAATTTTTTATAAATAATAACTGAGTTTGGAAATTCCTTACAGAATCTCATATTCTTTATCTACAATTACAATGAAGGGACTGGTAGATAACTGAGTATTGTTTATGATTTTTGTGCTACAGTATTAAATCAGTTTAGTTAGAATAATTGCGAGTTAGGATAATTGAGATATCGTTTATGTGGCAATAAAATGAAATGAAACCATAATTATTGTTTTTCTCAACTTCAGACATGACAAAGTTTTATTCGTAAATATAAACGATATTGCAACTCATGGTATTAACTTTTATTTGCTGATGATATTATGCTTTATGTACGATTATGTGGCAAATATATCGAGAATATGACAGAATGGATCAATAGAGACTTTTCAGAATATTTTATACCTGCTTCTCGGTTTTGCTGACCTTCGGGACTAATTCTATATTATTTCTACGAGTATATAGTAGCAGTTATGAAAAAGAAATTAAATTTTTTTGAAATTGTTTGGAGTAAACTGGCTTTAAAAACTTTTTCATTGGCGGGGAAACACCCACACGGGTTGACGAATTTGAAAACATCACTGGCAGATGAACGGGAAGATCCTATTTTACTTCTTCCAATTTGACATTGTCTGGTCAATGATTGACTGAAGTCAGTTCAGTGAATGATTTGGGTGTTGAGCTTGATAAGAAACTAACCTTTGAATTGCATATTGAAGGAATCGTCCAAAAAGCTCCTAGAAATCTGGATTTATGCGAGTTTTATGCGAGACATTACGAATGACTAGGCCTTTTGGTCGACTTGAATGAGTTATTGCTTTATATAATTCTATTGTAAGATCCAAGTTACGCGTCGGTCGTCTGGAATGCAGATTATGATAAATACACGAATAGATTATAAAATGTTCAAGGCAAAATCATTAATGCTTTTGATTTCCGTTTTAACAGCTACAGTCATGGATTCTCATATGAAAGTAATGTGAAATTTTATATGTTGGAATGTTTGAGTTTGAGACGTGAGTACTTTGATATATGTTTCTCCTTCAAATTACTTAATGGCTTGACATATCCTGCTGCATGTACGAGCCTTATATACTTCAATTGTTTTCCACATGTATTAAGAAATCGTACAATACTCGTTGTTGGGCAGAGCGAAACAAATTATCTGTTGAATTCACCCATTCATAGATCTTTTAATAGATCTTATAATAATCTTTATGAGTATAGAGACCAACTTGGATATTTTCTCCGTATTTTATAACTTTTAAGAGACATTTGAAGAAGATATTATTTAAAGGTCGATAATAAAATAATGATAAGATTTTATAGAGTTATCCTTTCATGATGTATTTATCTGATATTTTCAGTAGAATTAGGTATTTTGTTCGTAGATGAAAAGATTCAAGTCAATTCATCGAAAACTCTATTCCGATGAGATGTATATAAAATTTTTATGAAAGGTATGTATTTTATATAAGGTATTAGATACACCTTAGCTTTTAGGTGATTAACATTTGTCATATGTGCTCCTCTATTATAGGACAGTTTTAAACTATCTGGTGAGTGAGCCCTCGTATGTAATATGAAAGGAAATTTAAATAAAAAAATGATCAAAAGATCATTGATAAATAACAAAAACAAAACGCTCCCAGACAGAACACTGTAGTACTCCCAATTTTACGTCGTGAATTTGGGGTAATCAAAAGATGTTAATTTTTGTAGTTTGATAATTTTAACTTCCGCTAAATAAGATGTGAAATAATTTGATTTTGTGATTTTCACTATATTTTGTTGAAATATAAAAATATTTTTGTGAACACATTGATTTCATCTGATGACACACTTACTTTGTCAAGCGGACAAGAAAGTAAATATTGACAAAAAGAAGAATAGGGAGAACCGAAAATATGGTAGATATCATGAAGGGCTATTCACTTCATTACGAGTATATACGTCATTGAAAAAGATGCAGAATAAGAACTAGAATGAAGTTTTATGAAAAAAACAGACACTGTGGAGTTAATGTTGATAACTCAATTGTTGGGCCTCAATTAAACATAACAGCCGTAGAAAACGTTCGAATCAGTACAATTCAACTTACAGATGAATTATTCATGTGCAGTTCGTCATTCAAGAATCACTGGAATTTTTCTGTTATTGGTTTCAAAAGCTTCTAATAAACTGGAATTTATTTCCTTTTCTCTCGCATAGACATAAAAGTCAGCCATAAACATATAAATCTAAGTATCATGTGTTGAAGAAATCATACATTCACTAGCATTATTCTTCTGTATAGTACTATATAAATCATTTCTTCATATGCCTCATTAACGTTTTAAGAGAATATAGTAAAAACAATGATATAATTAGCTATAGTTGCAACATGATATCAGATGTTCTTCAATTATAAGCTCAAAAAATATGATTTCAGTTGATCTGTATCTCTCACATGAAGTTATAGGTACAAAAAATGAAGATGAAAGGGAAAAGTCTGTAAAGATATCCATAAGTGTGAAATCTATGTGGGTGCCCTCTCAAAGTGAGCATTGTGCAAGTTGTTATAAGCTGCAATGAAAAGGTGGATCGATTAGTACAACAATCAATCGATAACGAAGAACGGGAGATCAACAAATAACTGCCAAAAGCAGCCCACAAAATTGCAATCAAATCTAACAATCAATCAATCACATCTAACATATGTCAACATTATTTAAACACTATCGGCAGTACACTGCTAGTGAAATTAATCGAGTTAACTTAACAGAGGTAATATCAACGTATTACTTTTACTCAGCAGATAGCAGAAAAATCAAATAATGAAAAATAGTCTAACAAATTGACAGGCCTCATGCATACACTTATTTCTTCTGGAAAGGAGATTTCCTTCTGTGTACACACTCTCCAACACTGTATGAGGTTAAACACATTCTGATTGAAATCTTGGAGAACAGTAGCATCAGGAATAAACAGCTGTTCGAAGGAAACCTTGTGGAAGCCTTATTAAGACAAAAACCTACTGAACTTTCTGATAGAAAAACACTTCTATCAAGAGTGTAATTCAACATAACATGACATGTAAATATGAATATTCCTTGCTTTTAATCCATTGTTTTATCGCAGTTTGTGTACTCATAAATAGAAAAAAACCTACAAAATTTTCTTTAGAATAAAATTTTTTTTCTCAACAGAATCTAAATTGGGATAGTTATACATTACTGAGATTAATTTGAGAAGCTAGGTAAGAGTAGCAACGGTTTCTTATAAGAAACCAAAATTTAATGAGCATATATGAAGAAAGTATCATAATTCCTTTCAATTTATTTTTAGGTACAACTCTCCTCACCTCTATTATCGGTTAAAAGACCGAATTTCTAACAGAGAAATTAATTACTGAAGATCAAGAAAATCAACATAAGAAATATATTCCATATTTCAACAGTAACAATTTCGAGTTTCATTGAATCCAATAACTCTTATTCCAGGCGCCTGAAAGGGTACAACCATGGGAGGGTGTCAGAGAAGCTACAAAGGATGGGGATCAGTGTTTTTCTCGGTTTTTCAATCAGATACATGAAAAAGCAGGTTCAGAAGATTGCCTCACTCTGAATGTTTTTACCCCGAAGGTATTTATATTACTAAGACAATTATGAATACAAAAATAGAACTCAGGTTGTGAAAATTAAAAAGCTTAATAAAACCTACTACTAAACTAAATAATAAAACCTTTAAAAGGTCCAGGACGGTTTTGGTTACGTCAGGTGTTCCACAAGGTGGTCATCCCGGTTCTTTCTCATTTTCTCTCTTTATTAATGATATCACTTTGGTTGTTGAGCATTCTAAAGTTTTGTTGTTTGCCGATGACTTGAGAATCTACAAGTCCATCTCTTTAGTTGGTGACGCTGCTGATCTTCAATCCGACTTGCTAGCTGTAGTGGGATGGATTTCGAGTCGTCAGCTCAATGTCAGTTTGGTTAAATGTGAATGTATTACCTTCCATAGAACCAATGACCCAATATTGTATCCATATTCAATTGGTGGTGCAAGGCTTGAACGTACTAATCTCGTTAATGATCTTGGAATAACCTTGGACTATCAACTCGAGTTCAAGGAACATATTAGAATAATTACCAACCGTGCATTGAGAATGATTTTTTTCATTCGTCGCAACTCTGCTGAATTTTTTGACGAATCAATTATAAAATTACTCTATTTTGCTTTTTCTAGACCTATTGTTGAATATGGGTCAATTATTTGGTCACCTCATTATGAGGTGAACTAGAAGTATATCGAACGAGTGCAGAATGAATTTCTTTCATATATATCTTTCAGGAGGTCAATACCTCGTATAGATTTTTCGGCAACTTTTATTCGCACTCAATTAGGTATACAAACCTTGGCTTCAAGAAGAATTATATTTGATTTGGTCTTTCTGTTCAAATGTTTGAAAAATTTTGTTAATCCTATTGAATTGCTTGGTCAAATTGACTCTCACGTTCCTTTCAGAAGAACTAGAACTTACAATGTATTTGCGTACTCCAGCTGCCGTACTAATTATTTGACCAATGCATCAATTAATAGAATGTTATACTATGGTAATCGCTATGCAAATGCTGACCTATGTTTTTGTACATCACTTAGGCAGTATCGGTGTGTAATTAAGAACTTACTTAACTAAATTTGGGTATTATATATATTTTCTTATTTTTTGAAAGTGGGCCTTTCCGTATGTAAATAAATAAAAAATGATAATAATAATAATAATAATATTAAATAACACTGAGGAACAATTTGTATAATAATTTCTGTTGACTTCGATATTTAGGCTGTTTTAGAGGTAAATTGACTTGATGATTCTAAAACATTCATCAGTTTTTTCTATCACGTCAATTCGTTTTTCTACAGTTGTTGCGCATACTATTACGCTTCGCGGAACTGGAGAGGGTAATGACGCGGCGCAATAGGTTTACAATCGTATTGTTTAGACTAATTTGGTCAGTTACGCATGAGACACTGTACTGAACAAGTGTATTTGCCGCTCGGAATTCCACACTCTAACGCACCGAATGACGATTATTTATACATAGCTCAGAACGAAGCTTGAAGTGTGTTATTCTCCACAATGGAGATTTATATGGTGCAATCCCAATAGGTCATTTAGTTTTAGCATGAAGAATACGAAGACATAAAGAAAGTAATTGGCTTGTTGCAATATAACTTACACCAATGGATTATCTGTGTATCATCGACGATATACCAAGTATCTCTGTTTTCTATTCATGTGGAACAGCAGAGTTCGTGAGAAGCATTAAGTGCAGTTGAAGTGGCCGTCAAAATCTGACGGCCACAAGTTGACAATGATTTATCCTTGACAAAGCATTGTCAAAGACATTCTTGCAAACTCACGATCCCAGAATCATTTCGAAAAAACCTGGTGATAAAGATATTCTAAATCAGCCACTTGTCAACAGAAAAAACGTTATATTGCCTCCTTTGCGTATTGAACTAGGTCAAGGATTTGACTTGTCCTTGACAAAGCATTGCTAAGGACATTCCTGGAAACACACGATCCCAGAATGATGTCGAAATTGTTCAATAACTCTTAGAAAGCTCTGAAAAGTTTTGCTGTAACATCAGCCTAGATTTAAAAAGCTTGGCTGTAACATGAGTATCAAACTGCATCTTGCTAACTTTCTTTGAAATCTTGGCGCTGTTAGTGATGAACAGGGTGAGCGATTCCACCAAAATTGAAGGTTATGAAGGCTTACTTCTATTGTAAGCGAAAATTTTTACCCTATCATCTTTTCTTATTTTTTGTGTAAACACAATTTAACTTTTAATATAGTAATAACCTTTGTATGAATTAAATATTCTGATATGTTTGGTAACTACCCACTTTATTTTACTCTGTATGCCCATTTTGTATGACTTTTAGAGTAAAGAGAGCGTATCCTGTAGTTTAAAAACTTGACGCCTTACAGAAAAATTGATAACATTTTCAAATTAAGAGACTAACATTTAGTCAAAAACAAGTCACATATCTGGGATAACAAAATTGCTGTTCCCCAGTGTAATCATTCGATAACTGCTCAAAATATATCGAAACTTACTCTCACATTCATCATTATATTAGCTTCATAACAGAAGAAGATCCAAAAGTTTATTATAAATGTTCTATGGTACAAGTACGTATTTCACATTAAAAAAAATTGAATGCAAGTGTAGACATTACAAAATGAAATTACTTGTGTTTTGTTATTGATGTAAATTAATTCCTCCCAAAGTACCTATTAGGAAATAATTGAATATCAACTTAAATTCAAAACTTGAACTTATGACTTACACTTTATTGACTACATAGCATGACGCGTTTCGTCGTTACAAACGACTTGTTCAGATGCGAACAGAATAAAGTAATAAAATAAAAAGTATGAAAATATTATTCTGTGTATCTGAAGAAGTCGTTTGTAACGACGAAACGCGTCATGCTATGTAGCCAATAAAGTGTAAATCATAAGTTCAAGTGTTGTAATTCAACTTCATATTCAATTATAATGGATTTACATCAAGTAAACGACAGCACTCTTAAATATTAGAAAATAGTTTATATAGTAAGAAGTAAAGTGGTATAGTGAAAAGCTGTCCCGCGTATGAATCCTCTTCTTTCTCGGCAGTGTCACCTATTGAGGTTACATTGCGATTCTCTGAAGAAAACTTAGGTTCTAGATAATAACGACCTCTCTTCTTATTCATTTTGGAGAAAAACTGATAATATCATTTCAGCTCTGACTAAATTAATAAATAGGCGCATATCTCAAAGTGAATTTCCACATGTTTTTGAAATTTCAGAAGTAATTTTTTTTACAAAGGTTAGATGATATTAATTATGAAATTAATTACAGACCTATGTGTTTTCTTTCTCAAATATTTTTGAGAAGATTATGAGTGAAGATCTACTATAATTCGCGGAGAATAATATTCTTTTGAGCGATTGTCAATATCGAACAGAAGAAATCTTGAGTTGGTCATTGTGACGATGGTCTGTTTTGAGAGGGCCTCGCATTGTATTCCATTGTCTTTAGCTTTGATGGAGGCTTTTGACTGGATCTCTCACTATATTTTGCTGGAGTAGCTGGGGAACTTTGTTTTGACTGATAGCAATTTGAGGTTGATTGAGTCGTATTCAGAAGGGTGTTAAGAGTGTGCGTTGATGGAGAAAGGAACTCCACAGGGTTCAGTACGAAGAACTCTGTTCTTGTTGCTTTTTATGAACGATCTCACAGCTTACTTGCCCGGTGCGTCTGTACAACGATTTGCTGATGACACAATTTTGAGTGTGACGACAATTGTGTCCAGTTAGGTCTACAATAACTCCATACAATGAATATTATTCCACTCTGTAATTCGGTTTGAGCAAGGAAAATACTCAACAGCTACAATAATTGTTTTTATTCAGCAGACAGATTTTTGCCAGTGACGATGGATGAGGGGTATTAAGATTGTGTGTTGGTGGAGATCGGAGCTCCACAGGATTCAGTAATTACAACCCCGGTTTTCCTGCTCTTTGTCGACCAAGTTCTTGCAGTTTACTTGCCTGGTGCTTCTGTACAAATGTTGGCTGATGACACAATTTTGTCTGTGATAAATACTAATCTTGCTTGCTTATCGGAGTTGGATGATAGGATTGATACTAACATAGCTGAATTGTTCTATGCAAATATATTAGCGTTGAATACAGACAAATCGGCTGCATTTTTATTTTCTTTAATTTCATTTTATGATTGTATAAAATTTTCTTGGAGTTTCTATTGATGTTGGTTTATAGTGGAAGATACATGTTAGTTAGTTGTCCGACAAATTGGTAAAGAGTATATTTGTTATTCGTCATGTGTCCTTCAATGCTTCGATAAAATCATATTTCGTGCTTATCGAGTCGTAAGACACGGTATACTTTCATAGAGCTGCTCTTCTGAAACCATGACTATTTTTGTTCTCCAAATAAGGTATATTAGCATATTAGGATATATAGAATATCTACAGATTGCTGGTTGAGTATTCAATAATGCCACACTTTGAATATTATTCCACTTTTTAATTCTGTTTGAGCAAAGGGTAACCTCAACATCAAGAGAAATTGTAGAATAGGTCTGTGCCAATGATTTTGAAATGTAATACTCAAATAATAATAGTTGAACTGAGAGTACTAGACTTATATTTTTATTTGAATTATAAAACTAAATTGCTGTTAGGTAGCACCTACGTGCCAGTAATGTGCACGTTTATAACATGTTAGTTAATGTCAGACACTTTTAACATAAGAGTTTTTAGGTTTTCTGAATCTAGAAATAGTATACTCTTTACAGTATCCAATGCATACAATAAATTGCCTATAAAGACTGTAACAAGGCTCAAGTTATTCAGGCGTATTTGAGCTGCGTTCTTGCAAGAAACTGAACAGTTACAAATGATTAATAGTGGATATCAATCGTGAATGTTGACTTCTTAATAAATATAACTTTTTAAGCAGCTGGTGCTTAGTTAACCTTTTTATTATAACTTTCACTTAATCTTCCTCAAATATAGCCAGACAGTTCATAAAAAATTTTTCAGCTACCAGTTCAAGCTGAAGATGGAACTGAGTGTCATCTGCTTCCAGTAATGGTTTTTATTCACGGTGGATCATTTACATATGGTTCGAATTCGAAGATTAAACAAAATCCTGAATACTTGATAAGGGATGATGTTGTTATTGTTGTAATTAACTACAGAATAGGTCTCTTAGGTATGTATAATTGGAAATTTATTAAACTGGAAGTAGTAAGAAATGGCCTTTACAACTCATTAAATTATTTAAATTATATAAAATCATTTTTCTCCTATTTATTTCGGTACAGTTCTCTTCAGATGTGACATGTGACATGTCTTTAGAGGTTCAAATGGTTGCTGGCTTAGCTACATATATTTTTCACTTCAAAACAAGCTACCTACATCCCATAATTAAGTAACAAGTCTGCTTTGTCGTGATGCTCGCTAATTTTTGAAACACTGAATCTCCGTCCACAGCATCTTTGAGAGACGTTTGATGCAGATTTTGAAGGTTAGGAACTTTCTTGTTAGCAGTGTTATCTTCATCGTCTACCGTGACTATAGAGCCTATTCCAGGCAGACTAACATTTTTTACAGAATGTCGATGCGGTCCAGCAGCTCTAGAAAATCTTTTCTACCTAAGATTTTTGATCCAACCTTCGTCATGTGTCCTCTTGAAGGACACGACACCTCTATGATCTTCTATCCGCTAGCAGCTTTGAATTTGGGTGTTGCATTGCAATGTTTATATTACGAGAATGTTTGAACCTTAATAATAATACACTCTGGCCCAGCATAACATAACGAGGAAGACCTTTAGAGTCTATTCTGTGCACATGGTCAAAACAGCTGAGTCTTCTGCACCTCAAGATTGTTCTATTCTGGCACAAGACTTCATAGACAGCACTTTCATTATTGCTCATTTTAATCCTCCAAGCTATGAAATTAATAGATCTCATATAAAATTCTGAAGGCAGTTCGTATGAAAATATTTCAGATTTGGCCAATGTTTGGTAAAGACAGTCCACTAATACAAAAACACCTATACCATTATTATTTAATGCGCATGTAAAGAGCAGATTATATTTCGGATGTATGATTTGGCGTTATAAATTCTCATAAAAATCATTTGGAGTCGATTTAACAAAAATTTCTTAAATATCTTATTTGGTGGAAGGATCACGTTAATTCGACCAGATGATATCACTTGAAGTTGGCAGATGATTTTTGTATCTGATGTTTTTCTATAACCTCTCACTTGGTTATATAGACTTTCCTACCCTTATTGGATCTATTGATTCTCATGAACCTAGCAATGTTCACATTCAAGTAAATTTTTTTCATTGGGTACTCCGAAAAATAATTCCCTCATACAATCACCCATTAGATATATGCATTCGCTATTTGAGGATGTGTATGACACTCGAAGTATATCTGCAAACCGAAAGCCATGTCATGAGGATACACAATCCACCAAATTTTATGAACACAATCCAGAGTCCACCAGAAATTGAAATGGCCATGAACGAACCGTCTCTAGAGACAAACGGAGAACAAGCAAATTTTAGAATATCACAAATTCAATCAAAAATGGACACTAAATCCGCTAAGCGTCAACTTTCTTCTACTCCTGAAACTGAAAATGCACCTCCAGCACTTCCATTCATTTCAAAACCGACCTTTTCGAAAATTCGCCTTCTTTCCTAAATTTTGTGGAGACTTGCGCATTCCTAGAAAAGAGCCTCAAACCCAAACATCCTGATCTTATGGCCTCAAATTTTACAGACGACTCTCCTAAACTAAGTGATTAAACTGAAACTAAAAGCTAATGGATTGGATTAATTAGCTCCTGTTGTATCCCACGCCTTAGAACTCTATAGTTTGAAAAATTATACCAATGCAATTTGAATAAAGTTTGTTCCAAAATGCTAACAATGGCGACACCAAGTATGTGAAAATTTTGTAATGGAGTACTAATAAAGTTCTCTCATTATTATTATTAATATTACTGGATTAAAAATGAAACTATTGCTTAACACCAATCTTTCTACCACTGAGGATGAACAATGACTTTCTACCTAAGCAATGACTTGAAAACTTCCTTGACTGCTAAATGGAGTAACAGTGTCAGAATTTTAATTGAGCTAAATTTGATGAAATTTATTTGAGATTTTTGATTTTGTTAGATTAGTTGTTTATGTAATATTAGTTTAGTTATATCAATTTTGTTATTCTATTGTACACTCGCGGTTGATGCGTGCAATCAATTTTTCTAATAAAAAAAATGCGTTATCAACAGTGACTTATTTGCTTTAATTAGTCGTGTTTACTTAGGGTCTTTTCAAGTATAGTCAATTTTGAAGTATAGTTATACTCTTATTGTTTATTATTCATTTTTATCACTTATTTTATTGATGATAATTTTTCAAACGTTTGCATTATATCATTAGGTTAAAATTTTATTACTATTTATATTATATATTATTTATTTATTTATTATTAGGTTATATTTTAAAAGTTCATTGTTAATACTGTATATATTTTTTCAAATACTTCCTCTAACTGGGTGTTTTTATTTGTAGGAAAATAAAGCTTATAGCGGTTATAAAAAAAAACTTATTATTATATATATATATATTTATAGTAAATACTGAGACACTTAATCGAAATATCGAAATATTTCAAATAAAACTCTCAGGGAGCTGTCTACACAAATGTTGTCAACGAGAACGAAACCATCACTTTCGAGAGTGAATATTAAGAGCGTTTCGAAAAATTCTTAATTCTTTTTCGTGTAGACAGCTCCCTGAGAGTTTTATTTGAAATATTTCGATATTTCGATTAAGAGTCTCAGTATTTACTAGTATTGAATTACCTGTGAATCTTTGAACTATATATTTATATATATATATATATATATCTTGAAAGACGAAAGTTTTCATATGTTCTTATAGGTTTTCTGAGTTTGGATGATCCTAGTTTGGATGTACCTGGAAATGCTGGATTCAAGGATATGGTGATGGCGTTAAAATGGGTAAACGAAAACATCAAAGTTTTCAATGGGGATCCAAATAATGTCACTATTTTTGGACAAAGTGCTGGAGCAGCATCTGTCCATCTTCTTATGTTATCCTCAGCTGCTGAGGGTAAGATGCCAAAACCGAACGTAAATTTATTTCAAACTCGAAAATTCATTTATAATTCGAAGGAGAAAAAAACAAATAATTCTCATGTTTTTTCGACGTGTTATCTGTTTTCATACCACTTTTCCCTGCTTAGAGGCTTATAGACGCTTAAGCCTGACGTCCCTGGAATGAGTGAAGTGCTTATACTGATTCCAAGCAAATAAGTTTATTAGTGTAAAATTCCATCAGAATATTTTCATTTAGTGTTTTCTCGTTATTGGAGATAAAATAAACACTGAAATTGTGTATTTTGTCAAAGGAGTCTTCTTTTTGAGCAAACCATAACCGCTTTTACCCAGGTGAGTTAATTCAATTGATTGAATTCTGGCTTAACTCTTGGTGAAACATAATTAAATATTAAATTAAATTAAAATCTTGGCTTAATGTTTCACGATTATATTTAACAACATGAATTGGTCAACATGTTACAAGCGGGAGGTCATTTTCAAGACTAAGCTACAATAAGCATTGGTCTGCACTGAATTTTGTTGACGACTGAATTTGTATTTGCCCAAACTTCGTCCTCGTTTAGCCTATTTTCTACAATGAGTTTTGTGATTACAATTCAAAGCTTTATTAGTATTTTCTCGTTTAGCTCTATTTTCTTTTGTCAATTGTTTGTGAGTTGTTGCTCTGTGCCTAAACAATTTTATTAGTTTTTCTTGTTCAATTCGTTTCTTAAAGCTTTTTTAGTAATTTTCTTCTAGTTGATTTGATGTTTTTCTCGTTCGACGATCTTTTCCTTTTGTCACTATTGTTTGTGAGAATTGTTTGAAGAGACTTTCTGTACCTCTAAACAATTTTATTAGCTTTTAACTTGTTTATCGTTCGTGATAATGTACTCATTTCAGAGGAGCTCAATAATAAGGACATAGTTGCTATGTATTCTTCTTTGGACACACAAGAAGAAGAAGACTGTGAAACGAGACTCCAGTAAAAATTTCAATGCGTGAGACAATGGAAGCTTTAGAAACTTTGCACAAATATTTCGAAATGTCAAATTATTCTATCGCGAAACAGGTTTCAGCAACTGGCAATCAAGTACAAACAAACGTAACCGATTACTTTGAGTCATAAACTTCACCGTATTGATTTTTTTTTCGACGCAATACATTTTGTATGAACATATGTATATTCATACCTGCATTAAATTCCTAACACCAAAAATACGCATTTTTATTAACATTTCCACCTCTAAACATTGAATAACGGCTTATTTCGACCTCTATAAGCGGGGGCCTCTGTAAATGAGAGAACTATAATTTTGAACCTGCTTAATTGGAAAACTGGATTATTGGAAACCTTTAATAATTGGTACATATATTGGTCCCTTGAGATAATATTTCATATATATATATATATATATATATATATATATATATATATATATATATATATATATATATATATATATATATATATATATATATATATATGTACTTGAAAAATTTTCAATTCTTGAACCGTTTCAACTATATTCTAGAACTTAGGTTTTCTTACGAATGCTGGTTCAAAGTAATAGTTAATGCTCCATTGAAAAACTTTTTATTTGAAAACGTTTCGACCAACACATGTAGTTTTCTTCAGTTACATATAAATATTAAAATCTACGGAAAAACAGAAAACTACCAGCTTTCACAATAAAATGTGACAATATTGTTTTTCAAGACTCACCAGAAAAGGAAATCTCCACTTCGACGATTTACATTTATTGGCCCTCCTAAAAAACATTAAAACAAGATAACCTTCACAGATATTAAAATTAGACGACAAAACTACAAGGCTCGTTTATATGGTTCATTCATTGCGGCTTTGCTTCGACTGGATTTAATTATTCGGTAACGTATAAGGTATGCACATTTTCGGTTTTTTTTGGGCGATTATTCATAAATTATCATGAATCCGATTAAAACATTCGAGGACTTTTTTTTCCTTCTTCTTCCACAAATTTTGAAGTAAGTTGAAATTTATTTGGTTCAGATTTTTGATGTCCGTTTTCTCATTCACACAATTTGGGTTTTTCTCCAAAATACTGAGCGCAAGAATATACAACCATCTGCCAGATCATATAAGACAGATGAAAAGCAGGAACCGGTTCAAACGGGCTGTAAGGTGTATACTTTTGAAAAACGTTTTTTATTCTGTCGACGAATATTTTAATCATTGTTTCTAGTATTTTTATTGTAGCTTGTTTGTCTATAACTATTTATACTGTACTGGGTGTCGTATTCCTGTGTTGCGCATCCATTTGTCTTTATACTTATGTGTAGTTCAGTTGTCAGGATTTACTTGGACACTATTTTACTAAATTTTTCCTTTGCTGTTTTTATTGACATTTTCCCATACTTTGTAAAAGTCAGTGGAAATAAAGATTATTATTATTATTATTATATGGACCATTTCGGAGAATTATCTTTTATTTTTATTGCTTTCGGTTGTAAGGATTTTCGTTTCGTTGAAATTGAATTTGTGTTTTCTTCCTCTTCATGATATGTCAAAGCAGTTCTGTTTCTTTTGTCATATAGGTGGCCATTCAAGCGGTATTGTGATGTTTGTTCAATATATACACTGGGGCAATATCTATATATTAAAATAAATTAAACTCTTGGCTTAATGTTTCACGATTTATTTAAGAATATGTATAGTCAACCTGTTGCGAGCGTTAGCTCATTTTCAAGACTAAACTACTATAAGAAACGTACAACAAATTTATATCTACAAAATGGATGTGAGTAGGGAGGATAGTTGAAAATCTACTTGTTCATTTACAATTTCTTCTTTTCTCTTCCAAGAACTGCTAATTTCAATTGCCTCCAGAAGGTCTAAACCAAGGCTGGCCAATAGTTTTTCAAGGTGGGCAAAATTTCATAGACTGTGGTGCCGCCGGGCCAAATACCATATTCATAAGGTATTAATATACACAAAACGTACATTAAAAATTTGGTTTAATTTACTTTATTTGTAAATGAAATTAAGTAACATACATAATAACAACATTATTTCTATTTAATGAGAGCTGTGAAGAGGTTTTTGTGATAGTAATTTGTCGATATTTGGTTTTAAGTCTGATGTTGATAGTACAATCAAATCCGAAATGTGTTTTGCAGTGAGAGATGTGCGATATTTATTTTTGATGTATGATAGAGTTGAAAATGTTTTCTCACACACATAGGTGGAACCAAACCTGCTTAAAATTTGCATAGCAAGGTCGCGCAATGTTGGGAAATCTTCACTGGAAACGTTTTTCCAAAAACTTGCAAAACTTTCTGTTAGCTGCTCTGAAGATACATTTTCATAGAAAATTTGTTTCAGGGCAGTGTGGTTTTGAAGATCTGTTACTTCGAGCTGTATGTTTGCTGGATAATCAACCAAGTCAGTAGAACTGATAGCAAATGGATTTATAAACAGCTGAATATTTCTCTTGTCCGATTCAAAATCCTGGAATCTGTTTTCAAAAGACTCTTTTAAACATTTTATTTTTGATAGGTATTTAGGAATATCAAGGGCAGTGATCTCAAATTCACACTTGCAAGTTCTCTAAAACTTGCAAGTGTGGAAAAATGGTCGACTTTATTTCTCTCTAAGTTTGCTGCGAACAAGTCCAACTTCCCTTTGAAACCATTGATCAAGTTGAATATTGTTGGAAGAGAACAATTTTTTCCTTGCAGTTTAAGGTTCAGGACATTAAGGTGCTTCAATGTATCAACTAAAAATGCAAGGTCGCACAGCCATAATGAATTTTCAAGCAGAGCTCTCTCTGCTGGCAATGCTTGTTTTTCTTTCAGAAATTCCAGAACATGTTCCCTCAAATCATAAAAATGTTTCAACATTTCGCCTTTAGATAACCAGCGAACAGCGCAATAAAGATGTAATTCGCCGTATTCTTTTATTTCTTCTTCAAACAACGTTCTGAATTCTCGTCGGTTAAGTGCTCTGGCACGTATGAAATTAATGCAGCGTACTACTGGGTCAATCACGTCCTTGAAAGTCATGTCTTTAGCGCACAAAGCTTCTTGATGTATAATACAATGATAAGAAAACAATTGTCGACCTATGTAATTTTGCAGCAAAGCTACAGCGCCATTGGTTTTCCCCATCATCGCAGGTGCTCCATCAGTGCAAACTGAATTGCATTTATCCCAGTTTAGGCTCTTACCCTCAATGCAATCTTTCAGTTTCATGAATATATCTTTTCCTGTGGTTGTAGTTTCCAGTTGACAGAGGTCCAATATATCTTGAAATATATTGAAATTGTCATCAATACAGCGTACAAAAACAGCTAATTGCGCCATACCAGTTAAATCGCAGGTTTCGTCCAATGCAAGTGAATAATATCTACATTTAGTTACAAACTCTGCAATTTGACTGTTAATGTCTGTTGACATATCTTCTACTCGCCTCATTACTGTGTTGCGCGACAGTGAAATACTAGCTGCCATGGCTTTAACCTTTTGATCATTGCAGTTCTGTGCAAAAATGGACAAACTCTGTTTGATAATTTCCCCATCAGAAAACGGCTTTTTCTTCTTAGCCAATAATAAAGATATTTCATACGATGTTTTGACCATGGCTTCCAGTTCTTCGTGTCGTTTTACAAAAATATTTTGCTGTGAAAATAGTTCTTTCTTCTTTTTATTTATGAAATCAGTCCTTACAGCTGACCCCACTGGATACTCTTTGTCGAATTTTGTATGGTTTTGCTCAAAATGCCGCTCTAAATTATATTTTTTAGCAACAGCTACTGTTGCTGAGCAAATGAGACACACAGGTTTGCGGGCTTTGCTTTCGGTGAAAAGGTATTTTGTTTCCCATTCTTCATGAAACGTCCGAGGGTTATCCTTTATTCTTGATGTACTCGTACTAGGTTTGCTGAGGGCCATACTAAAACAATAAAATGTACATGTAAAACTACATGTAAATGTACATGTAAAACTACATGTAAATGTACATGTAGTTTTCTGAAATGAAGGTTAGTACCTAAGTAAAATAAAACTATTAATTTGGACAGGCACCGCTCCACAATATCAATAAATATCTAATTAAGATTCGTAGGTACAAATCCTACATCTTGGGCAATAAGACCGCCGCGCCGCCTGCTGTGCAGGAAAGTATTTACAAACAAACAAACAAACTAATTGTAACACATGCAAATATTACACTTACCTGCAGAGAAGATGCAAAGTTTTGGTAGTATTCTTTCTAATTTATTAAACGAATTGTCACAAAACGAATTAGTAATTCAATATACTTGCATTCAAGTAAGATTGATAACGGTACTAAGATGCTCGCTAACCGTCCGTTTGTCTGGCTATTGGAGGACGGGACCGATATGCGTGCGGGGTGCGGGCGAAGTAGCGACAATACCCGAACGACGCGGATCGGTTGCGCTCGGCTGACCAATCAAGTGGAAGCAGTGCTATCGCACGCCGCGCTACCGAAGTGCTAGCGGGAAAATTCAAATGCCTTGGCGCGAAGTGCTGGCGGGCAAATTCAAATGCCTTGGCGCAAAGTGCTGGCGGGCAAATTCAAATGCCTTGGCGGGCCACTATGTGGCCCGCGGGCCTGGGTTTGGCCAGCTAAGGTCTAAACGTTTACCTTTATTACCTGAGTGTAGGCATTTAGTTTTATCAAAATCTATGAAGTGATTAGAGCTAATACAATGTTCTGAGAATCCAGTTTTATTAACATTGTACAAAATCGACCTTTTATGTTCATCAACCCGAGTTTTTATTTTTCTACCTGTTTGGCCGATATAAAATGCTGGACATTCATTATAAAAAATCTTATAAATACCGCTTTTGTCTTCAACATTTGTCTTTTCTTTATTATTTACTAAAAGTGACTTAATATTCCTTTTGTTTGTACAAATGGTTTTTATTTCTCTTTCTTTAATCTTTCGCAAATTTTTTCACTCAGATGAGGTATGAAATTAATAAAATGATATTTTTGTTCGTTTTTAATAATTTGAGATGGATAAATTGAATCTAAGAGAATTTTTTGTTGCTTTTTTCTTATGAGATTATCTATTTTCGTCGTAACCGTTATTTTTCGCTAAAAGTTTCAAAGTTTTCACTTCTTTGTTGAAATTTTCTTCGGAAAGCGGGATAGTCGTGAGTCTATGTATAAAAGAATAAAAAGAGCTGAGTTTAATGTTAAGCGGTTGACTGCTATCTTTAGGAATTAGGGTATCTGTGCATGTAGGTTTTCTGTATATATCAAATGTTAGAGAATCATCTTTCCTAGTAATGGTCAAATCTAAAAAGTTTAATGTTTTTTGGTCATTTTCTATTTCTTTTGTGAATTAAAAGTTATCTAATACTCTTTTGTAAAAAGTTATCAAATATGAATAGTTTAGAGAAAAAAATTTTCAGCTCTAACATCACGCTAACAAAAAACGTTTTTCTTTGGAGAAGGTATGTAGACGATGTTTTCTGTATCTGGAGTGGGTCCGACAGACAATTAGATAATTTTTTAAAATATATCAACTCATTTTATACATCCATTAAATTCACAAAAGAAATAGAAAATGACCAAAAAACATTAAACTTTTTAGATTTGACCATTACAAGCAAAGATGATTTGATATATACAGAAAACCTACATGCACAGATACCCTAATTCCTAAAGATAGCAGTCAACCGCTTAACATTAAACTCAGCTCTTTTTATTCTTTTATACATAGACTCACGACTATCCCGCTTTCCGAAGAAAATTTCAACAAAGAAGTGAAAACTTTGAAACTTTTAGCGAGAAATAACGGTTACGACGAAAATACAATAGATAATCTCATAAGAAAAAAGCAACGAAAACTTCTCTTAGATTCAATTTATCCATCTCAAATTATTAAAAACGAACAAAAATATCATTTTATTAATTTCATACCTCATCTCAGTGAAAAAATTTGCGAAAGATTGAAGAAGAGAGAAATAAAAACCATTTGTACAAACAAAAGGAATATTAAGTCACTTTTAGTAAATAATAAAGAAAAGACAAATGTTGAAGACAAAAGCGGTATTTAAAAGATTTTTTGTAATGAATGTCCAGCATTTTATATCGGCCAAACAGGTAGAAAAATAAAAACTCGGGTTGATGAACATAAAAGGTCGATTTTGTACAATGTTGATAAAACTGGATTCTCAGAACATTGTATTAGCTCTAATCACTTCATAGATTTTGATGAAACTAAATGCCTACACTCAGGTAATAAAGGTAAACGTTTAGACCTTCTGGATGCAATTGAAATTAGCAGTTCTTGGAAGAGAAAAGAAGAAATTGTAAATGAACAAGTAGATTTTCAACTATCCTCCCTACCCACATCCATTTTGTAGATATAAATTTGTTGTACGTTTCTTATAGTAGTTTAGTCTTGAAAATGAGCTAACGCTCGAAACATGTTGACTATACATATTGTTAAATAAATCGTGAAACATTGAGCCAAGAGTTCAATTTATTTTAATATTCAGTTATGTTTCACCAAGAGTTAAGCAAGAATTCAATCTCATTAATATATCTATATATATATATATATATATATATATATATATATATATATATATATATATATATATATATATATATATATATATATATATATATATATATATATATATGTAATTATTGTATTTCCACTAGGTCTCTTTCATAAGGCTATTCTTCAGAGTGGTTGCGCCATAAGTGTAAGAGCTCGTTCTATAAAACATGGTCATATTTTGTCAGAAATATTGGGAATTGAAAAAACGACGAAAGAAAAGTTCTAGAAGTTTTAAAAAACATGTCTGTCGAAGAAATTCATGAGTTACAAGAGAAGATTCCTGATGTAAGTGCATTCATTATTTTAATCATTAAAAATCAATATATTCTATGGAGAACATAACAAAGGTTCTTCGTAGAATACATTAATATGGACATATGGAAAATAATTCCAAAAATATTGGTGAGATTGAGTGTGAAATAAAGTGGTTATATTCTTATAATAAGAGTTTGGAATGTTTACAAATTCCACAAATGTTGATGGGTTCGTGAATTTGGAAACTTGTTATCGAACTGCCGCTATGCTGTGAACCGGAGAGATAAGCCATGGGACGAACGACTACAAAGCCTATAAGTAAGCCCTGATCTTGTCATGAGACTGCGCTCTATCATGCTGAAGAGATTTATCTCATTGCTCCAATAGAGGGAGTACACATGATTAGGTCACTAATCTCTCAGTTTCAGTTGACAAAATGAGTCAAACTCAGATGTTTGTCTCATTTTGAAGAGATAGCTCCTAGGTAAATTAGGAGGGCTAGTAGAAAAAAGGTAAAAATGAGATGAAGAGGCATATGGAAGAAATTCCGGACTTCATGTTGTAATAGACTTTTCTCGTCGACTCAGATTGGGAAGTAAAACACAAGGAAAATCCAAAAATAGTCCAAGAAAAAAGTGTTCTTTATTATTTACAATTTGAATATATACAAAATAATAATTCAACCAAAAAATATATCCTACGTACGTAGTATTCCGTGGATAACCAGCAACGCTGCCTAAAAGGTACGATTCACATATGCTCTTACCTTCGGTTGTTCGAAAGCGTTCCCCGCTTCTTCGTCGAGAGCTCACGTGGTCGAACCACGACCTGCAAAGAAAACGACGCCGCTTGGAGTCAACACCTCCGACAACACAGACGGGTCAGGGACAAGGAAGTGAGCCGATCAACACTCGGTCCACGTAAAAGATCTTCGGAGTCAACACCTCCGAGAGACGGGTGAGGGACAAGGAAATAAGCCGATTAACTCTCGACCCACGAAGAAGCTCTTCGGAGTCCACACTTCCGGAAGAACTAGGGAAAGGACCGATCAACACTCGGTCCCAAGGAGAAGCCCTCCGGATTCAACACCTCCAGGAGAACAGCGAAAGAAGGATAGAGGAAATTGGTCATCACCCAGTTTCCAGGGAAGAGTTCTCTGAAGTCAACAGCTTCAGTGAACTCGGGAAGGAAGGGTAGAGGCCTGGTCATCACCCAGTTTCTCTCTCGTTTATCTCACATTTTGCGAACGCATGTACTTCTACCGTTAGAATGTATGGTATCAATATTAATATGTATCTTTCAAGTTCGATATTTTTCGCTTCGCACCCAACATTCACTCTTGAAATTGATAGGTTGTGTTTTCGTCATATAAATATATCAAAAATGGTTTCTGTTATGTTTCCTACTGCATTGAACTTTTTTCACATATCATAATCGTCCGTAAATGGTAAGTAGTCGCCTTAAGAGAGATGTAGTTGATCAAATCTCCTAATTCAGAGAGTTCGAAAAGCCGGAAATGTTGTGACTTTCTTTACAGGAGTCTCTATTATTCTTGTTTTTTCCCATTTCCAGGCTCGTACATCTTGATCTTGGCTAAGCCGCTCAGAAGAGAGTCATTAAGGTAGAAACAACGGCTGGTTCTATTTGTGGGCTATGAATTTTGTTTAGTGAAATATTCATTGCAATGGTCGAATTCAATTCACCAATCTCCCAGTACTCTAGCTCTTTGTGTCCGGTCAATAGTTATTTTTTCCTTACACTGCAGAGTGCCGATTCAAAAACCTGTTTCATCTATTCCGGATGTTTTGAGTAGGGAACGTTTGTTTTAGCGTATCAGTTTTTTGACAATGAATGAGTTCTCTTTTTTCAGGGTTTTTCGATTTTATTTATCATCCAATAGATGTTTTTTCTATAAATATTATTGAAATTTACGGTGTGTCTTTGGAAATAAAAGGTCAGTTGGAAAAACTCTTGGTAGTCACTATGCTTGTTCAAATTATGCCACAACAGGTACCCCGAAAGTCATCAGTCGCTGCAACTCTTTTGGTTATTCCTGTGGTTCACTTTCTAAACTTTTGAAGCGAAAGGGAAATATATTGTTTCCAATACTCGTGTAACCATTTTCATGGTATATTCTTCAATTAATTTCTGTTGTTATGAAAGTTAAGACACCCGAAAACGGTGAATTGTCATTAATCACAAAAAACGATCATTACTCATTACTTAAAATGAAAACTCATTTGGAGTTGAATAAAATTAGATTGATGTTTTGTAGCCTTGGCATGCTAGCAAAATCCGACCATTTGGTTTTGTAATAGAGAATGTCAATCAAAAAGGAGATAAGTTTCTGACAAAGGAACCTCTAGATCTGATAAGAAGTGGTGAATATAATAAAGTACCTGTTCTGATGGGGTACAACTCTAGAGAGGGAATGTGTTTTCTAGTAACATACAAAAGTTATAGTGAAGAGATGTTAACGGATATGGAACTGAACGTTCCATTTCATTTGGGAATGGAAAAAGGATCAGTTTCATCAAGAGAAGTAGCAGAGAAAATTTTCAGGTTTTATTTTGGCGATCAAGACCCTGTTCTTGCTGATGTCGATAATTTCTACAAGGTAAATAACAATGAACCAAAATCATTTATTTAAATTATTATTCGATAATTAACTGCGTGTTTATTCAAAATGCACAAATACTACAGTTTTGAATCTAAATATAAATGAATCGGTCATTTAATAAACCTCTGAAGTCACATTTTTTGCAACATGCTTTTTTCGCTGAAAATGGTTGCTTGAATAGACATGCGTATACTGGGTAAAAACCACGTAAGTCAATACATTCCTCCCTTTTTCAATAATACCGCGTGAAAGACGTTCATTGTATAAACAACATTATTCGTTGACTTAAAAGATTTTTGCATGTACTACTAGCTGACAGGAGAAGTTAATGACTGAGTTGGACGTTTTTAAATTGGCTTTGTTTTGATTGGAATGAAGCAAATGAAGTACCTGCTGAAAAATGCCAAAGAATACTTGAACACATCCTTTGCTTTCCTAGGAAAAAGACACATTATACAGGAATAGGCATGGACTATCTTGATGCTCGATTGGATGCCAAAACATTGCATCTAATGTTCAACGAAAATATCCAGATATCGGTGTGAAGTACCAATTTTACTTACAATACTTTAATGAAAACTTTTCCTCAGATTTGGTCGACCACAAGTCGACACATGTATAACTTGCGAAGAACTATCAGAAAGAATAAAACAATCAAACTTATCAGAAAATCCAAAACGTTCGGTAGAACCTCAGTTAATATTTCATAAAAGACGTACCAAGAAGTTTTACAACAAAATTTCATCAGCTTTAGATCAGCCGGAACAAGATGATGTTGCAGCTATAACATTTAATTTTATGCAAAATCTACTTTTACCTCACATACCTATCACAAATTGTTTTTTATTTACGACAATTATGGGTTCATTATTTTGGTATTAAAAATTTAAAAACAGGTAAATCGACATTTTACATGTATCGTGAAGGTATTGCTAACAATAGAGAAAATGAGGTATGTTGTTGATGGATCATATCAAAAATACTATTGGGCCACATATGAAGTATTGACGGCTACCCTGGTCAAAATAAAAATAGTACATTGTTGAGATTTATGTTGCCTTTGACTGACTCTAAAAGATTTGAAACAGTTTATCAGTATCTTCCCATACGTGGTCATTCGTTTTTACCAAATGACCGTGATTTAACAGTAATAAAAAAATGTTCGAAAGCATGATCGTATCTACGTCCCAGAAGAATACATTGATTTGGTTTCGAACTCCAGCTCAACATTTACAGTCATAGAGCTTGAAACTGAAGATGTTTTAGAGTTCAAGAAATGGTGGCCAAACTTTGTACAAAAAAGCATGTTTGTCAACTGAACCTGATGGAAAAAAGTCCCAGAGGACCAGAAAAAGTCATCAGCACCTTCGACATACATGAGTTTTCAGTATGATTCAGATCGGAAAGGAACTATCCTAGCCGAGGAATATATTGATGGATTGATTAAACATTCATTCTCATCAATAAAAAAATAACTTCTGTTCCACTTCCATCGACCAAAGCCTATGATTTGAAAGTGCCTATCAATAAAAAGCAAATAGGCGATTTAAAACAAATTCGAGATAGCATTCCGGAAGAGAATGTGCCATTTTTTAACTGCATTATAACAACGTTTTTAGCTGACCAACTGCAGAAGTTTTAGATAATCCAGAAGAGGATGATGGAGAATATCTATATATCATAAATTCATTAAAACATGGCAAATTAATACATGTAAAATGTTTATGAAATAATTTTTAAATGAAATTCTCTATTATAAGCATTGAAAAATATGATTACTACGATTGTTTTGGTTAAATTATATACCACTAACCATATTTCTCGCTAAAACAATATAAGTCAAGAAATGTTTTTCAGGTTTTTTTCATTATTTTTATCAATACACTATTTTATTTTTTTACCACTCAAATAATAAATTAAACATAGAAAATTTCTTGATTGTATTTGAAACAGTTTTTATTAATTTCTGAAAAATTCTAATTAAGTGACTATGAGGTTTCTGAAATAACTGATTCAAATACATTTCTTTGATCTCCAGAAAACTCTTTAATACACTCGGCTTTTATTTTGTTTGATGCAACCTTTGAATTACACTGTTAAACCTATATAATTACAGTTATATTAAACTCTTGAAAATGGGTCAAAGGTCCGAAAAATCCTTGCATCCAAGAATTTTTGTGTAATTTAGGCAAGTGTTCTTAATTACACGATTATGTGATTTCGATAATAACTCTAACTGCCCATAACGTGTGGGCAGCTCTTTGAATGACAGCTGTTGAATAATTTCCATATTTACGAATGTCGAAGGAGACTAACTGTGAATTACGCTTTTTATGCAAGCAATTCTAACTCTAGCGGGTCACATGACCCGCTAGAGTGCGAAACTGAGCGAGCGTTAAGTGACATTCAGACACACTACAGCTATCGCTGTATAGAGAACCTGCGTGACTTTGAGTATTAGACACTAGCGCTCATGGTGGCCAAATTTTACATTTATTATGTGAGTGAAATTGAATTTTATACTTGTCACTACAGTAATAATAAATTATTTATTAAGATTAAAAATGTCTAACATAGTAATAATAAAAAGTAGATTCCAAAAAATAAATGTCCCGGATCTCCGGCAGTCGTCAGATAAAAAAGGTGAAAATTTATTCCTAAGTAACCATGTAAAAAATATTGAAGAATGGAAGACGAGATACTAGTTTGATAAAAGCTCAAGTTATTCGTCAAACTAGTATTAAACAACATTTTGATGTAACACTTGAAGTAAGATTCAATAATTTATTATTATTCTTAAAATTATGCATATCATTTGAAAAATATAATGATAAGGTTATATTTTAATATTTAGATATATGTCAACAGAAGTGTCACAGATCGGCGATGCAATTGTCCAGCTGGCTCAAAAACTGTAAACATATTCCCTCTGTAATTAATTTTTTTAATTATGAGAATGCTGAGTCTAAGACTAGACAACGTTGTCAGTGGAATGTTCCTTCAGTGTCTAAAAATAGCGAACTTTATTCGAAAGGACGAAAAATAAAAGAGTTATTTCCTAAGAAGGCTTATCAAAAAAATGATGAGCCAGTTAAATTTGATAACATACATATTGTATGTTCACTAAGTAGTATGCTGAAGTCTGCAAGAGCGGCAGAATCAAGCAAAACAGCAAACTTTATAATTCGAGAATTAATTGATACTGTAGCTAGTAGATATAGTATGCACTCGAAATTTTTTAAATTTATACCGACACTTCTACAATTACCATAATAGTTTGAATATATATGTTAGCAGTGTGTCATTGAAACGAATTCTTCATGAAATTTTTTATGAAAACAATATAACTATCTCATTAAATGAGTTGAACTCTATTTGTGTAAATACAAGAGGGCAATCAGACAATCAGATATGGTTTACGGAACGTGCAGTAAGAATATCAGCAAGGAAAGCTCACGCAATTAAAACTCGAAAATCTAAATTCCATGAACTCTTTGATGGAAACGAATAAAATTTTATACTCGGCTCAGTTTTACTATACGTATTGTGACACAACACAACACAACATCCAGTGTCACCAGATCTTGATTTCTTTTCACCGATTTTCCCACTCATAGTCATTTAGTTAAATTTATTGTAACGATATTTATTATTACAATAAGTTATTGTAAAATACGTATGTATTTAATTCGTATGTATTTCCAAGAAATAATTACATGCTTCGTAATAAGTATTAAAATGCATGTTTATAAACACTTCGTTCTCACATATGAACTTACGACGTTAACGACAGAGGCTCTACCAGTTCTTATGCAGGTTCTCTATAAAACAACACACTCTACCATAATCGAGATAACAACATATACTCTAAAAGCCGGTAAACATCTGACGACACATATTTTAGGAAAGCCTAAAATTTTCTCAGTGAGACAGTTGAACCTACCATGAATGAAGTGGGACTTAGTTTAGCGAAGTCGCGGTAGGTTTGGTACTGCGCAGGTATTACACGTGTGGTAGCTTGGTGGAAAAAAGACATATTTTAGCAAAGCTGCCGTTTTGATATGTTGAAATATATTATTATACGTACTCAAAAACAAAAGGGCAGACCGTTCCCGCGGTTATTTCCTTGTGACAGACCATTTGAAAATTGAGAGGAAAAACTTCTCTTTGACATATTTTAGGAAACTTCAAATTTTTATATGTTATTCTTGATATTATAAGAAGCATATATCTCTCATGGCAGGCTGATCTGCCGGTTGTTTTGGACCGGCAGACTGAAAAATTTCTTTTCTTCGGGACTTTTTCCTACGCAAATTTACCTGTGTATAATATATACGTAGTATACGAAATGAAGAGATTTTTGTTTTCTCTTTCTTCTTCCTAATATACTGCTGTCGTATTCCTTCTCTTCCAATTCTTTTTGACGACAAAATTGACATATATTAAAAAAACGAATATGAAAATAATGTTTCATCTTCGTTGATGCGATAATAATATCATTAACAATTTCGATTCATGTCATCACTCCATAAAGTACATAATTTCTCATTTGACATAATTTATATGAATTTTTATCTCTTTGAGATAAGTTTTCCCAGATTTTCAACCGAAAAACACTAACTCCCGCGTAAATACAACAGTGTGTTATATTTGAAAATTGGAAAAAAACTACTATCTGTCATATTTTAGGAAAAGTGAAATTTTCATATGTTATTCTTGATAGAATTAGAAGGATATATCTCTCATGTCAAACGGATCATCTTATCATCAGAGAAGAAATACGACAATACTATATTATGAAGAAGAAAGTGAACGAACATTTGGCCATTCCGTATAAGACGTATATATTACACACTGTTGTATTTGCGAGGGAAACAGTGTTTTTCGGTTTACCGGGCCAAAGCAACCGCCAGATCGGTCTTCCATGAAAGATATATACTTATGATACTATCAAGAATAACATATAGAAATTTGAAGTTTCCTAAAATACGTCAAAAAGAAGTTTTTTCTTCCAATTTCCAAATGGTCTGCCACAAGGCATTAACCGCGGGAATGATCTGCCGTTTCGCTTTTGAGTACGTATGATAATATATTTCAACATATCAAAACGGCAGATTTCCTAGAATATGTCCTTTTTTCATCACATTATCACACCTGTTACACCTGCGCAGTACCGAACCTACCGCGACTTCATTCGCGAAGTCATTCAATACTAGTAAATACTGAGACTCCTAATCGAAATATCGAAATATTTCAAATGAAACTATCAGGGAGCTGTCTACACAAATGTTGTTAACGAGAACGTACCCATCATATATATATATATATATATATATATATATATATATATATATATATATATATATATATATATATATATATATATATATATATATATATATTATATTTGTTTATTATTTATTCAACTTTACTTTCATTTAGATGTCATGTTTCAAGGTATCATTTAATTTTAAAATTCTAATTGAATTTCAGTTACTTTCCGACAATTTTTTCATAAGGGACCTTTACAGAAGTGCCACTTTTCATGCAAAATATAGCTCAAACCCTGTTTATCTTTATGAAATGACGCTTAAAACTTCAATAAACGCGTTTAAAGCATTGACTGGAATTGAACATCCAGGTAAGTTTGAGTTAAACATATTATTTGTTATGAATTGATTATATGTTAATGGGTATTATTGAGATTACATATTTTATTCAACAATATTATGATAAAAAATAGTTTTTGCACTCAAAACTGATGAAAATTGAAAGCTATCAATTATTTCGAAGGAAACGTTCAAAATTTTCTTTGGGAATTTCAAAACAATTATATCATAATATCCCCTATTCCTCCAGTTTTGCTTAAGATATGTTTTGAAATGTTGAAGGTGTTTGTCATGCAGATGAACTGTCCTACTTATTTAAATTGCCAACTAACGGCCAGATAATACCTGAGAGCGAGGAAGATGTTGGAATAAGAAGATTCTGCAGATTATGGACAAATTTTGCTAAATATGGAAATCCAAATTCACCTGTCGATGATAAATTGTTATCAGTGAAATGGGAGTCATTCACTTTGGAGAAAAAATATTATTACGAAATCGGTGCTGAAATTTCTTCTAAACGAAACCCAATTGATTCAAGAATGAAGTTCTGGGAGGAAATATATGAGACCATTCAATAGAGAAATCATTACAAATTTGATGGTTATTTTTATTGAAAGGGTATTGTTCACATATATGAACACCTATGTATACACCTAGATATAATAATAGACTCACGAGATGATGATCCTGCACTTGTATATATATATATATATATATATATATATATATATATATATATATATATATATATATATATATATATATATATGGAAGTGCAAGACATATATCTTTCGTTCTGCAAGGAACTCGTCAGTCGCACCACGTCCATCGAAGTGAGGCAACGATTTCAACCCCCAAGCATCTTCTTGTGACTTCAAGTGGAAGACCGTAGAGTAATGAATAGTCCACAATTACATCTATAGGAATCAGAAAAAATCACTTCTCAGATTATAGACACACCAAGCATCGAAATTTCCCATATCTTCTATACCCGTAGGTATCTACTAAAGTGCAATGTCTAGTTGACAAATGTCATCGAACGATGTTTTCAAATGTCAATAGGTTGCGTTAGTAGTACGCTCTCGTTTATTCCCGTATTTCAGGATTTACATTGCGTACTACTAACGCAACCTATTGACATTTGAAAACATCGTTCGATGATATTTGTCAAATAGACATTGCAATCTAGTAGATACCTACGGGTATAGAAAATATGAGAAATTTCGATGCTTGGTGTGTCTATAATTTGAGAGGTGTTTTCTACTGATTATTTCATTCAGTGCCATATATATATATATATATATATATATATATATATATATATATATATATATATATATATATATATATATATATATATATATATATATATATATATATATATATATATATATATATATATATATATATATATATATATATATATATATATATATATATATATATATATATATATATATTTTCAGATTGAATTTCTTGAATCATATTTAATTATATTGGAGATATATTTTTTTACAGGTTGTGTGGTTCATTAATTAATACTTTAATTCGTATGTTTATATTAAAATAACGTTTCAGTGGTCACTGCGATCTTTTTCAAATTATGTCATACAACAGTTACTTGGTCAAATTATAAAAGAAAACAGAATATTACATTAACGATCATATAAGATATCGAATTAAAACGTGTGGTTGATTGTACAAGGTGTCGACGTAAAATTCTTCGTTAAAGAAGGTCGCAGTAACGACTGAAACGTAATTTTAATATAAACATACGAATTTGAGTAATAATTAATGAACCACATAACCTGTGAAAAAATATATCTCCAATATATATATATATAATTTTTTTTTCAATGTTTTTAGCAATAACAGGCTTATTTCAATGTGAAGAACTTCATTTTCGTTTACGTTTCGTTGTATATCACAACATTGTCAAAACTAATGAATAATTGAATTTTATGAATTACTATAGATATCAAAATATCAAACTTATTTTGAAAAAATCAATTTATTTTTTTTGTATTTTCACATATTACGACATATTTGATATCTATAGTAGTTCATAAAATTCAATTATTCATTAGTTGTGACAAGTTGTGATATACAACGAAAATGAAACGTTTTTCATGTTGAAATAAACCTGTTATTGCTAAAAATTGAAAATAAACTATCTTAGACAGGCAATAAATCAATTTAATATATATATATATATATATATATATATATATATATATATATATATAATTTTTTTTTCAGTGCTGAATTGGGATTGTAGTCCAGGACAGGAAAATAAATATACTCTTCAGTAATTTCTAAGCTTTCGAAAATGTTCATTACCTTCTTCAGGGCTAAATTGTACAAAATTAACAGTTTCAATAGAGCCTTGTTACATAAACTATTCAAATTGTACAATTTTAGCCCTGAAAATGAACATTTTCGTAAGCTTGGAAAGCACTGAAGAGGTAACTTATTTTACTGCTCTGGACAGGCAATCCCAATTCATATATATATATATATATATATATATATATATATATATATATATATATATATATATATATATATATATATATATATATATATATATATATATATATATATATATATATATATATATATATATATATATATATATATATATATATATATATATATATATATATATATATATATATATATATATATATATATATATATATATATATATATATATATATATATATATATATATTGTTGGCTCGATACGACTTGTTGGCTCGATACACGTGTATTCTTTTCAAATGCTTGGTTAAAGATTCCGTAAAAGATAACTAGTCTCCATAAATGCGAAGCAAAGACCAAATTTTCCAACCCAGAGAGATGATGTCGAAGTCTGAATGTGGTGACTTCCTTATCAGGAATATTCTTTCTTGGTTGTTTTTTCTATCTCCAGGTTCACCTTGAACTTGGCAGCGCCGTTTTGCGTTCTGCGATTGCGGGCTGTACTAATATTGAAGAGCTGAAGTAATATTGTGGAAAAAAAAAATTTGATAATAAATTCGAATTTGTATGTATTAATTCAGTGTTACATCAAATACAAATACAAGAAGTAAATTGGGTAACAAGTTTCCAACTCATACTTTTTTATCATTATTCAACGATAAAAGCATTGATTACACAACAATTTATGGTTCATTATCGCTATAAATATGAAACATGAACATTGAAACAAATAACAAAAATGAAATTTCTTCAAATTGATATGTAATGAGACAAGTTTTTCCCATTCTATATACTTTGACGTAATCTTATCATATAATTGATTTTGGTTTTTATTCAAAAGATAAATATTATTTCAAAAAGAAAAATATAAGTATATATATATATATATACAAGAAATGGAATTATATATATATATATATATATATATATATATATATATATATATATATATATATATATATATATATATATATATATATTAGAAATGAAATAGAAATATAATATGAAAAACGTGAAATCTTGAGCTTTCCACGAACTGAAAATTCAAGTTCGTTCCATATTGAATGCTTTTCTTTAGTGCAAACAGAATAATAACTGAAGAAACTTGAACGAATCGGTGACTTTTTGGTTGTAAACTGTAAATAATAAGAATATTATTTGGAATACAATAATGGTAAAAACGTTTCTAACTATAGAACAATTCAATACATCCGATTATGAAATAATAATCAAATTTTCAATTTATGAATTATATCCACCACTTCTTCGAACAATTCAACTAATCGAACCAAGATGAGGAATTTTTGGACTCGGTTTCTTTCTTGGCTATTGGTTTAGCACTCGGTGTGACCTCCTTCTTTTGAAGTAGCTCATTATAAGTTTTTTCATCTATAGATATGGGCTGTCCGTAATAGTTCCAAGGTAAGCCAGCAATTGGATTAACCGAAGAAGTGTTAGTTAGAACTCCATAAAGTACGTTATTATCAGTGATATTCATAGGAATAAATTGTTCTAATGGTAAAGAACTAATTCCTGAAGCACCTCCCATATAAGGATAGTAACTTCCGTAAATTCCGTAATTATTATAAGTATCCATTCCATAATACATTCCGGGATTGATATATGAAGCCGCGTTCGTTAACCCACAATCATTGTACCCACTGCATCCAGTAGGCATCATCAAATTCATTGGTGGTGGAGGTAGCGAAAATCCAGGACTCAATACAGGTCCTTGTTGGTACACCGCACCCTGACTTACACCATAGTTATAACACGACGACCCGCATGTACTTTGACTTCGGTAAGGATTCAATAAATAATCGTAACATCCACTGCAGCTTCTTGCTTGGTTCGAACAGCTTACAAAAGGCCATTGTGGTTGGTAAGTGCAAGACGCTTGAGGTTGTGGTACGTATAAAACCTGCTGGCCACAAGTTGGATTTTGCGTTTGGGTATTATAACAGACATTTTGAGCCACTTTGTGGACAACAGGAGCTCTGCAGAATTGTCCACATTGTTGTCTTCTGTAATGAAAGCAATTGACGTAAGGATAGATTGGACTTGGCATACATTGTCGAGGTTCTATAACACTACAACACTGGCCACTTGAACTTCCGAGAGTGGTTGATCCGTTTTGAGAATTTTCAATGGTAATATCGTTTATATTCGAATTGTTCAAATTGATTGGGACGTCTATGAGATTTGTGTTGTTGATGAGATTGTTTAAGTGGATTACTGTGGTTATATTATGACTACCACGATTCGTGATATTATTAAAAGTATTTGATGAAGTATCTGAGCTTCCCTGAGAATAGATGATTTCTTTTTCTTTCACGTTGTTCCTGACATCTCTATAGCAAGATCTCCTACAAGAGCTTCGGCATGAAGAAGACTTGCAAGTATTGTGACAAACTTTGTGGCAACAGTGGTTGGTAGAACATCTGTTGAAGTTACAACAAGAGCTGCAACATCTTTTGTTGCAAGAATTTCCACAATCGCTGGATGTGCACTCGTCGCAGTTGCATGTATCGCAAGAATTGCTGCATTGGTTTGATGAACAATCCTCCTCATCATCATCGTAACAGTCGGCGCTCCTCTTCATGCGGTTGCGGACGCAGTCTACGTAGTTGTGGTACTCAGTGGCAGGACAATGGATTTTTGTTGATTCATTTGAGCATTTTGAGGAGACTACATCATAAATGCAGCTAACTGATATGAAGAGAACAAGAATATGCAGCTGAAAAAAAAATTGAATTAATGATGCTCTCTACTGAAATTCAACGTTCTTAAAAAATTAATCTTTAAAATGTAAAAAAGACTAGACAATCAGATAATTTATCAGTGCTTCAATAAGTTTCTCTTCATGTCTAGATGAATTTTGGTAATCCATTTTATAGTCGATATCGTTATCGTATGTCTATGCAAACTTCAGATGCAATGACCTTCACTAGTCTCAGTTATTAATCATAAATTTGAACCAATAAACAATTCGAGTTTACACGGTGACACAAGTCGATATGAAGTTATTTTTGGTATATTTGCATTATCTAAGTCAATTGAAAATATATTACGTTAGGATCTACATCCGCAGGTGTGTATGAATGAAGTTGATAATAATTATCAGCTTGACTTTATGATAATTTATTATATTTGCTGAGGTGGACGAAAACGGTAGGAAATCGCTTTGCAGAATATTCCCGTAAAATATATTAAGGCTGACTTCATTTTCAACTGATACCCCGCCTCAATTATAGCTTAACTTTATTGAACCAACTGAAAGACGAAACTCAGTGTGATTTCTTGAGGCAGTTAAACCCAAAAAAAATTGTTATTAAGCTATTTCTCAATTGTAATCCCTGCAGAGGGTCTAACATAAGCACCAGTTAACACCAACTTATATGTGGCTTCAACCAAAGAATGGTGAGCATGGTTTTAGAAGGCCCACACGATTTTTCAGACGTTGATTTTAATATTATAATCAGAGAGCTGAGTGACATTTTAAGCAGGTATTTGAGCCATCTTGAGAATTTGTCACATTTTCTGTGATATCTAAACACAATGCCGTCCGCCTGGCTAAAAAGTTGTAGATATTGGCCAAGTCATATATTTTTGAGATCGCAACTTGAGAAGAAGCAGTATGAAATTTTGATGTACTCGAATTGAATATATAAGAAAATAGAAAGAACAGAAGCCAGACGATTTCAATAGATTTAACATTCTGCCAGGCTTTCTGAAACTTATTTTTAAACTTATCTAAAAAATATATTGGGACACTTCAAGGTTTGAAAATGAAATTCAGAAATGAAATGAAATTGAAATAGATTTCAATATAGTGTTATTCTTGGTGAAAAAAGTTCTTAATAAAACAATTGTTAAACAAAGATTTACACATATATTAAAAAGAATACTGCATGACGTACGTTTCGGTGAGATTCGCCTATTTCAAATGCTACGTGCAGACGTTTGAAAAAGGTGAATCTCATCGAAACGCACGTCATGCAGTATTCTCTTTAATATATGTGTAAATCTTTGTTTAATAATTGTTTTATTATGTTTATCGATTTACATTAAGTATCGGCCTCATCAATCATCAACTTGAAAAAAGTTCTTAACTACCTATAAAGTACGGAGTACCACAGGGATAAGTCTTGGGACCTGATCTCTTTCTGTTGTACATCAATGACCTCCAGGAATGTAAGCTTCCGGGATTTCTACAACTCAGAGCGGATGAAACAATGATGGTTTATGCTGGTAAACTTGAAGAAACTATCCAAAAAGCATAAAGTGATCTCGACATTGTAAGATTATGGACCAGTGATAATCGAATTAAACATAATACTGATAAGTGCAACTATTTAGTTTTTAACAAAAACTGTGATATTGAATTATGTCTTAAGATTAATAACTCAGAGATAGAAGAAGTGTAAGAACCAAAATACCTGGGGTTGATAGTGGACAAAAAATTGATTTCCAAAACCATATAAATAGCATGAAAACAAAAATGTCTTATGTTTGTTATAGTTTTAAGAAGAATATCCGATATTTTAGTGTGAGTATCGAATATAAAATATACTACACATATATCTTGTTTCACATCGGCTGTCTGGTATTCTGTTGGGATAGGCTAGAGCAGTTGATTTGGATTTGTTACAAAGATCACAGAGTAAGGCAATAAAGCTGTTATTTTGAAGAAACAAACGTACACATACAAGGTCACTATACGATGGGTTAAAACTTTTCAATGTTGGTGTGGTGATATTTATGGATAGTGTTAAACTAATTTACAAAATGAAAAACAATATAATAGATAACCATGTAAATCTTAAGTATAATTACAACGTACATAATCATAACACTCAAGGTGACTCATACAGCCGCTAAGTAGTTTAATGAACTTCCCAATGATGTCAAGAAGAGCAGAAGAATTGCTGATTCCACAAGAAAAGTGGAGAAATATTTAATCAATAAATGAAATTCCATTGGCACTCAGTAGCAAGTGTAGTGCATGAGTGTAATTTGGAATTTGTTATTGTCTGTTTTATTAGATTAATATGTCACACTGGAATATGTTTTTAATTGTATTTGTTCCTGTTATAGATAACTGTGATCTTATTATTATTATTAGGGAAATGAACGTAAATAAAAAAGAATTCTTTTCAATAAAATTATTGAAAAAAACTAAGCTCATTTCAGTTGATTTTTCTACCCGGCAGAGCACCGGAAATGTTGTACATTATGTGTGTTATTTATAAGTGCGCTGTCATCGTCTGAGCGATTGAAATTTGAAGCAAGTTTAGTATCGAGTTTTCCTTTCCTATTTAAATTTCAATTTCAAAAATATATGATTGGCGAATATCCAAGTAGCCAGACGTCTGCTAAATGTTTCAGATATCACATAAAATGTATTTAAGCAATTCTCAAGTTGCCCAAATATCTGCTTAAAAATGTTACAAAAAAGCTACTCAGCTTTTATATATTATTTCATGTAAAGTTATAGAGTTGTTGAACCGATTGTATGTGCACTTTTAACTATGTCTTTCTCGTTGAAACCATATGATCTTATTTGTACCATAAAAAACTTCATTTCTTATGGTACAAATTATTGATCGGAGCCAATATGTGGCGAACACACGAAACAAAACTACACGATATGCTATCATACCTAGACGATCGCGCACAGTAATTGAGATTAATTTGGTCTTTGTATGAAACGAGCTATTAAAGCGAGTTCATTTGCACACATTCAGAAAGATTCAACAAGCAGTGACTCCATGAGAAAGGGCGAGACAAGGTGTGGTAAACATTCAGATAATCTAATTCTTCAAATCGAAAACATATTTGAAAATAGAAATACAAAACAACAAATTAAAAATTATTACCAACTTACAATATATGTGAGAGTATAAATCTATCGACAATAACTTGTACATTTACGTTTAAGAACGAACATTTAAAGGAGATAAATAACAGTAATGATTCGAATTTTCTGTTTACGTTATTCAGAATGAAATGCAAACGATCTCGCGTGGAGCGCACATGTGCGATCGGATGCACCAGCGATTTACCAGAGTAATTACATTAGTCATTTTTGGGTGGCCTGATTGAATTTTATCGAATAGGTGTATATGCTACTGAGATTGGATGTGTTCGACTTTTTATTCATTGCTTCTGGGTGATTTTTAATGTGGTACATTTCTAAAAATAGGCGCTTTCTATAATTATGTTCTTGATCCAGAATTGTAGTATTGTCGTAATTGAAATTTTGTCCTGGCCTTGGAGGTCTGTTTGTTTTAATTTTTTGAGTCGCTTTCATGTCCTATAATTCTGGCATGTAAGTTTTGTGAAGTCTGGCCGATGTACACCAATTCACAATTTGTGCACGGTATTTTATATACCACGTCCGACTTAAACTTTTTAGGTACATGATCTTTAGTTCTAGCAAAGAGAGATGATATTGTTAAGTAACTCTTTTTTGCCACTCTAGTTTTACCTTGAGAAAGCTTCATCAATTCTGCAATAAGTGGTTACGTACGGCAAGACACTAATTTTCAATTCCTTGGTGTTATTTTCTTTGTGTTTCTTATGTGTTTCCTCCTGATTAGGCGAAATGAATAATAATTTGTTAATAAGCCTTGAGGGATAGGCATTATCTTGCAGAATATGCTTAAACTTCTGTATATTTTTTTCATATCTAGTGAGGTGACAGATGTTCTTTTTTCTCCTCTTGAACTCTCTGATGAAATTAATTTTTGTGCTAAAAGGATGGTAGGACCAGTAGTGAATATATCTCGTTGAGTTGGTGACTTTCTGGTACCATTCCAATTCAATTTTGTTGTCCTTATATATTATATATATATATATATATATATATATATATATATATATATATATATATATATATATATATATATATATATATATATATATATATATATATATATATATATATAAATGAAATTTTTTGTGCTTATGGCACTGAATGAAATATTTAAGAAAATGAACACTAGAACATTAATTTGAAAAATTGAAATTAATCAAAGAGAATGTTATAGTAGAGCTAGATATGTGAACGTGTACGATGTGATGTCTCCATTATCCTTCAAGGGATAAATGTTAGAGAAATATTGAAATCGATGCCACACCTGATGGAAGTGCAAGACATATATCTTTCGTTCTGCAAGGAACTCGTCAGTCGCACCACGTCCATCGAAGTGAGGCAACGATTTCAACCTCCAAGCATCTTCTTGTGGATGTTCTTGTTCTTCCTGGACTGTTTCATTCTGTAGACATGTGCATAGAACTTTGTTCGTCGTTTTCTGATTTCTTTCGTTATCGTATTTGTCTTTTGATACAGTTCATTTTGAGGTCTTTTCATCCAAATACCGTTTCTATTGATTGGCCCGTAAATCTTTCTGAGAATTTTCGTTCTTGTTTTTCTTTTTCTCTAATTCTGGAATGTCCGCCAATAACCATTGTTTCAGCTGCGTAGATTGCTTCTGGAAGAATCGTTGTGTTATAATGCCTCAATTTGGCAACTCTCGAAATGCATTTTTTGTTATAGTGAGCCCATGTTAGTTTGTAGGCCCTTTGGAGCTTGGTTATTCTCTGTTCATTAGCGATTCGGTTTAATATCTATATATATATATATATATATATATATATATATATATATATATATATATATATATATATATATATATATATATATATATATATATATATATATATATATATATATATATATATATATATATATATATATATATATATATATATATATATATATATATATATATATATATATATATATATATATATATATATATATATATATATATATATATATATTTATGTATATTAGAAAATGAACACAAGAACAATCATTCGAAAAATTCAAATCAGCCAAAAGAATGTTATAGTAGTGCTAGATATGTGAACGTGTACGATGTGATGTCTCTATTTTCCTTCAAGGGATAAATGTTAGATAAATAAGAAATATTGAAATAGATGCTACGCCTGATGGAAGTGCGAGACATATGTTTAGTTCTGCAAGGAACTCGTCAGTCGCACCACGCCCATCGAAGAGAGGCAAGGATTTCAATCACCATGCAACTTCTTGTGACTCCAAGTGGAATACCGTAGAGTAATGAATAATCCACAATTCCATCTATAGAAATCTATGGGAATTAGAAATTTCAAAAATATTTCGTATATTGTCCACTACAATATTGTTTTCAACCATCTGAAGAAGGTATTGTATACCGAAACAATATTGTAGTGGACAATTTATGAAATATTTTTCACTTTTTAAAAAAGTTTTCACTTCATTGATAAATTATATATCAATTATATAGCACAATTATAATATATAATAATTATATATAATTGACAGGTTGGACAGGGGTTCCTCACGGCAAAAAAGAATAAACTTTCATAAAAGAGTCAAAAGCACGTCACTAGCGTACACCTATCATTAAGTTTTATCTGGTAATTTCACAATATATCTGAATTTTTCTCACAAAATCTTATGAAGTATTATGAAATGTTCAAATATCTATCTTAATATCGGTCTTAATCTTTACTTTTGAGCATGCAAGATATATATGTGCTTCATAAGTTCTTGCAGATACCTTAACACTACCAAATAATTCATACGAAAAAACTCTTTAAAAAAATAGAGATATAAAAATGTAAAAATAAAGATATTTTTATAAATTATAAATTTTTGTTAAGTAGATTTAACTGCACATTTACTACGAAAAAAATAAATTTCAGTCTATGAAATTACAGTCGTTACAAAACAGTAGATTTTTCAAATATTATTCTACTGAAAATAGGATATTCTATACCCACAAAAAATTGGGGGGCCTATGGTTTCAATGAACAAGGAATTTGAAAATATTTTGTCTTATTCTTTTTGTCTGTTTCCTGAAAACGTCAACGATATTCATTGGAAATATTGAGTCTGAACTTTCAATAATATTCTTCTATATTTGTTATTATTTGTTAGTCATACCGTAAGTATGAACCAATTCTTGTTTGAAAACTTCAGTTGAAATTTTGGAAAATCATTTCACGCTAAAAGTATCACGCCAAATATTGAATTTTTCATCGAATTCAGACTATGGCTGTGAAAGTGGTGATATTTGAGATATATTAAATAAAAAACACTTGGCAAGGTTTCACAAAATTTATAATAAATGAATACTTGACAATTGTTTCGAGCTGTTACCCAATTTTAGACTTGCAAGTTAGACTGGCAACACCCCGAAACAATTGGTGTAACCGGGGTGTAACACCCCTAAACAATTGTAAAAGTATTTTTTTTATTATAAATTTTGTGAAACCTACCCAATTGTTTTTTATTAAATATATTAAACAATGTTTCACAAAGATCACAGCGAACACTGTGAACAACTTTATTCAAGATATTTAAAATTCAATTGATTACTATTTTAATCGATAAGAAAATTCTCAGTTCTTATTTGAAACTTACTCTTTGAATGTAACGTAAAAGCAGCTGTGACAAAAAAAGATTATTTTAATTGATGAGAAAATCCTCAATTGTTATGTGAAAATTACTCTTCAAATGTAAAGTAGAAGGGGCTGTGTCAAAAAATTATTTTGAAATAAATTTGGGAACATTTTGTGTTTTGATAGTTCTTATGTTTCGAGTATTTGGTGGAGGATCGCGTGACGATAGAAATCTCTTGCAATTTTTCAAGATAATTAGAAATAGAAATAATTTTATGTGATATGCAAAAAGATTCGGAATGTTTTTGTATGAAAATAAAGGGCGTGAATAATCATTATAGGTACAATTAACAACCTTCCAACAAGACAATAACAATATAATACTCTAAGACAAAATTTTTTCAAATTCTTTGTACATTGAATCAATGGAACCCCAATTTCATGTGGGTATAAAAATTCCTATTTTCAGTAGAATAGTATTTGAAAAAAAAACCACTGTTGTGTAACGACTGTAATTCCATATAATGAAATTTATTTTCGTTGTTAATATGCAGTTAAATCTACGTCACAAAATTTCATTATCCATAAAAATATCTTCATTTACACTTTCAAACTATACGGTTTCTTCTATTAATTAGTTATTCATTAATCTAGGTATTAATTTCTGTGAAGAGATTATTATTCGCGAAATATTCTTCTTCTTACAATCGATAATTATAATAATTAATACCAATTATAATAATAGTTATAATAATAAAGTTGGTAGGGGTAGCAAATTACAATGCGAGTACCCAATTGAAGATATAAAGCATTATTGGAATTTAAACTTTGAAAGCTCTGAGGTTATTAGCATGAGCATTATTACATATTATAAAATGGTCGGTTTGAACATTAATAAATTGTTATTGCAGGTATAAAAATGAAATTTTATATTGATACTTTTCAAACTTCACTCATTACATTGACAAAATTGAATGGACAACTGTATCGCAAATAATCATGATTTTTGTTAGCATTGTCTTTGTAGTATACGGTTGAAAATCGGTCTAATAATATCATCGTGCCTGAAGTAGGTGTCATATGTGCAAATTCCTGTTTATGTGTAGAAGTTAATGAGTTTAGTGGAATAAAAATGGCATTGAGTAGTGGCGTAATATTCACAGATTAAAAACCGAAAAAGTTTGAAACAAAATTTGAATGGATTTCTCAATCTGATGGCTAATAAATAAAGAGAAAATAGATTACATTCTGGATGTTCATAGTGAAAGAATGGATTTTTTACAATGTCTACCGACCAAAAATGAAACGGCGAATGTTTTACTAGTGTATCCTCTACAATATTTATAAATAAAACGGTGGTTAAGTTTCTCTCATATATTTAAACATATACGCTTGACCGCTTTTCGAAGAACTATTTCTTCAAAGTTGTTAATGTGGGATCGGAAGAAGAAGTACCTTCGAAAAGTGCGTCATGCGTATTTATAAACTTTAATTTATGAAAATAAACTTTCTCCAAGTATCGACCTCATCAATTATTTTTTCTACATTATTTATTATCAAAGCAAATGACAAAACGAAGACAGAAGAATTTCGCCTGATACTGATTGGTAGATATGAGAATGAATAAAAGAGTCAATGTATTTCAACGAATATAACTATTATATTGGCAAGTAAAAATTTTTGTCAGACGTCTGGCAGCATCAACCATTGGTCAATAAAAGAATGTCATTTTAGCAACATTTCTGTTTGTACATTCTTATTATTCCTTTTCTTGTATGATAATTCTAACATGTCAATATTTGTTATTAAGTTGAAATTCCTGACATGTCAATCAATATTATATCATCTAGACCTAGAGCTTTATCAAAGTCAAACACGCACAATCAAATAGAAAATCGATATAGATTGACTTACCGTCTTCATGATACCGACTTAGTTGAAGAAGGTGACTGTTCTTTTGGCGATGAAAATCACAAATGGATGCAACAACTGAAAATTGCTCGGGATGCGATTTTGTCCCCCTTCTATCTGAATCGTCTGATAAGCTTCGGCATACTTTGACCATATTCGAAAAAATTCTATCGTTACCACGTTGCGTTTATTGACGCATTACATATTTGCTGATACACCTTTGGCTCCTCGAAAAAAGCTACTTCCTTCTATTTCCGATTTTTAGTCCTAATTTCGGTACGGGTGACATTGAATGCGTGAGGATTGGGATTAAGATATCGAATTATCGCATGTAAAAGAGATTTAGCGAGTAAATTTTTTTATTACGCATCTGGGATTACAGATATACTACTATTCAGTTATAAATGTATCGGAATGTTCAGTGTGAAATGGAATATTGCGTATAAAGCGCAAATATTTAGAGATGTTTTTCTTTCATAACTCAGAGAAAAGCAAAACAAACTAATAAAAAATAAAGATTGACTTTACTAAATGAGATTGATGATAATGATAATAATACATAACTATATTGAATTACACTGACCCATTACATTCCTTCCTTAGAATATCAACTTACATTGCCAAAAATATTAACAAACAAGTTAGTGCTGGCGCCAAAGGGAGTTGAGTATGCAAAACATGAGGACCAGCAACCAAGCTCAGATACGTTAACCTGAGACCTCAGATAATAAGAAAACACATTTTTCCAGGACCTGTGATGGTCCATTTTCCTGTTATTGGCCCCCATCCCCCCACGAGAGTCATAATGCGCCATAGTACGTGTAGTCGCCAGTGAAATCAAATGATAGTTTGGAATAGTTGATTTTTTGGTATTTACGCAATATAATGCAAAATTTCTGGTATTTAAGTGTTTAATTAGTATTTAAATCAAAAAAAAACCTAACAAGTTCACTACAAAAGGTAAATATAAAGAATGGAGAACTTGGACGAATTTCATATTTGTTTTGTGATACAACGGGTAATTAGATGAAAAACACAACCAGAATAGTTCATAAACATTCAAAGAACGACAGATCAAGAAATCATGATAGTCGTTAAAAGATGAAAAACAGTACATACTTCACTAGAAACGATTGTTTCAAGACCAAATGCAGTGGGTTTTGACTTGTGATTAGAGCAGTCTCAAAACTGACCAGCTGCTGTGAATGGAGGTTTGATCGATATTACTCAAAATGAAGATGCGATGCAAAGATACCCGCTCATATATCCCTACAGAAACAATATTAAGCCGGCTCATTTTTCATCTCGAATACAAAATGTTTCGTCATGTGACATTAATCAGCCTAATAAATGATCGCTATCCAGGATCAATAAAAGTCAAAAGAATCTAAATATCGTCCAGAAATTGAATGCTTGAATCCCCAAAATGTGAACCAGCAGTGCCCTTTTCGATATATTTGTACGGATGTACTTGTTGATAAATCTCCTTCGCAATGTTTTCTGAGTTGAGTAGAGAATAGAGATGTTGTGTTGAGTACTTTCTAAAATGAGCGATTTAGGCTGAAATGTTGAAAGTTTTCCGATCCAATTGAATAAATAGAATTTGACACATTTGTGAATAATTCTTCGAAAGAAGGCAACATATCAAAGTTGTATCAGAACAAAAAATAGAATATGAAAATTGTACATACAATTGCAAGATGTAACGAATCAAATCTTTTTCAACGAGCATTCATGTCGTCATTAAGAAGGATTTTACATGAAATCTCCAATATGGCAACTAGTCATAGAAAATGAAAATAATCACAAATATGCTGCAAATACTCGGCAAGATATATTTATTAGTTTGGCATTCTTCAAAAATGTCTATCGTTGATGGTATCAGGCTTGTTAACACATTTGCTTACAACGAAGTTGAGGTAATCAGCCGTGATTTTCTTCTACGTATTAATATTTCATTGAAGGGTTGAACTTCTCTGTTGCTGGTTTATTGAACCTTCAAGATAATATACAAATTGTTAATTACAGAAGAAGATTTTTTGATAATCTATGATTTCTGTACTGCTGAAATAACAGAAATTCTTATCTCCAAATGTTCATCGTTGAAAAAGTGGTTGCCGTGAATAAATGTACCATATTTGAAATAACTTTCAACGTTTAGTTTATATTTACATTCATATTTGATCGTAAGTTTCGATTGTTATTTCTTACAGTTTTTGATTGTATTTCTTATAGTTTACTGATTACAGATTTTCAATTTTAACTGAACTCTTGGTTTTTTATCTTTATATTCATTTATTTCCGATTGAAGTTTCGTATTGTTTTTACACTTTAAAGCGATTGTATTGACGAATTACTGAACTTTCTGTTAAAATAAGCCTTTATTGTCATAAATTACTTGAATGTATTATAAGAGAACATATGCTTCGAATATTTTTATACAAAATATTTTTTTTGACTGTAATAATTTCTCAGTTCTACAAGATAGAATATAATGTTATATTTTTAGATGCCAATTATAAAACTGATGTCTCGTGATAGAAGAATTTTCGAAATCGATTCAGAAATTCTAAAATGCTCTTCTACAATTCTTGAAATGTTGAAAGATTTTGGAGTGGACGCAGTATTGTCGTTACCAAATGTGAATTCTGTTGTTGTGGAGAAAATAATTGAATGGGCAACTCATCACAGAAATGATCCACTTTCTGATGATGATGGGAATGAGAGTGAGAACGATGTTTCTTCGTGGGATGCAGATTTTCTCAAGATTGACAACAGTACTCTTCTCGATATTACGGTAGCAGCAACTTATTTAGAAATCAAAGGGCTCTTAAAATTAATCAAAAAACCTTTCTCCGATTTGATAGCTAATAAATCAATACCAGAAATGCGTGAATTATTTGAACCCAAAAATGAGGTAACTATAACAAGTGGTAAAGGTGAACAGGCTCGCAAAAAATCAAGGAGGTCGTGAGAACAAAAATATTTTGTTTGAGTTTTTGAACTAATTCTTAATTTTCTACATATATTGTTTTTACCTATTTCTCAGTGTTCTTTAACAAGATGTAAATTCTAGTGGAACTACTTCATCATTGAAAGAAGTATATTCAATATCTGATGAAGCCGATACTAAAATAACATTATTAGTATTTATGTAATTTTTATTATTTATAATGAAACGTTATTGAAAATGTACATTAATTCTTTAAACAAACGCAAGCCATGAATTTCAGATATATATTCATTCTCAAGTGCTAAAGGGAAAGAGTAATAAATAAATTTTATTTTCCTTCGAATGTTAGTGTTGAAAAATACCTAACGGAAATTCTTCAGGTATTTATTTAATATTCATTATTTATCATTCTCTATTTTGCATTCAGCATGCAAGGCATCATCAAGGCAAGCTCAGATACGTTAACCTGAGACCTCAGATAATAAGAAAACACATTTTTCCAGGACCTGTGATGGTCCATTTTCCTGTTATTGGCCCCCATCCCCCCCACGAGAGTCATAATGCGCCATAGTACGTGTAGTCGCCAGTGAAATCAAATGATAGTTTGGAATAGTTGATTTTTTGGTATTTACGCAATATAATGCAAAATTTCTGGTATTTAAGTGTTTAATTAGTATTTAAATCAAAAAAAAACCTAAAAAGTTCACTACAAAAGGTAAATATAAAGAATGGAGAACTTGGACGAATTTCATATTTGTTTTGTGATACAACGGGTAATTAGATGAAAAACACAACCAGAATAGTTCATAAACATTCAAAGAACGGCAGATCAAGAAATCATGATAGTCGTTAAAAGATGAAAAACAGTACATACTTCACTAGAAACGATTGTTTCAAGACCAAATGCAGTGGGTTTTGACTTGTGATTAGAGCAGTCTCAAAACTGATCAGCTGCTGTGAATGGAGGTTTGATCGATATTACTCAAAATGAAGATGCGATGCAAAGATACCCGCTCATATATCTCTACAGAAACAATATTAAGCCGGCTCATTTTTCATCTCGAATACAAAATGTTTCGTCATGTGACATTAATCAGCCTAATAAATGATCGCTATCCAGGATCAATAAAAGTAAAAACAATCAAAATATCGTCCAGAAATTGAATGCTTGAATCCCCAAAATGTGAACCAGCAGTGCCCTTTTCGATATATTTGTACGGATGTACTTGTTGATAAATCTCCTTCGCAATGTTTTCTGAGTTGAGTAGAGAATGGAGATGTTGTGTTGAGTACTTTCTAAAATGAGCGATTTAGGCTGAAATGTTGAAAGTTTTCCGATCCAATTGAATAAATAGAATTTGACACATTTGTGAATAATTCTTCGAAAGAAGGCAACATATCAAAGTTGTATCAGAACAAAAAATAGAACATGAAAATAGTACATACAATTGCAAGATGTAACGAATGCAAATCTTTTTCAACGAGCATTCATGTCGTCATTAAGAAGGATTTTACATGAAATCTCCAATATGGGAACTAGTCATAGAAAATGAAAATAATCACAAATATGCTGCAAATACTCGGCAAGATATATTTATTAGTTTGGCATTCTTCAAAAATGTCTATCGTTGATGGTATCAGGCTTGTTAACACATTTGCTTACAACGAAGTTGAGGTAATCAGCCGTGATTTTCTTCTACGTATTAATATTTCATTGAAGGGTTGAACTTCTCTGTTGCTGGTTTATTGAACCTTCAAGATAATATACAAATTATTAATTACAGAAGAAGATTTTTTGATAATCTATGATTTCTGTACTGCTGAAATAACAGAAATTCTTATCTCCAAATGTTCATCGTTGAAAAAGTGGTTGCCGTGAATAAATGTACCATATTTGAAATAACTTTCAACGTTTAGTTTATATTTACATTCATATTTGATCGTAAGTTTCGATTGTTATTTCTTACAGTTTTTGATTGTATTTCTTATAGTTTACTGATTACAGATTTTCAATTTTAACTGAACTCTTGGTTTTTCATCTTTATATTCATTTATTTCCGATTGAAGTTTCGTATTGTTTTTACACTTTAAAGCGATTGTATTGACGAATTACTGAACTTTCTGTTAAAATAAGCCTTTATTGTCATAAATTACTTGAATGTATTATAAGAGAACATATGCTTCGAATATTTTTATACAAAATATTTTTTTTTACTGTAATAATTTCTCAGTTCTACAAGATAGAATATAATGTTATATTTTTAGATGCCAATTATAAAACTGATGTCTCGTGATAGAAGAATTTTCGAAATCGATTCAGAAATTCTAAAATGCTCTTCTACAATTCTTGAAATGTTGAAAGATTTTGGAGTGGACGCAGTATTGTCGTTACCAAATGTGAATTCTGTTGTTGTGGAGAAAATAATTGAATGGGCAACTCATCACAGAAATGATTCACTTTCTGATGATGATGGGAATGAGAGTGAGAACGATGTTTCTTCGTGGGATGCAGATTTTCTCAAGATTGACAACAGTACTCTTCTCGATATTACGGTAGCAGCAACTTATTTAGAAATCAAAGGGCTCTTAAAATTAATCAAAAAACCTTTCTCCGATTTGATAGCTAATAAATCAATACCAGAAATGCGTGAATTATTTGAACCCAAAAATGAGGTAACTATAACAAGTGGTAAAGGTGAACAGGCTCGCAAAAAATCAAGGAGGTCGTGAGAACAAAAATATTTTGTTTGAGTTTTTGAACTAATTCTTAATTTTCTACATATATTGTTTTTACCTATTTCTCAGTGTTCTTTAACAAGATGTAAATTCTAGTGGAACTACTTCATCATTGAAAGAAGTATATTCAATATCTGATGAAGCCGATACTAAAATAACATTATTAGTATTTATGTAATTTTTATTATTTATAATGAAACGTTATTGAAAATGTACATTAATTCTTTAAACAAACGCAAGCCATGAATTTCAGATATATATTCATTCTCAAGTGCTAAAGGGAAAGAGTAAGAAATAAATTTTATTTTCCTTCGAATGTTAGTGTTAAAATACCTAAAGGAAATTCTTCAGGTATTTATTTAATATTCATTATTTATCATTCTCTATTTTGCATTCAGCATGCAAGGCATCCTCACAGATATTCTCTATTTTCAAGATATATATGTATATATATGTTTGTAGATTGTCCATTTTTGGGTAGTAGGATAATTTAATAATAATAAAGTATGTAAAAACACACTTGTCTTTAAATTCCCAAATTATATTTAATATATATATATATATATATATATATATATATATATATATATATATATATATATATATATAATATATAATATATATATATAATATATAATATAATATATAATATATAATATATAATATATAATATAATTATAAATATACAAGTGTATAATATATATGTATATAATATATAATATATAATATATAATATAATAATATAATATATAATATAATTTGGGACTTTAAAGACAAGTGTGTTTTTAAATGTATATAAAATATATATATATATATATATATATATATATATATATATATATATATATATATATATATATATATATATATATATATATATATATATATATATATATATATATATATATATATAATTGTTGTGGTTTATAGGCAAAATAAGAGGCCTCTATGAATAGATTTTATCCAATTTGTCTGCCTGGTCTATATTTCGACTGCGTTTACAGTCTTCATCAGGACTCTGAAAGAGATGTTTCTACTGTATTGTACTGATAATAATTATGATTTACAACAATACAATTATATATAGTTATATATATATATATATATATATATATATATATATATATATATATATATATATATATATATATATATATATATATATATATATATATATATATATATATATATATATATATATATATATATATATATATATATATATATATATATATATATATATATATATATATATATATATATATATATATATATATATATATATATATATATATATATATATAATATGTTAATGAGTTACTATAGGTTAATATAGGTTGATCAGTTATACTAATTCAATTTGAAAATCGTTTTTACGTGCGAAGACTTCTTCTTCAGTAGTCTACAAAAGAAACAGAACATCTCTACATACTACATTGAGTACAATATTACATAATTTCAATTATGAAGAAACAAAAGTGCTAACAATTCAAAAAAATAGAAAACATAGAGAAATCCACGAAATGTTCCACGTACAGGCAAATTTGGGGTACACAGTGAATGATAGGCAGGATGCGAAACAAACCAGTAATTTCTAATTGCCATTACTAAAAAACCAGAGGAACAGAATGGAGAAGAAGAAAAGGAGAAGAACAAGGTCAATCAGAAATTTGACATATAATATCGCAGATAGATAATAAAGATCTTTTCATACATCTATTTTAATTGTTTGTGACAGTAATATGTTATAGTTAAGAGTTCTCATTCATATATTTATACAACCAGGGTAACGTCTATTAAACATGTAAAATTGTATTCAATGTAGTATGTAGAGATGTTTTGTTTCTTTTGTAGACTACTGAAGAAGAAGGTACCGCCTTCGAAACGTATAAACGATTTTTAAATTGAATTAGTATAACTTATCAACCTGGAATATCCAACCAATATCAAGCTCAATATATATATATATATATATATATATATATATATATATATATATATATATATATATATATATATATATATATATATATATATATATATATATATATATATATATATATATATATATATATATATAAAATATATTATATATAAATATATTACAGAATGAAACAGTCCGGAATACCGAAGAAACTACTCAATATAATTATGAATAGTAAATGCAGAACAGAGTGGCTAAAAGAGGTCCAAAAGGATCTACAACAGATCAATATAAAAAATCTCGAAGATCGCACTGAATGTCGAATGATGAACGGAAGAAAGAGCATTCAGAGAGGATGAAGCGTTTTTGGGAGGCAAAAAAAATGAAGCAAAATTCCTAATGATTGCGAATTCAAGTTCAGTCGCTCTCCTCATGCGGAACAATCGAAATAATAATAATAATAATAATATATATATATATATATATATATATATATATATATATATATATATATATATATATATTCTCGCTTATATATTAATATATATATATATATATATATATATATATATATATATATATATATATATATATATATATATATATATATATATATATATATATATATATATATATATATATATATATATATATATATATATATATATATATATATATATATATATATATATATATATATATATATATATATAACATCTTTGATGAAACTCTTCTTTTATAGTTACCTATCTGAATTTCAGGGAATTTGATCAATAATGCACGTACCGTATATACTATTTATCCCTACCCTAGCTTTCGAAACACTGCATTTCTTTCTCAGGGCAATCAATGTGAGGTTATAAAATTTCCAGTTAATGAATTAACCAGATAAAATTCTACAATTGACAGGTGTCTGTTCTTGTACAACGAATCTTTATTATCCTAGAATTGAATATAAAATTGTTCATATAAAATGAAGAAATATTTTGTCAGTTATGGATGTATTTCGTTGATTACTATTTATTTAATCTGTCTGACTCATTCATTATGTAGTAATTCTACGACCTCACATAGATTGATCTGATCTGAGGAAGGAATACATTGCATCGAAAGCCTGGATATTATTGAAGATTAAATACGATAGGGGCATTAATGGTCGATTTCACTAGGATTCAGATGCTGTAAATGTATATCAATATGTTTATACATGTATATATCAATACCTGCTGCTACCAATCCCGCAGATTGGTAGCAGCGGTTACACGTGTTTCGATCTTATTGCATCTCCTCAGAACGGCGAAGCCAAGTTCTAGTTGTACGAACCTGTAAGTGGAAAAAAAATGGGACCGTGTCGTGGGACACGAGGTAGGAACCTTAGTTCCTTCAAGAATTACTATTCAGTTAATTATAAAAGAAGTAAATATTATCTATTCAATAAATAATAAATAAGTCATCACAGTCATCTATAATATTTCTATTATTTCTTTTAATTTGAAATCAATATATCTAATGTATAAACAATTTTTTATTGAACACTTTCCATGATTTTCACAATAAAATTTCACTAAAACATTATATATTTATTTCACTTTTGAGTTATTTAAATTTGAATTATTAAAATTGTGTTGATATAACAGTGCTGTATAAGCGATGTGCTCCTGCGACACTGCTATGTTCAGAGAAAGAAAGATTGGTGAAAGAGAAAAAGAGACACAGCGTGCACGCGGAGGATGCTAGCCACTCGGCGAGAACACATTCCGATGACATGACCTGACCACATTCCAATCACTCATTTCTTGTCGCGACCCCTCTCGCTCTGACCTAAAGTAAGGAACTAACGTTCCAATAACAGGAAGAAAGCCTCAGATATTACAGCAATAAGAAGAAATGACGATTTACTAATTATAGATTCGTACAACAAAAAGAATTGGTCTGAAATATATCTTAACCTAGAACAAGGATTCGGTGGAACCAACGAAATATAAAGGAAATGTTGTAAACGATAGAGCTGTTCTGATACTGAGTTACGCTCTGAAAATATTGCAGATATTGAAGAAATACTGGAAAAGAACGATTATAAAAAAAGTTTCAAGAGCTAATAATTTAGAGAAGAATAAACAAGATTTGTAATCGATCATCTCGAATAAATGAAAGTGATGATACTTACTGAATTAAACCATATCGAATGGATTTTATTCATTATATTCCATATGAATACAGTAATGTCATGAAGAAATATAATAAAATGTAAAGTCAAAAACGGATCAATATTTTCTGAAATTAAACGAAAAATTGAACGGGACGAAATACCTACTGAGATCAAGATGAATTGTAATAAATGCGATTCTTTTTCTATCGGTAACACTAAACAACATTTAAATAAAAGATTAGATGAACATTAATACACTATACAAACAAATAAAAAAGGACACGGCTTTTGCAAATGAATCGAGCAATTACATTCAATTGATTTCGATAACAGAGAAGTAATCAGAAGGAAAACACACCATTTGAAATATATTAGAAATGATAGACAGAGATCAAACGACAGGCGGGAGTGAGAAATGAGATATAATTATTGAATATTATTGTGATTTTAAAGTTATTGTTTACATTATTTTGAAAATGACTTACTTATTTATATCTCAATTCGCGTACATGATTTCATGATAACATTTCATAATTAGTTTATGTTTGTGCAGTAATTATTATAAATTGATCTCACCCTAGTGAAAAAAAATCTGCATATATGAAGAAATGTTCAGTTTACAATCGACGAATATATGTATATAGATATATATATATATATATATATATATATATATATATATATATATATATATATATATATATATATATATATATATATATATATATATATATATATATATATATATATATATATATATATATATATATATATATATATATATATATATATATATATATATATATATATATATATATATATTCATTGCTATCTTGAATCATTTTATTTATATTTTCAGAAAGAAATTATTGGGTTTTCTGGTTCTCAAAAATATTTATTAAACATCTATATCACATAACGTTTCGGTCCTTTTCTTGGGCCTTTAAAATGAAGTTTCATCAATATATTGTCATCAACACACAAACAAAAACAATACTTATTATTATATTATGAACGTTCAGACAAAGACTTTGTCTGAACGTGAACGACAGCGCATCGAGTGTAAATTAAGATAAATCTATATTTGAAATATAACAATTTATGAAAACCTTTCTTCATTTAAATATTAGTTCATAATATAATAATAAGTATTGTTTTTGTTTGTGTGTTGATGACAATATATTGATGTTGTTGGGGTTTGGTAGGTATACCCAAACACTGTTCAGTATGAACAACTTTATTTATCATAACTAAATACAACTAAATACATTTAAGTGCACTAATAACGTTTGTTGATTACAGTCATGTTGACTGCTTGGCGACTAGCGCCGAAGTGGACGAGATCTTGTTGACTTCTCCTGAGGTTGCGTCCCGAGCATGCGCATTCGTCTTTTCTTCTTCTTTCTTGCTGTGTCTTAGTCTATCGGTTGGTGCATCCAGTGGTAGGATGTGACTAGTCACCGCATACTCCCCCCGCAGTGTCACACATAGTTAGCATAACATGTGGGGAACGTACTAACCTCCCTGTTAATGTAGTAATGTAGTTGACAATGTAGTCCAATGTTCGATGCAATTATGGCTGATTTCAGTGGACGGTGGAATTCTTCGTTGAGGCCTTTCGATTGCGGATAGTAAGGAGTGGTCCCTATTTTTGAATCCCTTGTGGATGAGCTAATTGCTGTAAGAGATTGCTTTTGAACTGCCGTCCTTGATCCGTTGTGAATCGCGAAGGTTCTGCAATAAGTGATATCCAATTCTCGTACAATTTTGCCGCAATTGTATCTGCTGTGATATCTGTAATTAGAATAGCTTCTGGCCATTTTATGAATTCATCTGTCATTGTCAAATAATAACTTGTATCTTCTGAAGAAGGTAGAGGAACTACTATATCGAGGTGGACATGGTCAAATCTTTTCAATTGGTCAGTGAGTGAATTTACTGTATAGCGTGAATTCTGCTTTTCTACAACTTAACATTGACTCGACCATTCGTTGCAGTCTTTATTGATATAAAGTCAAGTGAAAAACAATTTAATAAATTTGTTCGTAGTCCTAATTTCTAATTAGAAACGTGCGATGTTTCGAAAACCTGGCGCCGATACCCCATTGGTATATATGGCTTTACTTACCGCTTGAGTAAACCAAAGTTTTGTATTAATTTACCAAATTGGTTGAAATTTTAATGAAACACGTGCAACTGACAGGCATCGTTTTCGTTATTCATATTTTCAATAAAAGTTAGAATAATAGAAAGTTATATGTAGAATAACTAGAATCAATGAAAGAGTTTTTTTTTATGTTTCTACTTGAAATATGTTCATATAAATGAATATTACTTATTTATGTGCGAAATAAGAAATATTCTGAACCATGTGAAATGAACTACAACAAATAAAGAATCAGAATAATAAAGCAAAGACAAAATAAGATACGATAACTTCAATACCTTATTCATGTCGATGGAAAATGCAATTTCTAAAAAAAATTTTTTTTTGTGAATATTTCAGTATACAAATGACCAAAATAAGAAGATTTGAGTAATTGTCCTTACCTCTGTACTATAGTAGGTCGTAGCGTCGATCACGTCAGGGGTCACCAATGTTGGGGTTTGGTAGGTATACCCAAACACTGTTCAGTATGAACAACTTTATTTATCATAACTAAATACAACTAAATACATTTAAGTGCACTAATAACGTTTGTTGATTACAGTCATGTTGACTGCTTGGCGACTAGCGCCGAAGTGGACGAGATCTTGTTGACTTCTCCTGAGGTTGCGTCCCGAGCATGCGCATTCGTCTTTTCTTCTTCTTTCTTGCTGTGTCTTAGTCTATCGGTTGGTGCATCCAGTGGTAGGATGTGACTAGTCACCGCATCAGGACTCTGCAATGTGAGCCGATGTTATAAAAATCATAACTGAAGATCAAGACTTACCAAACAGTTGAGATTATAAAATAAGTTACATGGCAAGGAACAAAAGAACTGAATTATTCCTATGTTATCAATAACTAAAAATGGATATAACCATCACTGAATATACTTCTATAAAACTCTACATTACATACAGCAACAAGGCATCAACAATTAAACTTTATACTAAAATCTTAAATCTACACATTCGTATTATCAAAACAATTATGTCTGTCAAAGGCGGGATAAGTAAGGTTAGCTCTGAAATTGTTTTACTTCCTGTGAGTGTCAAAGAACCAAAATGTCAATGCTTCTTCTTCCTTAAAAAGACTTCTCATACTATTCATGGCTACAAAATATGATTTATTTCATTGCTATTGTGACTTATCAAATAAGAATAGATTTTGCTAATATTATTGATGTCGGAACGAGAATTCATTAAAGAGGGATTTTTCTTAATGTGGAACATTTCCAAAAAGATCTTTTTTTATAATTCTTCTAATACTCCAGAATTGACGTATTTTCATAGTCCATGTCATGATTTGTACTTCTAACATGTTCTGCCAAAGCACAAACTTTCTTTGGATTTTTAACTCACTTTTGTGTTGTGACAACCTTCTTTTTAATTGTTGAGATGTTTGTCCTACATAGCTCATCTGACAGGAAGAGCAAGGAACCTTATATACAACATTAGTACAATTCAGAGTAGGTGTTTTGTATATATATATATATATATATATATATATATATATATATATATATATATATATATATAAAGGTTAACAATACTATGCGTTTAATGTGTATCATTCTTGAAGGGAATTTCTCTCGCTTCTTTTTATTGCATCGTTCTAGTTTATTGAACTTATAGCAATCACAAAGTAAATACTATCTAGTTAGGCCAAGGTGTAAAGTATTGCACTCTTTAACAAATACTACAATATTGCTATTTATAGCCGGGGTTATTAGGCGAGTAATAATAATACAAGAACCAATGAATGAGATTGAATTCTCGCTTAACTCTTGGTGAAACATAATTGAATATTAAAATAAATTGAACTCTTGGCTTAATGTTTCACGATTTATTTAACAATATGTATAGTCAACATGTTTCGAGCGTTAGCTCATTTTCAAGACTGAAACATGTTGACTATACATATTGTTAAATAAATCGTGAAACATTAAGCCAAAGTTTAATTTATTTTAATATACAAGAACCAATATTTAATTCCTCAATTTCTATTTGACCCACACACACACACACACACACACATATATATATATATATATATATATATATATATATATATATATATATATATATATATATATATATATATATATTTCGAATGTTTTAAGCAATAACAGGCTTCTTTTGAAATGAAAAACTTAATTTTTGTTGACGTTTCGTTGTATATCACAACTTTGTCAAAATTAATGAATCATTGAATTTATGAATTATATACTTTAGATATCAAAATGTCAAATTTATTTTTTAGAAAAATCGAATTATTTCTTTTCTATTTTCACTTATTGATTTTCATTATCAGATGAATATTTCTGGCTCAGCATTCGCTTCGGAAGTTTTAGTCTTCTTCACCATGAGGAAACCTCTGAAAAACTCATGGTAAGCCAGGTGATTTTAATAAATGTGATTTGTATATACATATATATATATATATATATATATATATATATATATATATATATATATATATATATATATATATATATATATATATAAATTTATCCAATTTATATAAACTGGAATTAATTAATTATTTTTTGAATTTATTTTGTTAATTTTGACTTAGTTACTATGTAATTGAAATAAACTATCTATCTATCTATCTATATATATATATATATATATATATATATATATATATATATTTATATATATATATATATATATATATATATATATATATATATATATATATATATATATATATATATATATATATATATATATAGAAGTGAATATTATTCGCGCTAACCATGCACGTCGGAAATATTGAAGAAATATTTATATGTAAATTTGGAATCGAACTTACACCGCAAAAACCTCGACTGGGATACAGGTCTATTTTATATCTAATTACTCTTCTTTGTTCGCAAGCCAGATCATCGATGGGGTTGTCGTCTTCAAACTGTACGAACTTTTACAGTTTGAAGACGACAACCCGTTGACTGGCTTGCGAACAAAAGAGTAATTAGATATAGTCGGAATTGCATCGCGAAGTAGTAGACCTCGGTAGCTTAGTTGGTAGAGCAACAGGGCGTAAACCTGAGAGACCTGGGTTCGTATCCCAGTCGAGGTTGAAAACTTTTATTTCCAAATTTACATATAAATATTTCAGAAAGTTTTTAGCAATAACAGGCTTTTTTTGATATGAAAATTTTATTTTTGTTGACGTTTCGTTGTTATATTACAACTTTGTCAAAACTAATAAAATATCTTAAACAGGCAATAAATCAATTTCAAGATATATATATATATATATATATATATATATATATATATATATATATATATATATATATATATTATATATATATACTAAAATATATATATATATATATATATATATATATATATATATATTCATATATATTACTAAAAAGTTTTGTCTTCTTCCTGACCTTTTTGATCTATAATATTTCTTTACTGGGTTGAGGTCAATTTCAACATTTCTTCTAGATTTACTTCACAGGACTTTATTAGGCGTTTCGGTTCTAAAAACCATTTTCAAATAAAATTGTCCAAAATTGTCAACAACTACAAAAATTCGGTATCAAAACCAAATATATAAAGGTTAAAAATCCTGAACAAATTACTCATTCTATGTATATAACAAAAAACATTGAGGACATTAGTTTTCACAAACAATTTTGGGAGAATCACTTTCCTTCAATCATGCACCATGGTATTACCTGTCTTAATTGAATAGAAGACTACTTCAAAGGAGAAAATAAATAAAATACTTAAAAAGTTTAACTCCTTCAATCCACGTTTACAATACACAATTGAAGTTGAGCAAGAAAATTCTTTGAACTTTTTGAATATAACAATACAATATAATAAAAAAGACGACATTCAAACTAATTGGTTTAATAAAACAGTGTGGTCCCATAGACACTTGAATTATTCATCAGAAGTGCCAGGATATTAAAAAAAAATGTTGTGAATAACCTAACAGATCAAGCAATTAAATTGTCACATCCTTTCCATAGACCTCAAAATCTAAAAAAAGTGAAAGAAATATTAAATAGAAATAATTACCTTCCATATTTTACTAAACCCATAATAAATAAAAAATCCATCAAATTTATAACACAGAAGCCAACAGAAAAAATGAAACGAATAAGGGAAATGTAAGATATGTTGGAATCAATTTTGTACCAAGTTTGTCACAAAAAATTAAAATTTGCCTTGAAAAATATGACATCAAAATAGCACATAAACCGAATAACTATACAAAACATTCTTTTACTAAGTTAAAACCAAAAGTTGATAAACGAAACACCACACATTCCATTTACAAAATTAAATGTATTGATTGCAATGCTAGTTACATCGGAAACACAAAACAGTATATACACAAGAGAATCTACGAACACAAATACTCCGTAAGAAATAATGTCAAATGCACGGCACTAGCAAAACATGCCATCGCAAACCTACACACTTTTGATTTTGATAATGTAGAAATAGTAGATACTGAATATAATGACCAGAAAAGGAATATAGAAGAAATGATTGCTGTTCAACTTGACAAGAATACCATTAACTCTATCTAAGTCATATATAGAAAACTTCAATCAAATATATAATAACATCATTTCAAATTAACCATCATTGCATGAAAAATTTGTAGATATATTTCATCTTGTACTCCTGCAACCATGCATACATGAATCAGATTAGATGAATATTAATACACTATACAAACAAATAAAAAAGGACACGGCTTTTGCAAATGAATCGAGCAATTACATTCAATTGATTTCGATAACAGAGAAGTAATCAGAAGGAAAACACACCATTTGAAATATATTAGAAATGATAGACAGAGATCAAACGACAGGCGGGAGTGAGAAATGAGATATAATTATTGAATATTATTGAGATTTTAAAGTTATTGTTTACATTATTTTGAAAATGACTTACTTATTTATATCTCAATTCGCGTACATGATTTCATGATAACATTTCATAATTAGTTTATGTTTGTGGAGTAATTATTATAAATTGATCTCATCCTAGTGAAGAAAAATCTGCATATATGAAGAAATGTTCAGTTTACAATCGACGAATATATGTATATATATATATATATATATATATATATATATATATATATATATATATATATATATATATATATTCATTGCTATCTTGAATCATTTTATTTATATTTTCAGAAAGAAATTATTGGGTTTTCTGGTTCTCAAAAATATTTATTAAACATCTATATCACATAACGTTTCGATCCTTTTCTTGGGTCTTTAAAATGAAGTTTCATCAATATATTGTCATCAACACACAAACAAAAGCAATACTTATTATTATATTATGAACGTTCAGACAAAGACTTTGTCTGAACGTGAACGACAGCGCATCGAGTGTAAATTAAGATAAATCTATATTTGAAATATAACAATTTATGAAAACCTTTCTTCATTTAAATATTAGTTCATAATATAATAATAAGTATTGTTTTTGTTTGTGTGTTGATGACAATATATTGATGAAACTTCATTTGAAAAAGGCCCAAGAAAAGGACCGAAACGTTATGTGATATAGATGTTTAATAAATATTTTCGAGAATCAAAAAACCCAGTAATTTATTTCTGAAAAAAAAATATATATATATATATATATATATATATATATATATATATATATATATGTTGAGTATTTTTATAGTGAAAATTGAGAATTGAAATTACATTTCAAAAGTTTTGAACTCGACTGGGATTCGAAACTTTTGAAATGTAATTCCAATTCTCAATTTTCACTATAAAAATATCAAACATATTTTTCACATCCGCACGTGGTTGGTTAAACACGAAAATTTACTGTACTATATATATATATATATATATATATATATATATATATATATATATATATATATATATATATATATATATATATATATATATATATATTTATATATATATATATATATATATATATATATATATATATATATATATATATATATATATATATATATATATATATATATATATAAACTGACAAGAATACCTCCGTATTATTACTATATAGTGTGAGGGATTGTAAACGGATGGGAGAAGAGGCCACATAGTGTACTACTTTTATTTTCGTCAACGTTTCGGTTAAATCGTAACCATCATCAGGACTCTGCAATGTGAGCCGATGTTATAAAAATCATAACTGAAGATCAAGACTTACCAAACAGTTGAGATTATAAAATAAGTTACATGGCAAGGAACAAAAGAACTGAATTATTCCTATGTTATCAATAACTAAAAATGGATACAACCATCACTGAATATACTTCTATAAAACTCTACATTACATACAGCAACAAGGCATCAACAATTAAACTTTATACTAAAATCTTAAATCTACACATTCGTATTATCAAAACAATTATGTCTGTCAAAGGCGGGATAAGTAAGGTTAGCTCTGAAATTGTTTTACTTCCTGTGAGTGTCAAAGAACCAAAATGTCAATGCTTCTTCTTCCTTAAAAAGACTTCTCATACTATTCATGGCTACAAAATATGATTTATTTCATTGCTATTGTGACTTATCAAATAAGAATAGATTTTGCTAATATTATTGATGTCGGAACGAGAATTCATTAAAGAGGGATTTTTCTTAATGTGGAACATTTCCAAAAAAGATCTTTTTTTATAATTCTTCTAATACTCCAGAATTGACGTATTTTCATAGTCCATGTCATGATTTGTACTTCTAACATGTTCTGCCAAAGCACAAACTTTCTTTGGATTTTTAACTCACTTTTGTGTTGTGACAACCTTCTTTTTAATTGTTGAGATGTTTGTCCTACATAGCTCATCTGACAGGAAGAGCAAGGAACCTTATATACAACATTAGTACAATTCAGAGTAGGTGTTTTGTATATATATATATATATATATATATATATATATATATATATATATATATATATATATATATATATATATATAGGTTAACAATACTATGCGTTTAATGTGTATGATTCTTGAAGGGAGTTTCTCTCGCTTCTTTTTATTGCATCGTTCTAGTTTATTGAACTTATAGCAATCACAAAGTAAATACTATCTAGTTAGGCCAAGGTGTAAAGTATTGCACTCTTTAACAAATACTACAATATTGCTATTTATAGCTGGGGTTATTAGGCGAGTAATAATAATACAAGAACCAATGAATGAGATTGAATTCTCGCTTAACTCTTGGTGAAACATAATTGAATATTAAAATGAATTGAACTCTTGGCTTAATGTTTCACGATTTATTTAACAATATGTATAGTCAACATGTTTCGAGCGTTAGCTCATTTTCAAAACTGAAACATGTTGACTATACATATCGTTAAATAAATCGTGAAACATTAAGCCAAAAGTTTAATTTATTTTAATATACAAGAACCAATATTTAATTCCTCAATTTCTATTTGACCCACACACACACACACACACACACACACATATATATATATATATATATATATATATATATATATATATATATATATATATATATATATATATATATATATTTCGAATGTTTTAAGCAATAACAGGCTTCTTTTGAAATGAAAAACTTCATTTTTGTTGACGTTTCGTTGTATATCACAACTTTGTCAAAATTAATGAATAATTGAATTTATGAATTATATACTTTAGATATCAAAATGTCAAATTTATTTTTAGAAAAATCGAATTATTTCTTTTCTATTTTCACTTATTGATTTTCATTATCAGAGGAATATTTCTGGCTCAGCATTCGCTTCGGAAGTTTTAGTCTTCTTCACCATGAGGAAACCTCTGAAAAACTCATGGTAAGCCAGGTGATTCTAATAAATGTGATTTGTATATACATCTATATATATATATATATATATATATATATATATATATATATATATATATATATATATATATATATATATATATATATATATATATATATATGTATAATTTTGATATATATATATATATATATATATATATATATATATATATATATATATATATTTATATATATATATATATATATATATATTTGAAAGTTTTTAGCAATAACAGGCTTTTTTTGATATGAAAAATTTTATTTTTGTTGACGTTTCGTTGTTATATTACAACATTGTCAGAACTAATAAAATATATTTTAAACAGGCAATAAATCAATAATATATATATATATATATATATATATATATATATATATATATATATATATATATTTATATATATATATATATATATATATATATATATATATATATATATATATATATATATATATATATATATATATATATATATTTATATATATTACTAAAAAGTTTTGTCTTCTTCCTGACCTTTTTGATCTATAATATTTCTTTACTGGGTTGAGGTCAATTTCAACATTTCTTCTAGATTTACTTCACAGGACTTTATTACGCGTTTCGGTTCTAAAAACCATTTTCAAATAAAATTGTCCAAAATTGTCAACAACTACAAAAATTCGGTATCAAAAACAAATATATAAAGGTTAAAAATCCTGAACAAATTACTCATTCTATGTATATAACAAAAAACATTGAGGACATTAGTTTTCACAAACAATTTTGGGAGAATCACT
>JARQZJ010000033.1:6420000-6422500 GCA_030704895.1 Henosepilachna vigintioctopunctata | reverse complement strand
ATATGAGATTATGGTTAAAGTAGATACGATATGAGTTTTCCATTCGATTTTTTGAATTGTTTGTATAGTGTGATTCATTTTAAACGGAAATTTCACCCAAAATTCATGTTACTTAGTAGGTAAACCACATTCACAACCTTAAGTGATAATCGGTCTTCTACAGAGAAAAGTTTGAATGTTCAGTTTAATTTTCAGAGAAAAACAGGAGAGATAATGTTTCTTTGTAGAAAATAAGGAATGTATATAAGCGAATTTTTGGATAGAAATGCCTAAGTATTTGATCGGAGTTCGTGCAGTTACTTCGCATTTATATTTTATAATGTGTGATTTTTTGAGCGTATTTTTTTAATCGAATAATACACTCAATTTGCATCATATATTCAAAATTTTCATTGAAGTTGATAACTTGGCTTTTGCCATTCACATTTTAGAGATAACTTTATGTAAATGTTCTACTCGGCTCCATATCAAATGGTCCATTCGGAAGGCCTAATTTTGCGTCAATTTTTCAGGCATTTCGGTCTGTATCCCACGAATTACGTGTGTTTTGGTGTCCTGTAAGACTTCCATCGTGTTTGGCTTGTCCACATACACTAACGACTTTACATAACCACACAAGAAATAATCCAGAGGCGTCAAATCGCTTGATCTTGGCGGCCAATTCACAGGGCCGTTTCAGGAGATAAGCTGCTCACCAAATTCATCTTTCAATATGTCCATTGTTTCACGAGCTGCGTGGCACGTGACACCGTCTTGATGAGTTCAACCCGACCCACTGGGGCAAAAAAAAAGTTGCGTATCATGGCTCGATAACGTTCGCCGTTGACAGTAAGGTTTCTTCCACGGTCGTCTTTGAAGAAAAATGGACCGATGATGCGTCCAGCATATAAACCACATCAAACTGTCGTTTTTTCGTGATTCTTGTATGGCATGTGGCTGTTCATCACTGCAGAAGCGACAGTTTTGTTTATTTACATATCCATTTAGCCAGAATTGAGCCTCATAGCTGAACACAATTTTTCGATGAAACAGCGGATTTTCATTGAGCGATTCTAAGGCCCGTTCACCAAAAATTAGACGTTGTGGTAGTCATTCGATTTCAGTTCTTGCAGAAGTTGTATTTCTTAGGCTTTCAAACCCAAATCAACACGTAAAATTTTTCATGTACTGGAGTAACACATGCCCAATTGCGAACGGCGATGAATTGACATTTCACGATTCTCATTAACACTGTACGCTACGGCTGCAATATTTTGTTCAGTACGCTTTGTACACATGCGAGACAATGGTTTAATGTCCAACGAAGTAAACTTAGTACGAAATTTGGTGATAACAGCACGAATTGTTGATTCACCAGGTCGATTACGACGACCATAATATGGTCGTAACAAACGATACATATTTTTCACAGATCACGAATTTTGATAGTAATATTCAACAATTTGCAATCGTTGCTCGTTTGTAAGTCTTTTCATGATGAAAAAGCAGAGTATACTGAAAACATTTCACTTTTAAAGATGACATTTAGATGCCATTACCAAACAGTGCCGCTAACCTCGAAAACTGAACTCTTAAAAATCACCGTTATGATAGCCATTAGATCATATGTATCTATCTATATGTGTTCATATGAATTTATTCATATTGTTGAATTCTCTACTGAAATATGAAATTCATACTGAGATTGAATTCTCGCTAACCTCTTGGTGAAACATTATTGAATGATTATTGAAATTGAAGCATTGACTAAATGTTTCACGAATATATTGAAAAATCATTCAACAGAATTTATACCGTTAACACAAATGTTTCAAGTGGTCATCAAGACTAACTACAGAAACAGAACAGAAAATTTATATATATAAGATAGTAGTCACAGAGGGGAAGTGTCGGGGGAACTTGGGATAGTCTTGATAATAATGGTCTGAACCTCGAAACATGTTGACTCAACGTTATTTATTTTATTGTATTATTCTTCAATACATTCGTGCAACATTAATCAAAGTGAATTCCAATTTTCAATTATTCGTATTTATTATGCAGACCTTGTGGTAGCATGAAAGCCAGGACGATTACGAAAGTAATAGTAGCACAACCTAGTGACATTTATAAACATGAAGCTAGATACCTATACTTGTCGAAAGTAAATACCTTTAGTAGATATGCACGCATGAAAAATTTGATGCTTGATGAGTCCATGTTTTTCTATTGATTCTATTGAATTCACAAAGTAATCTAAGCATTAACGCATATATTTCTGTTTATGGAGTCATAAAAGAAAATTGAGGGCGTTGTTCCACTGCAGCACAACTGATGAGTTCCTTGTAGAAAGAAATTCAGCTTTCCTTGTGCCCCATCTAGCGTGGCATCGATTTCTGTAGTCTCTAACAATAATGCCTTAAATGATGAATTAAATATATCATATCGTACATTTCCACATTACTCTTTCAATTATCTCAGAATTTTCCATAAAATGTCTTTGTATTTTTGTATTCTCCTA
>JARQZJ010000033.1:1805000-2045000 GCA_030704895.1 Henosepilachna vigintioctopunctata | reverse complement strand
TGGTATTTCGTAGATCATATTTGATAGTTCTTTTATTTTTACTGTTTCTTTAAACTTGCTGTAATTTGTTGAAATATTTTTATAATTTATTGTCTAATTTTCACTTTATACTCTTTAAGTTTTTTTTATTCGTTTATCTGTTGAAGTTTGTTTCGTTCTTTTTCATTATTGCTCATTATTTGTCCATTTTTGTTACTATTTGAATTAGTTTATTTTCTGTTGTTCTTCTTGTGCTGCAGAGGAGTTTGCTTATTAGAAAATGGATATCAAGGCAAATGATGAGCAGACCCCACTACAGCACAAAAACAACAACAGAAAATAAACTAACAAATAACAAGAAACCTCGAACAAATGTGCAATAATGAAGAAGCATCATACAAGCCTCTCTAACCAATACATTCTCAACATTAACAATTTAACATATACACTAATTAAAGAACCTCAACAGTATAAAGTAAAAATTGCGAAAAGAAATTATAAAAATATATCAACAGTAATACATCAAGTTGAAAGAAACAGTAAAAATGGAAGAACGATTAAATGTGATCTACAAAATACCATGCAAGGATTGTAATAAAGTAAATGAAGATTTGGTTATTGTGTAAAATGGCGAATTCGCCACTACAAATATATTTCTTTTATAATCCGAACATAATGGCGAATGCGCTAGTTCTAGGAGTGAATCCCTCGATAAATTTCAAGAGTGTGATCGGAAGTAGTGAAAGTCCGTGCTCTTATTTATGGTTCTTATATTTATTCTTATCTTTCTAATTTCAAGATTCCTTGTTTAAGAGACATGAAATCACAATGAGATTATGGGTATTCAAGCATTTTTAACATGACAATTTTTTGACAGTCAAGTAAGCACTTTACCGTAATCCAGAGAGTTATATGGTTTCTTTGAGAATCTTGTTCAATCTAATAAATTAGTTTTGACAAAGTTGTAATATAACAACGAAAGGTTAACAAAAATAAACTTCTTCATATCAAAAGAAATTATGTGGACTATAGGGACGAGGTTTGTGACAAAAAACTTCTTCTATTTTCTATATTTTGTCACCTTTTTTGTGATTTTTTCAGAAGAAACTACAGAAATGAATCATGTTCTAAGTAAAATAAATAAGTTTTTCATATATTCACCAAGATGCAAAGTCAGCCACTAATATTTGAAAACAAATTAAACAAAAACATCAATTGTAAATAACAGCAAAATATAACAATAATAAACTGCAACCACATATCGGCACGATAAGTATTGATGATATGAATAGCCTTGTGTAAATACGATTCAAGTAGCATCATAAGAGAAAATATAGAATGCTAGCTGTACCTCCCATTCTGCAGTACATGAAGAATGTTACCGTAAATATTACTCAGCTGTCCTGTGTCCGATTTGAAATTTATGGCGGTCTTGTTCTTATTAATGTGGAACATCTCAAGGAACAGCCTACTCTCGTACTGAATTTCTTGTTCCAACACTTTGACCTCCGAGTAGACCAATTTGTGGCCAGTCTTTAAAAGGTGTTCCACTGTCGCATAGAAGTTCTTACCTACACGCAATCACTTCTGTGCTGCACAATCCGCATATTTCGAAATTAAAATTTTTTTTCAACTATATCGCCGATAGAACATATTTTAACAGCAATAACGAATTAACATTATGAATGTCCAACAAACCAGCTAGGTATTATAAAATTGACGAGTTTTTATACGCAATTTCAGTTCGAAACGCAGTTTTTGCCAATTTTAATTGACGTCCGAATATTCAAAGCTTTAATTTGTTAGTCGTTTAGTCGAATTAGCGATTTCGAATAGATGATTTCGAGTAGAAAAGGGATTACAACTAGTACGACCATATACCGCTCATTCCAATTCAGTAATATTTCGGTCGTCGCTTTTTATCGAATGCAACTCTGTCCAATACAAATCCGCATTCATTTATATTTTTCAAGCCATTCGTTACAATTTTCAATGGCACTCCTCCTCGTCCCTCTCGCCTCTCGGAATCGGTTATGGCGCACGTATCATAAATCACCGTTCTGAATATCGAATCAAAAACGGAATACAATGAGAACGGTCTTTCAAATAAATAGTTTCGATTATGGATGCCATTAATTCATACGGTATTTTTCGGTTTATGGCAGTTTCAATTTTTGCTGTCGAATGATTAAATGAAGCGAAGATTATTAATTTCTATATAGCTTACAATATATCACTTGCATGTTAATTTTGCATAACCCACAGCAATTATTATAACAACGTTATCGATGGCAATCATGGAATGAATATCCATTTTAATCATTTGTTCGATATTGTTAACGTTTGATCGCTTATTTAATTTTCTTCGATTACTCTACTCTAATGTGTATTTATGGTAAATAATTCAAATCAGATTCGCAATGGGATTATATGACTAATTGGAAACATGTATACATTATACTATTTCAGTTATTTGGATAGCAAATGTATGTCGCTTCTTGTACTTTCAGTGCACTTACTTTAGTGAGTTTAGTGAGCTCCATGTTTGGACGACTAATGGCCAATAAATAATTTAATGCCTATTAACGTTCAATTAATTGCTCTTCATTTGACATCTCAATCCTCAGACAAACACGAACACCTATGCCTTCACCTACGAATATAAACATTAACTACATATTTCTGAGTCGATACCTCACTTGGCGATTGACGTGACACAACTGATGAATTCCTTGTCGAACGAAACAGTATGTCGGTGTTTTTATTGACTGTGGTCATGGATTCAAATATTCTGCAACAATCATCCCTTGAAGGATATTGAAGGTATCACATCGCTCATCTTCACATCAAAATTAAAATAAATTTGAAAAGAAATTTTAATTAGAAACATTTTTTTGGAAGATATCATCTCTCGTGACAAATAGAAGTTAATGTAGAAATAGAATTACAACCGTCATATGAAACTTACAGTCAAAGTAAAAAGTATATCACGTAAGAACATGTCTCCATTTTGATTTCATTATGTTGAAATTGTGAAACAAGACCGTAATAATACGAAGAGACTATTCTTATAAAAGTAGCATAACGGAAACCGAAGAACACCAATTATTTCGAAAAAGATACAGAACAAGTGAGTAATACTTATTCCAGTATACTGAGTATTGTGAATTTCCAAACTGAGAGGTCAGTTTATGTGTTTGTGTGTTGTGTTTTGCTTGTCCTTGTTTATCATGTTGTGACAAATAGCGTTTATTTTCCGTTTATTTGTTTAAATATTAATATCTGCTATATAGAAAAATATTCACCATGTGAGTCATTTGAAAATATTTTGAGCGAACCTATCACTTTAGTTGACAACATTTGTGTGGACAGCTCTTTGAGAGTTTTATTTGAAATATTTTGATTAAGACTCTCATTATTTACTGATATGAATTATCGTCAATCTTGAAACAAGCTATCTTTCGGCCCGTCGATGCGTGATCTGCAACGATTAGGCATGGGACCATTCTTACACATTGCAGACAGATTTCTGTGGTGTACGAATGGAATGTCCACAAAGATTCACGTACTCGCACTAATGTTGTTATGGGTATCAAGCTACAACGCTAGGGAGCGTTTATTCGTCTTTTCGTGAATTTTCACTAATTGTTGTTACCTTCATTCGGATCTAGGTCCTGTTGAAAATCATCGATTCTTGATTTATTACAAATAATAAAAACAATTTTATCCTACTGTAATTCAACAAGATATTCATATTTATATATAAATTTATATTTATATATCTTTATATATAATTATTAATATTAATTCTCGAAAGTGATTGGTTGGTTCATGCTGACAACATTTATGTAGACTTTTATCTGAAATATTTCCATATTTCGATTAAGGGTCTCAGCTTTCACTAGCTAGAATGATTCCTCCATCTTGAAACTGTGTATATATATATATATATATATATATATATATATATATATATATATATTTCTTGAAATTGATTTATTGCCTGTTTAAGATATTCTATTTTGAAAGTTTTTAGCAATAACAGGCTTTTTTGATATGAAAAAGGTTATTTTTGTTAACGTTTCGTTGTTATTTTACAACTTTGTCAAAACTTATGAATAATTGAATTCATTAGAATTATGTGAATTGAATTCACATAACTATAGATATCAAATGTCAAACCTATTTTTTAGAAAAATCAAATTAGTTTTTTTGTATCTTCACTCATTGATTTTCCCTGATAATGAAAAATATTCTGTCACTTAGTCAGATATATTCATTCAGAAACTCTGAAAAAGCTAAAATTTGCAGAGGAACACTAACCAGAAAGGAATTCTGACATCTCTGAGTTCATTTATTCTGTAATATTTTTATGAGTTACATATATATATATATATATATATATATATATATATATATATATATATATATATATATATATATATATATATATATATATATATATATATATATATATATATATATATATATATATATATATATATATATATATATATATATATATATATATATATATATATATATAGTAAGTACTGAGACTCTTCAGCGAAATATTTCAAATAAAACTCTCAGTGATCTGGAGCGATTAGGCATGGGAATATTCTTACACATTGCAGGGCATTTTTTTTAAAGTACGAATGAAATGTCTACAAAGCCATACACTCGCGCTACTGTTGCCATGAGTAGGAATCTAGATCGCTAGGGAGAGTTTATTTGCTTTTTCTCCGATAGAGGGAGCTCACGTGAATTTTCTCTGAGCTCCCTCATTCCCCTCATTGTGGTATATGGACCTATGAAGGTTTTGAAATTTATATATATATATATATATATATATATATATATATATATATATATATATATATATATATATATATATATATATATATATATATATATATATATATATATATATATATTTATATATATTGAATCTTATATCGACCGTACTTAAAATTAAAGTATGTGGAATATTGGGAAGCGGCCTGTGACGAAGAAACATATTCTCTTCTAATCTCTATATTTCGTCACTTTTTTTGTGACTTCTTCAGGAGAAAACGAGATGTTAAGTTGGTCACTTAATGATTTTATACACAAAATAGAACATCAATTGTATAAAACAGCAAAATGAAACAGTATAAAATGCAACCATATGTCGAGTACGACGAGCAGTAATAATATATATATATATATATATATATATATATATATATATATATATATATATATATATATATATATATATATATATATATATATATATATATATATATATATATATATATATATATATATATATGTGTGTGTGTATATTTGTCTCATATTTTTAACTCTGTTTTTTTCCATGCAATATCTCTTTTCACCTTGTTATTCAAAACCAATTTTCTGTCGTATATTAACAAAATTCGAACATTGACTATGAATCATCCCAAGCTATCGAAAACATTCCGAAATGAAAATCAAGAAATCGAAATTTCCACCTCAAACGGAGATTCGTTTACTTGTATCGATCAGCACGCTAAAGCTCATCTGACGGTCGTCATTTCATTTCCTCTCAAGCGGGGCCATCCAATGTCAATAATTACGTTTTACGTTGTAATTTTATTGGAAATTGAATCATCTGACGACAAAATGTGACCGACGTTTCACGATAAAGGACTCGTAGAAAGACGCTTCTCTGTATTTATGTTCGTTTTTTCTCATTTTGTAGGTTCAAAGGTTTTGCCTTTCAATCAAGTGTAGGAATGAAACAGAAAGACCGACGGTTTCTTTGTTTTTTCGCTTAAGTTTGAATCGAAAGACTTTTGAAGTATAATCCATAATATTCATATTTCTTGTGGTCGAAGGATTGGGGATTGGAAATTGCAATATATAAATACCAGAAACAATTTCTATTATAAAGTATTGCTCTACAATATTTCCTTGATGGTTGGAACAAAATATGATTCGCGTACACTTAAAATTAGGAACACCCAAAGTGTTTTGCATAAATATTCATATTTTTTCGTTGTCGAAGGATTGATTATTGGCAATTTCAATCTATAAAAGTCAAGACTCTATTTTCTCAAACAATTCTTTTTCTGTAACATTTGGTGAAACATTGCAACATTAAAATATCCGACGATGTTCAGCAGAGACTAATAAAATATTTATGGAAAAATTATAATCAAATTAAGTATAAAACTTTCTTCAAGTCAAGGGATTGAGTATTGGAAATGTGAGTAATCCAGAAATACTTGGACTCATTTTCCAAATAAATTTTTTTTTCTGAAACGTTCGATAGAAGTGGATAATGAAGATATGCCTTATAAGCACCAAAATGACTAAAAGTGATGAAAAAAATTCTATCATAAGAATAGATCATAATACGAGTATTATATATTCATATTTTTTGTGGTCGAAATTTCGAATTGTGGGGATTTGAATTGGAAATACTAGGACTCATTCGTTCAATAAAATTTATTGCTGGACTTTTGGTGAAACATTGAAACATATATATATATATATATATATATATATATATATATATATATATATATATATATATATATATATATATATATATATATATATATATATATATTTCAAGACACCTTACACAAATTGATGAAATTATTCTTGATATGATATTATATGAATATTATATGAATATAACTTGATATAATATCAAGATTTTATAGTAGAAGTTAATTATTTCGCTTTTTTAGTTATTTGTAATATTTGTCACTTCAAGTAGTGCAAAGCGGGTTATTTATAAATACTATTATTCTTTATTTCCTTTCATTGTCAATCAACTTCCCTATTGAAAGTTATGTTTGGTAACTGGTGTGGAGTGAAAAACGTGGGTGATATCTTCGCACTAGCTACGGAGGGGCAATTACGGATTATAGAATGAGTGGATGATCGCCTACACGCTGTAAGCGTTGGCACGAGAAGAAGAAGAAGATAATCATACAAATGAACGCAATTTTGAACTTTCAATCCTTTTCTGTTTGTTATCAACATTGAATAAGACTAGAAAGAGTATAATACAATGAAACCTGACAACAGGAATTGACCAAAAGTTAATTACAGAATTCCTCTACAGTAAAATCAAATGTTTACGCTCAAATTAACTTGAAGGTAGTTTCTTCATGAGTCTCCATTTCTTCATAACTCTATAGCTACCTTAGTAACTCTATAGGTACGACATTTATTCAAGTAATCTTATGTTGTTTTCTCAGTACGTTTCTGAAGTACTCGACTCCACCGGTCAAGTTGATGTGATTTACACAGATTTTCAGAAAGAATTTGATAGAGTTGCTCATGCGCTCCTGGTACAGAAATTACGCAACAAATTCGGATTCTCTGATAGCCTCACCAACCTTTTTCATTCTTACCTGGTTGACCGACGTCAATTCGTACATTTGGAGGCGATACAGTCGTCTGAGTTCATACGTTCTCTGGAATACCTCAAGGGTCTAATCTTGGACCACTGTGATTTATTCTGTTCGTAAATGATCTGATGGATAATATTCACACTCTACATTGATGTTCGCACACGATTTGAAATTATATCATGGAATTAGATCACAGGACAATTGTGTTCAACTTCAGCTCACGCTGAACTATGTTTCAAGTTGGTGTGAGGACAATTATTTGAGTTTGAATGTGTCAAAATGAAATGTTTCTTTTTCACAAGGAAAAGAGACCGAATTGACTGTGATTATAGCGTCGGTGATCAGGTTCTTTCTCGTTCTGATAAGGTGAAAGATCTTGGTTATTGTCTTCGACCAGAAACTTAACTTTGTCCCACACATTACCCAAATTATTTCATCTGCCTCGAAAATATATGGATTGGTTATACGCAATGGCAAATATTTTAATAATTCCTCAACGTTCATAGGACATATTTGATACCCCAATACGTAGCAAGTTGGAGTATGGCAGCATGATCTGGCATCCTATTTACACTTTTCATTAACGCCACCTTGAGGCTATTCAGAGAAGGTTCTTGAAATTCTTAGTTTGGAGGGGCGATAGAGTTTATCCACAAAGAGAAGTCCATCATAACGAATTATTGAGTCGATTTAGTTTAATCCCATTGCAGAGCAGGAGCGAAACTTTACCACTCAAATTTTGGTACAAATTACTGCTCAATAATGTTGATTGTACTCCTCTCTTGTCCGCTTTGAAATTTCGTGTTCCTAGGCAAAATTCTCGTAATACATAATTATTCCACCTAGAGACTCCAAGGACCAACTCCCTTATACAAGCCCTCATTTGGTTTATGGAGTCTACATTCAATAGAATTGCCAATAATTGTAAGATTCACTCTGACTCCATGAAAGTGAACGGAGCAAATTGACTTAAATGAATTCATTTAGATTGAGTTCTTTGTAATATATCATTGAACGCTATAATGTAGTTTTTAGTTACTATTTTTCTAGATTAAATTGAGCTCTTTCTCATATAATTTTCATTTCAATTATTCAGTTAGTATTCAAAATTAGGTTATTATTTTCTGTAATTGGGTATTATACCGGTTAAGAATAAAGAATTTATTATTATTATTATCGTTATTATTATTATTTGTCCATGCCAAATTGCATTCCTATATCGGTGGAGATTTCATCAACAATATCGAACATTTGATCCTATTGTGGCTCGTTTCTAATCATCACCTTAAGATCTTACATATTTCTAATTGCCTTTGATGACTTCCGTGTTGTTATATGTGATCGAAAATCCGTTGTCGGTAGAGTTCAATCTGCCAGATAGTGGATCCATTGCGAAGCACAATTGGTGAGGACTCAACGAGTCTTCCTGAAATAGCCCCTCTCAATTGATATGGCATCTATTACAGTTGACTTCATTTCTTATTGTGGTTCTCCGTAGACATAGCAAGCACTAGGAAGTTAATGTCAGAAGAGTCAAATGCGTAGATTTCATCACCTTAATCCAAGTCATCAGACACGGAATCAAATGCTTCATTGTAGTCAATGTATGCCGTAAAGAGGTTTCTTTTCTTAAAGTAGGCCTACTTGCAGACTACAGAGTCAATAGTGAGTTGTTCCTTGCAACGTCTTAGAGAATACCGTCTCAGTAAAAGGAGGTTGTACCTGTTCAGCAGCTTCGCCAGGTCGAGTTGCAAATCTTGTAGTACTTACGTGTTGGTGTTGATGATATAGTTGTTTCCAATATGAAGATATAGCTTGCTGTGCGACAAGAGACCGCCTCATCAACTTCCTGCTACCGATGTCCCGCATGTTGTCATGTTCTGCGTCGGCTCCAGGCATGCCGTGTCGAACCCCATGCAGCGACCTTTTCCGAGGTGTTCGAACCTGTGTGGTCTTCAATTTCCAAGCAGTTTTCAGTACAAGTTGAGATGAAATGAGTTATAAGATGATTATTATCAAGAGTGAGAAACGAGAAGATTAATATAAGTTTTTGAAAAATTGATACAGGATATATATAGGAAAAAGCCATCTTTCCAAAAACTCTTTATGAGGTAATGACATGAAACTATATTGAAATCAAGAAGTCATACCCTGAAACTTCATAAGTTATCGAAGTGTACGCCTACTTAGAATTATCCTTGAGTTCATGATGATGTGCTTGATATTGTGAACTTCTGAATTAAATAATAGATCGAAACTCGAACTAAGACTAATATTTTGAAAACCTTGAACTTTGTGTTTAGTTTTCGGAGAAAGCGCAGTTATTGTGTACCGCTGTCAAACATACGTTTTCGGTTTTATTATTTGCTGAGTTCAACTTGCAAATTTTGTTTGAGTTAGGAAAATTACATTGTCAGTAATATTCCGTGAAATTGGCTTATCCTTGAATTGAGTAGCATCATTCCAAATATTCCTGGACAAGATATACAGCATTTTCAACTGGATAATTTACGAACTTTATTGAGGATTTTTAATTTTGAACGTCTATAGAAAATGTTTCAGTGTGTATGGATTGCTGAATATTCACGTTTATTATGATTTTACTCATAATTATTCAATTTAATAAAGTTTATTCAATGTTCACTGATCTTTTGGTGGAACATTGTTTATATATGGAATAAGAACACTTGGCATGCTTCGTATAGTTATTCTTCATTACTGTTTCAATTTCTTTTGATTTTTTTATTGTGTATTTCTGCCTATACTGTTTTCTTTAATATGTTCTTTTTCTTTGTGTACAATTTGTTGTTTTTTTCCTATAATTGGATGTATATCTGTTGGGAATAAATGCATTATTATTCATTCAACACTTTTCATCATCAATTGATTGGGCCGATACTTTATGAAAACGTCAATACATAATTTAAATAAAAATGAGTAGTTTTCTGATATTCACTATAACAAATTTAAAACATAACAATCTTGTTTCGCCAACACAGTTTATCATCAACATCTGATGAAGCCACGTGTTGGCGAAACAATATTGTTATGTTTTGAATTTATTATAGTGAAAATCAGAAATCTACTTTGTTGTATTTAAATCACAACCATTTTTTCAACTTCTTGACAATAATTACCATTTACGAAGGCTAAACTGGGTTTAGTGAAAAGTTCATTGAAAAAGTTAAGGAAAGGTGTAGCTGTTCAAAATGACTTCGAAATAATTTGTGCTTTTCATTCAATATATTAGTCACCTTCACATCATCAGCTTGAGGAGAATGTGAAGTTTACTGTATGTTAGCTTCATTACCAATCATGACAGAATTTTCAAGAGATAAAAAATTGAAAATATTGAGTATTAGATTTTCTTCTTCTTTGTGTGTTCCACTAAATGTATTGAACCGCTGATTCTTCACTTTTCCATTCAAAATGCCCTTGAAAAGCAACAACGGATAATAAATAACACATACCAAATTAGAATCAACTTCAACGTGGAAGTAGAAATTGAATTAGAGATGAAAATTTGCCTTCTTCTGAAGTAGCTGTGGAGTCATTAATTATGCAGGTATGCAAAACGAATTTTGAAATATAGCTGGCCTCGAGGCAACGACGTTGCTTTGTTCAGTCGAATTCATGTAAAATATTTTCACGGAATATATCAGAATTCTGTGAGCCTTTTCAAACATCTAATAATTGCAACAGATTATATTTGAAGCCCTTGGCTTAAGTTTCACTGAATATATTGAAAACTCTACATATTTCTGAGGTGTTTAACCAATTATCAAGAGTATACAATGTTTCTCGATAAGATCTTATAATTTCAATAAATTGAAATAACACACTTGGCTCAAGTTTCACTAAATGTATTAAAAACTATACAAATGTTTCAGGTGGTTAACTCACTGTCGAGAGTATACAATGTTACTGCGTAACATTGTATATTTTTTAACAAATACATCGATAGTATACAAAGCTACTCAGAAATTTAATCGAAATATCGAAATATTTCAAATTAAACTATCAAGGAGCCGTTTACACAAATTTTGTCAACGAGAACGAACCTATCACTTTCGATAGTGAATATTAAGTCTGCTTCGAAAAAATCATAGATCTTGTTGAATGAAAATGGAAAACAGTCGTTTCATCATTATAAGAAATCATCAGTCCGTATTTAATCCATCAATCAAGAATCGATGACTTTCAAAACGCACACAGGTCCTATATCCAAATGAGAGGAAAAAGACACTGTGTGAAAATTCACGTGCGCTCTGTCTATCGGAGAAAAGAAGTATAAACTCTCCCTAGAGTTCAAGATTCCTACTCATGACAACAGTAGCGTGAGTGTCTTTGTAAACATTTCATTCGAACACTGAAGAAAACTGTCCGCAATATAAAAGAATAGTCCCATGCATAATCGCTCCAGATCACGCCCCGATCTTGAAACTAGCTATACAACTAGTATAGCTAGTTTCAAGATTAACAAATTATTCAATACTAGTAAATACTGAGACTCTTAATGGAAATATCGAAATATTTCAAATGAAACTCCCAGTATTCACTAGTGTTGAAGGATTTGTGAATCTTGAATATATATATATATATATATATATATATATATATATATATATATATATATATATATATATATATATATATATATATATATATATATATATATATATATATATATATATATATATATATATATATATATATATATATATATATATATATATATATATATATATATATATATATATACATAAGAGAAAATGTACACTATAACATTCATTCGAAAATTTCAAATTAACCAAAGGAATGTTATAGTAGAGCTAGATGTGTGAACGTGTACGATGTAATGTCTCCATTATCCTTCAAGGGGTAAATTTTTGTGAAATATTGAAATCGATGCCAAACCTGATGCACGTGCGAGACATATGTTTCATTCTGCAAGGAACTCGTCAGTCGCACCACGTCCATCGAAGTGAGGCAACGATTTCAACCCCCAAGCATCTTTTTGTGACTCCAAGTGGAAAACCGTAGAGTAATGAATACTTCACAATTCCATCTAAACGAATCAGTATATATTCCATCTATATATCTCAGATTATAGACACACCAAGCATCGAAATTTCACATATCTTCTATACCCGTAGGTATCTACTGAATTGCAATGTCTATTCGACAAATATCATCAAAGGATGTTCAAATATCAATAGGTTGCGTTAGTAGTACGCTTGCGTTTATTCCCGTATTTCAGGGGCCTATCCGGCGATATTTTTGAGGAAATGGAATTTTTGTGCTTATGGCACTAAATGAAATATGTATTTGAGAAAATGTATACTAGAACATTCATACGAAAAATTCAAATTAACCAAAAGAATATTATAGCAGAGCTAGATATGTGAACGTGTACGATGTGATTTCTCCATTATCCTTCAAGGTATAATCTAAAAATATAAAATGTATAGTATTTGTCTCTATAATCTGAGAGGTGTTTTCTACTGATTTCTATAGATGGAATTGTGGAGCATTCATTAATCTACGGTCTTCCACTTGGAGTCATAAGAAGATGCTTGGAGGTTGGAATCGTTGCCTCACATCGATGGAAATGGTGCGACTGACGAGTTCCGTGCAGAACGAAACATATGTCTCGCACTTCCATCAGGTGTGGCATCGATTTCAATATTTCTCTAACATTTATCCCTTGAAGGATAATGGAGGCATCGATGTGATGTCTCCATTATCGTTCACATATCTAGCTCTACTATAACATTCTTTTTGGTAATTTGAATTTTTCGAATGAATGTTCTAGTTTTCTTTTCCTTAAATATTTCATTCAGTGCCATAAGCACAAAACAAAAATTTCATTTCCTATATATATATATATATATATATATATATATATATATATATATATATATATATATATATATATATATATATATATATATATATATATATATATATAAAATAAAAATACGTTTATAAAAATACGTTTATAACTGGATTATTTTCTGAATAATCACAGATTTTATTTATCGATATATTTAGTAATCAGTAAATGAGGGCCAAATTTGATGAACTTTCTTATTCTACACTAAGCTTTTCAAGTTATTCACTTCTTCATCAGGCTTGTTGAAACGTTTGATTAAATCATTATGCATTTCAAACTTCGTTTTGTCAGTACCCTATTGACGAAGTGAATAACTAGCTGTATATTAAAATATTATATACTTCGAATTAGGACCTAGTTTACTGTTTGCTCCATATCTCAATAACTGAAAACAAAATATATGAAAGAAGTAGGGTGCAGCTGCGCCCTATCTCTTCGGCTGATCAGTGAATAATCAACCAGAATGATCAGTCAATAGTCAATCAGTGAACCTTGTAAAGAACTATCGAGTAATTTCATTTCAGAATTAATATTTTCAATGAGTTTGTCAAAATTTCATGATGTTTCAGTTGCACTGATTCCTAAACATTCGCACATACATGAAAAACTTTGCATTATGCCAAATCCACCCCAACTTTCACCGTAGCGCAATAAACTCTTGCAGGTAAATCGAAATTTCGGCATAGTTAATGGCCCGATTCATCCGGATATATATTCACACCCTATTTTCTCCCGATGTCTTAAATTTTTATCGATCTTTTATAGCCGCTATTTCACTACCCGTATCTAAAACACTTTCTGTGTTACGACGACCTGAATACGTTTTTAACGCACCCCCTGAAGCAGACCTCAGCAACCGTGTTAAACTTTCGGCTGGCGAAAGAAGATCGTACATTTTGAATTCAAGAAAAGGAATTTTTCGACGGAGGATAATGGAAAGATTTTTCAGGTGAAATGGTCACTTAGTTCCTTGAAGCGTCTCGGCTGGATTTCCATATTAACGAGATCGTGACCTTATTTCTCGAGACGATGCAGTTTTCGTTATAAGGAAAATTGAGCTTTAAATAGATGAGGCTTCTTTTTGGAAAAGGAGTATTTTCATTATTCTATTCACTTGATCCGGTAAGCGCCAAACGAAGGAAAAATAGATTATAAAATTTCACTCGATTGTGCATAGGATCAAACTCTTCTGCAAAATTCAACTTTCAAGGAATATTCAATGAGTTCCGTATATATAATCATACTTATTTGGGATTTGTGAATACTTTGAGGGTCATCAAATAACTTAGAATTATTTGAACTTTTAAATTGAGATTTTCTATTACTGCTTGTCCTCTGAGAAACCACTTTTCAGAACTACCGGCCCATATTTCTATCGAACTAGTGTTGTCCTGGTTCGGGTGTAAGGGATGTCGTCAGTTGGAATTTCTTCCTAACGTTTTGCTAGCCCGAGTGGCGAGCTTCTTCAGGGGTCGTTCCATTTCTGATTCTGGAAGTAGACTGAAGAAACTCCAACCGACAACGGCCCTAAGACCCGAACCAGGACAACACTAGTTCAACGACTGGCCGCGAAAGCCTCATACAATTTGTCATATTTCTATCCTCTCTGTACTTTTCTGTACAGAGAGGATTCATGATTCTGTACTCTGTACAGAATCATGCATTTTATTATCATTGATATCTTTTCTTCGTTGCCTTATAATTATGAGGAATATTTTATCGTATTCGTTACTGACGATTACGAATTTATTGAATCAAGTACAGTTGTTTCTTAACACGAAATTATATCAAATGAATTGCTTGACACTTGTTTCAGACTATTTCTCCATTTCAAAAGAGTTATATCTCAGTAATTCAACAATGTTTCACCAAAAGATCATTGAAACTTCAATCAATTCAAGATCAGTGGAGTGTGAAATAATGGATCAAGATGAAATTGTGAAAAATTGTTCATCAGAAATATGTGCAATTTTGAAAGATTCTTAGCTAAACTAGACGGAACATGGAAATCAATTTTGAATAACAGACATTTTCTATACTACATATCAATTCTATTGGATTATTATCGCGTAGCATTTGAAATAAAATTCATTTATAATTTGAATAAAAATAGGTAGTCTTCTTATTTTCACTGTAATTATTTCGAAAAAACATGACAATATTGTTTCGCCACCACACTACTGGCTTCATCAGATGTTGATGATAAACTGAGCTATTACATTCTGGACTGCTTGTATTCATCCCGAAGTATGTGGAAATGACCATGAACCATAGAACATTGTTCTTTTTTTGTAGGGGAATGACTATAGAACATACTTCTTCTGAATTGTGGGGGATGACCATAGAATACTTTTCTTCGATTTCCGTTTACTGGAATAAATTTAATATAGGAAAATAATTGATTAAAACTTGATCATTTAATAAAATGTTTGATTTATTTCTCTTATTAGTTTCCATGGGTTCTAACAGAGTAAGTTTGTAACTTTTACAAACTTACGTATGCTATATTGTTCCGTAAGCTATATTTCAAAGTTGTTGTCGAAGACATGGTTGTCTTCTAAAAGATGTGTTACATAAGTAGAATCGGTTTTATTTTTGGCGAAGCATCTTTGGTGTTCAGATATTTTAAGGCTGAAATTCCTGTCAGTTTGACCAGCATATACTTTGGGACAAGTAACGCAACTTAACTCATAGATACCCAATTTATGATCAGGCGAAATTTTATCTTTCGCAGTTTCGATGTGCCTACCCACGGTATTCTGGAATTTGAAAGCTATCGTTAAATTTCTATCAGATAAAAACTTCTAGATTTTTGATACCGACTTTCCTAAATACGTTGATGTTCTGAAATTCTTATGACTATCTGTTACTTTAGGATATACTTCAGTAATGGCCTTATTATATAATCTTCTTCTCGAAATGTTATTGAGGAAAATATAATGATATCCGTTGTTTTGTGCGATCTGTTCAATGATATTCAGATATTTAGTGCAATTATCTGATGATAAAGGCATATTTATCAATCTGTGTATCATACTGTTGTATTTCGCTGATTTCTGATGAAATGAATGTGGGGGCTAACAATGTATTGTATGATTAGAATGTGAGGGTTTGCAGAAAATTTCCGCTCCATCTCAAATCAGCGGCGTACAACATCATGATACACAGATTGATAAATATGCCTTTATGAGCAGATAATTACACTAAAGAATTGATAAATTCAATGGACGATGAATCTACTCTGTGACAGTTCATATTTAATTGAGAGGTAATGATAAAAACTTGTCTAAAAATCACTGACCGAACAATTCTTTATTCGACTAATTTCGCCCTTTACAGCATTATCAAGAATGAATACATATTACAAAGACAACCTATACATATTTTGCAGATCTGTTCGGACCACCTTAAATTCCGTCATAGAGGTGGGAGTTTCCAAATTATCAGAGATTTAACTGTGGGGAGTGGTTTAGGTTTAACTGGTCATTGAGAAGATTGTATTTATCGTATTTTTGAAGTTTATTTATTTCCATGGCTTCCACAGTAATGAAGAATCTTAGGTTCAAAACAACGTGAGATCTTATGTCCTGCCGACTCTAGATGTTCCCGAAAAGCAGATTGTCCGTTTTTTACGTGTTATTTTAGCCTAGTTTCAAAACATTTTCAAAACATCTGATGAAATTCGTCATATGTTGGCCAGACCGGAAGATGTTTTAAAACTAGGCTATAAGAACACGTAAAAAACGGACAATCTGCTTTTCGAGAACATCTAGAGTCGACAGGACATAAGATCTCCCGTTATTTTAAACCAAAGATTCTTCATTACTGTGAAAAAGGAACTAAAATGAACTACCTGGAAGCCATGGAAAAAAATAAACTTCAAAAATTCGATAAATACAATCTTCTTCATGACCAGTTAGACCTAAACCACTCCCCGCTGTTAAATCACTGATAATTTGGAAACCCCCACCTCTATGACGGAATTTAAGGTAGTCCGAACAGATCTGCAAAATATTTATAGGTTGTCTTTGTAATATGTATTCATTCTTGATAATGCTGTAAAAGGCAAAACTAGTCGAATAAAGAATTGTTCAGTCAGTGATTTTTAGACAAGTTTTTATTATTACCTCTCATTTAGTGAAGAATTGAATATCATTAAACAAATCACACAAAACAATGGATATTATCATTGATTCGTCGATAATACTTCAAGAGAAAGATTTCATAATGAGGCCATTTCTCAAGTATATCCTCAAGTGAAAGATAGTCACAAAAGTTTTAAAAAATTAACGTATTTAGGCAACCCTGTATCAAAAATCTCGAAGTTTCTATCTGACAGAAATTTATCGATAGCTTTCAAAACTCTTGATACCGTGGGTATTAAAGGTTTTATCTCATGCATCAGGAATGCGATAGATAAAACTTCGCCTGATGATAAATCGGGTATCTATGAGTTAAGTTGCTCTACTTGTCCCAAAGTATATATTGGTCAAACTGGCAGGAATTTCAGACTTAGAATGTTTGAACACGAAAGTTGCCTTGCAAAAGTAAAACCGATTCTACGTATGCAACACATCTTTTAGAAGAGAATCATGTCTTCGACAACAACTTTAAAATATTGCATACGAAACGAAAAGGTTATAAACTAACCCTATTACAAGCCATTAAATTTCATAAGAGGAAGGAAACAAATAGTTTATTAAATGATCAAGTTTTAATCAATAATTCTCCTTCATAATAAAAAAATTGTTAAACAAAGGTTTAAACATATATTAAAAAGAATACTGCATGACGTACGTTTCGATGAGATTCACCTTTTTCAAATGCTACGTGCAGACTAATGACATTTCTCGAATACATACAATAGGTAAACTTAAATTATGGATACAGAGAAAACAGGTAGAAGGGATCAATTCATACTGAACTACTATATAGTAAACTAAGTGATTTTGAAAAGATTGAGAAGGGGGCTTGAGGTATGATCGATTTGGTAAAAGGTTGCCAGAATATTCGTATTTATTGATTTGAAGTGATTCTAACAAATTAAGCTTCATTTCCTTGTTTGTGGTATTCAAAATTTCAAAATCGGAATTGAATATATGATTTTCATTAATCAAATATATCAATTCATATATTCAATTCCGATTTTGAAATTTTGAATACCACAAACAAGGAAATGAAGCTTAATTTGTTAGAATCACTTCAAATTAATAATTACAAATATTCTGGCAACCTTTTGCCAAATCGATCTTACCTCAAGCCCCCTTCTTAATCTTTTCAAAATTACTCAGTTTACTATATAGTTGTTCAGTATGAATCGATCCCTTCTACCTGTTATCTACCTGTTTTCTCTATATTCATAATTTAAGTTTACCTATTGTATGTATTCGAGAAATGTCATTAGTCTGCACGTAGTATTTGCAAATGTGAATCTCATCGAAACGTCATGCAGTATTCTTTTTAATATATGTGTAAATCTTTGTTTAACAATTGTTTTTTTATGTTTATCGATTAAGATCAAGTCAGCCTCATCAATTATTAATTCTCCTTTATTAAATTTATTGCAGTTATGGCAATCGAAAAAAAATATTCTACGGTCATTCTCACAATTAAGAAGAATTTTTCTCTAGTCATTCCCCTAGAAAAGAGAGAACAGTGCTTTATGGTCATTTCCACAAACTTTCAGGATTCCCACACAAGCAGTCCACAATGATATAGCTCAGTTTATCATCAACATCTGATGAAGCCACTGTGTTGGCGAAACAATATTGTCATGCTTTTTCAATTAATTATAGTAAAAAACAGGAAACTACTTGGTTTTATTTAAATTAAATATTTTGATTTTCATTTAGTATCGGCTGAATCGATTAATGATTTAAAATCCATGGATTTGGGCTGAGTTGGATGATCGTACTCTTAGAAAAAAAATCGATGTTAATGCTCCTGAACTTTCTCAATCGTACCGAATATATACCGCAACAACCAATAAAAAAGATCAACTCACATTCAGTTTCGTCATTTCTTCTTTCTTTTCTTCCAATATCTCTATTGTTTCTCTTACTGTTCTGAAACCATAGTCTGCAAGATAATCTTCTCGTGTTTCCGATTCATAAGCAATGTTTCGAGTTATGATATCTATGGTAAAAGATTATGTACGATAACTACTACTTTTTACAAATCTCCTGGAGATTGAAAACTCAAAAGTCTGGTTATCGATGATAAGGAAAAATTAATTGTTAATTTAATCAAATTATAACTTATAATGAAATTTCATGGAATAAAGGCCATCGCTTCAATGAAAGGAATCGCTTCAATGTGTTTTCAAGAACGCAATATTTGGGTTAAATCACACGTAATGTGTAATTATTTCTGGTGTATTGATCAGATTTTTCTGCTACTTGATAGTGAACATTATTTCTAAATTTGAACAATTCTCAGAAATTCACATTTTTCTGTCAATATAACGTTTAAAGTTTGGTAATGTCAATATTCGTACTTCTTAGTAATGTTTTCTACTCACTTTTGTTCTGAGAATATGAAGATTGAATAATATTTTACTCGTTGAAATTTCTGTTTTGATTAACTCTGTGATTTTATTCGTCATTAATTTCATTTTATTGCATATGTTTTTCATAATATGTTAAAAATTTGTTGAATAAAAAAAATGTCTAAATATTCTCACAAGTCTTATTTGAAGATATTTTTCAGTGTTCTGTCTCGCACGTAAAAAGATGAATAATAACCACCCATTTTGAAGCAACAAACTCCGTAGTTTATTGTCCGTATATATGTATATAAACGAGAAAATTCGTTCTAAAATGTAAGTGGAACACGTTCGTATCCGATTCACGATGTAAATATAACTCAGGAATTTGCATCCTGCATATGGCTTCGCATGAAAAATAGAGGCTTTCTACAAAAAGATATTTACTCAGATAAATTGTGTTCAGGAGAACAATGGAGCTTATTCTCTTTGGAATATACTCAAGGTGTTTCCGAAAGATGAGTGATTAAATTTCACGTTGAAGTTGGAAAGATAATTCAAGCAATCGCTAATGGGACTATGTTATTTCTGCAGGGTTCGTAATTTTCTGAAAAATTGAGATGTATAATCCACAAATGGCGATTAAATTTTGACACTCGAATAAAGTTCATTTCGTAATGTTTTGGCGATGGAATGTAATGTGAAACTTTTTCAATTTTCCCCTTGTTTTCTTTGGAAAATTCGGGGGACTATAACAAATGACTTAATGCAAAGACGTAAAATGAAGAAGGTCAATTCATTCCAATTTTATTCTAGAAAATTATCGAATATCACTGCGGTTCTTCATTTGAAAAAATTCATATTCATCCGTTCAATGTGAAATTTGTGAAAGCTATAAAAGTGGATGTCAACTACATTTTGGGCTTATTGTTCTTATTAAATTGAATTAAACTCTTGGCCTAATGTTCCACGATCTATTCAACAATATGAGTAGTCAACATGTTTCGAGCGTTAGCTCATTTTCAAGACTAAACTACTATAAGGAACGTACAGCAAATTTATATTTATACAATGGATGTTAGTAGGAAGGATAATTGAAAATCTACTTGTTCATTTAAGGTTTCTTTTTTTTATTCCAAGAGTTGCTTATTTCAATTGCTTCCAAACAGTCTAACTAAACGTTTCCTTTTATTACCTGCCTGTAGGCATTTGGTTTTCTCAAAGTCTATGAAGTGGTTAGAGTTAATGTTATGTTTGAAAATCCGATTTTATTAACATTATATAAAAACGACCTTTTATGTTCGTCCACCCGAGTTTTTATTTCTCTACCTGTTTGGCCGATATAAAACGATGGACATTCATTACAAAAATTTTATAAATCCCGCTTTTGTCTTCAATATTTTTTTTCTTTATTATTTACAAAAAGTGACTTAATATTCCTAAACAAATGATACAAATGGTTTTCATTTTTCTCTTCTTTAATCTTTCGCAAATAAAAACGATTTGTACCAACAAAAGAAATATTAAGTCACTTTTAGTAAATAATGAAGAAAAGACAAATATCGAAGACAAAAGCGGGATTTATAAAATTTTTTGTAATGAATGTCCAGCGTTTCATATCGGCCAAACAGGTAGAAAAATAAAAAATCGGGTTGACGAACATAATAGGTTGATTTTGTATAATGTTAATAAAATTGGATTTTCAGAACATTGCATTAACTCTAACCACTTCATAGACTTTGAGAAAACCAAATGCCTACACGCAGGTAATAAAGGGAAACGTTTAGACCTTCTGGAAGCAATTGAAATAAGCAGTTCTTGGAAGAAAAAAGAAGAAATCGTAAATGAGCAAGTAGATTTTCAATTATCATCCCTACTCACATCCATTGTATAGATATAAATTTTTGTACGTTCCTTATACTAGTTTATTCATTAAAATGAGCTAACGCTCGAAACATGTTGACTATTCATATTGTTAAATAAATCGTGAAACATTAAGCCAAGAGTTTAATTTAATTTACTATTCAATCATGTTTCACCAAGAGTTAAGCGAGAATTCAATCTTAGTCATTATGGTTATTACTTCAAGAGCTTACAACATTAAAACCAATTTGAAGAGTTGAATTGAATCTCTTTCAATTCTTGCTTCTATTAAATCGTGAACATAGTATTAACTTCATGAACATAACTACACGTTGTTGGTTAAATATTTGTCAAATTGTAATGGGCAATTTTCGATCTTTTTTTGAGAATAATCTTTCTGGGTAATGATCATGTATGGGCATAGAGAAGTTTTGTTGATGTGTGTGAATAAAATTACAAGATGAAACATCAAGGAATTGCGTGGTGCGAATTATGCTTGACTAACTAATAGGACCAGAAGTAAAGCTGCCCATTGCATTCAACAAATTGCTATGTAGTTTATGCACGATACTGAACCAGGATATTTCAGTGTGATTGTACTTGAGTTTTCAACAACAACATGAATATTATTGAATGCTCAAACTTGAACCTCCTGGATTTCTTCTTCCGGAGATCCATGAATTCCTCAGTAAGCGTTATATCAGTGAACAATTTGGATATTGTGGCAAATCTTTAAAGGTTGGGGGCAAAACTTTGAGGCCAATTTTTTATCTCAAGCCCACGAAAATCAGTTGAAATTATTCTGTTAGATTTGAAGTTTAAACTTTTCTGTCCTTTACATTTCTGCTGTTCATGGCAATTTTCAAAATGTCAAAATGCTTGGGAATTAGAGGTATGCCACAGGAAATCAGAAAATCCTGGGCATTCCGAAGCAAATGACAGCACTATTTGAAAGATGCTCTCTGTTTTGATACATTCATGTGTACAACCCACTATGTACGAGTCTAAGTTCTGCACTTTCGTTCAACAGATTCAAAATTCAGCTGAAAAAAAATTTGAAGGACGCAGCATTTTATTCAACAGCTGTATGGTTGTTGTGTTTGATACAACATTTTGTGATATTCAACTAGTGTTGCCCAAAAAGTCTCGCAGTTTTGCAGTCGTGGTATTGGTCTTGCATTTTTGTGATACCAAGACCAAGACCAAGACAGCCTAATCGAATGCAAGACCAAGAACAAGACTCACCTTCCAAGACTTACGCAAGAACAAGACTGAGGTGCAAGACTCTTGCGATTTTGTAATTCAGTAAGACTCATATTTGAGCTTTTTCATATGACTTTGTTATATATAATATTTCAATTTCAGTTTTGTTCCATTTGGTTACTTTATATTACTATTGCAATTGATCTTAATTTTATTTTCGTTGACTTCGTTGACATCAATTACATTTCATTAACTTCTGTTGACTAAGTATGACTTTGTAATAGATTATATTTCATTTTAAGTTGTTCCATTCAGTTATTGTTTATCATTTTTTCAATTTGTTTTCAATTTTATTTTCGTTGTGTATTTTTTTTTGGGTTCGTCATCCTTGAACATTACCCAATAATATCACTTATTCATTCAAACGCTGAAACTCATTCACATGCACAAACGTCTATGTCTTATCCGGGATTCGAACCAGATCTCCTTCGTGAGGGTCCATCACTCTATCACTACGCTACAGAGACGACTTTCGTTGTATATATTAGCTTATGACTCTCTTTTGTTTGTTTTTTGTCTCTAGTTTTTTCTTATTCATTATTATTTGTGTATTTAGTATTATTTTGACATGTATTCGCCTTTTGGTGCTGAATATGAAAATATTACTACTATTATTATTATGGTGTATCCTGAAGTCTTCTGCAGTCGACAACCAGAAAATCAAGCTTGTATCTGGACTTTTGGCAGTGCTTTTGTAAATAAATGAATTTAGATTGACCAAGTCGACATGTGCTCTATCACAATGACTTATTGTTCAGTGTGGTAGAATCTCCTTGCCATGTGTATTCGAAATCCTCAAAAATTGGTTATAGGAGAAAATTATCTCAGAATACATAAATGACTACTCAACAGAACCGCAAATCTAACTTAGAACCTATATTTTAATACTCAAATGCACTTTTTTTCAATTCTTATCTTCAATTTCCTATTAAGTATCCGACGTAATCAATTAAAATGCAAATTGTGAGTGCTCCTTTTTTCGCCAGTTTAGAATGATATTGGCAAATTTTTTAAACATACTGATATAGATCTATATGCGGATGACCTCAAACTGTCAAAGCTGATAACATCCTTCAACGATAATTATCTTTTTCAGTCCGATTTTGATACATTCTCTGTCTTCTGCAGAGTCAACAAGAGTAACTGATCTTGAACAAATGTCATCATAGTTTTTTCTCTCGAAGTGAGAATTCTGACTTTTTCAACTTGAAATTGTGTGGTGAATCTTTGACTAAAATCCGTTCAGTGGATAATTTGGATGTTAGTCTTGATAAGATACTAACCTTTCAATTGCATATTGATGGAATCGTCCAACATGCTCGCAGAAATCTGTCTTTCATATTACGATCAGTAGGCCTTTTGGTCGATGCGAGTCGATCGTCTAGAATCCAGATTTTGATAGAAAAACGAACTGAATAAAAGATGTTCAACAGAAGTTCATTAATTCAGATTTTCGTTTCGACAGGTACCGTCATGGATTCTCATATGAGAGTGATATGATATTCTATAGGTTGTAATGCTTGAGTTTGAGACATGAGAACTTCGATGCATGTTTTTCCTACTAAATACTTAATGGCGTAAAAGATTCTGCTGCATGTACGAGTCCTATAATCTTGAATTGTTCCCCACATATACTTGCAAATCATATAATGCTGGTTGTAAGGAAGAGCAAAACAAATTATATGTGGAATTCACTCATCCATAGATCCATTCATAGGCTTAACCTGATCAGTGCTGAGACCAATCCAGTAATTTTCTTTCCACAATACTTTTCTTTCAAGAGACATTCGAAAAATAGAAAACTTAGAGGACGATAATGATATAATTCTCAGTTTTTATAGAATTATCTCTTCATTTTCATTATCTACATAATGTTTTTTTCATTAATTCAAATCAATATATATATATATATATATGTGTGTGTATATATGTGTATATTATAATGTTCTAATTTTCATTATGTGTGATTGTCTCTTTTCCTCTTATCAGTATCTCAGTGAACTAACATTTTGAACCTTTAGATTCTTTAGATTGAATCAGTGTATGAATTCACTTGAGTATTTTCTTTCTATTCTGTATTTCATTGACCTTTCATTAATGTACTCCAGTTCGTGAATCAAATGATGGTAATACTAGATGTATTTGGAACTTGAGTTTGTAATTGACATGTGTAATATATGCTTTTTCATTGGACATTCTCAAACTGTCTGTCGATTGAGACCTAATATATAAAATGAAAAAATATATATATATATAAAATAAATATTTCCTCAAAATTAACGTTTTTCTTATCAATCTCATGAAAATCAGTCAATCTCAATAAATATGCACGTTTTCCAATCCTGGTCTAAAAGTCTTGCTTTTATTCACATGCCAACGATCAAATTTCACCTATATTCATGTGAACATCTCTTGTGATCAATATCCTTTCATTCACCCTCGTTTGAAATTCACACAAAAATGATGTATCATAAAACCAAATAGCTTAACTGTGGAAAATAAGCGTTGAGTGCCATCAGTACTTTTCCGTTTACAAACTTTCCTGCTTTTATTATTATTGTAAGTGTTGATGTTACTCAGCTTTGAAATTCGAATAGAGTGTTTTAAATAAAAGCGTCAGATGAGTTATAGTTTTTAAACTGCCGCGAGCATCTTTCCAATGTTGTTGATAATGAAATTGTTATGTCTATGATGGATTGTCTTTTCATAGTGGTTGGAATATTGAGCTGCAAATCTCACAAACAGAACACTTACACAAGTTATTCAGGGAAATATAGAACGCAAAACTCATTTCGGTCTATTCAATGATAGAAAATTAGAAGTCTATTTGGGATTTTTGGACCATCGTTTCAATAATTTTGATATTTATTTAGCAGTAGCTATTGCAAAATTCATATGTACATTCACATTCAAAATAATTATTAACAATTATTAGTTTGAAACGATGTTAGCTTATTCACACTGAAATACCCGAAGATCACTTATTATTTTTATGAAGCAAGGTTATTATTTAAATGAACTGAATCCCCATAAAATACATAATTTCTAGATTTACAAAGCTTACCAACCTACATAATGAATTTGTCGTCATTTCTTGTATTATAAACTTGCACATCACTGATACATGTTACTAATTTTATTACTCTGCATGCGCAGAATTTTTTTTTTGATTTCAAATTATAATACATATGTAGCGTAAAGTGTTCTCTCTTTTACTGACTTTAGTTCTGAGCAATTTGACATGCTTTCGATTGGAGTATATATATTACATTTCAATATTTTTCGCATAGCACTATCCTGCAATATTTTTAGCCGCTGAAATTTTCTTTACTCGATCCGAATAACAAAGTGGAACAATATTCAAAATGTGGTATTACTATTGATGCAAAGAGCAATAACTTCACATATGTCGTTAGAATTTTTCCATTTCCTCACGGAAAGTTGATTTTCTCGGAGATTCTAGACAATATGAATCAACATGAACATTGAAACTTAATTTCCCACCTATCAAAACCCTAATTTTGAAATTTAAATTTAAAAAGTTATATTTTCGTCAATATTCATTTTCAGAAATTTATTTGTACCAAAAACTATAAATTTCGACTCCTTTATATTCAGCGATTAACTGTAATCGCTTAGCCATTCTTTTATCGCTACCAAGTCTTCATTTTCCTTTTCATCATAGTCTGGACACTTTTACAAATATCATAAACAATTTTATCATCTGAGAATGATCGTATAGAGCAGCGGTTCTTAACCTGTGGGCCGCGGGCAGTCTGGTACTGTGCCGCGGGTTCTGGTCAACAGAAAAATAAAAAATAAAAAGTCCGATTGAAATTTTTTTTTCGCTTTGAACACTTGGTTTTGTAACAAAGTTAATAAAATAAAGTTCTTCTGCCTATAAATTCTTAAAATTGTTGTTTGTTTAATCCTTGTACACATATTTAACTGAGAGTTACACGTCGTAGGCCATAGATAATAACAATAATAATAATAATACAACATTATTGAACGGCAGCTCATTACAGTGTTTCTTTGAATATTAGCAACAAACAGGTAGAAGCACATGAGCAACGGAAACCATTTCAAAAGGTGGATAATATTGGCTTTCGCCAGACCCCCATAGAAGCAACATATTATTCCTAAGAATGATTCGCTTTCCATTTTTTCTGTTCATCTTAAAAGTAAATTTTTTATTTTTGTTTTAAAATGCAATAGTTTCATCGTTTTATATTCATTATTCAGTTGGTTGAAATATTTAGAGACCAAGTACAAAAATGATGCCTGAAACTTCACGGTATTATGTTTTGGTATATTTATCCGCATTTTGTCACGAATATTTCGAGAATGTAATTTATTTCTTGAAACAACTTTTTCGGCGAGATACTTGGGGCAAGATGTTGATGAAATTTTATATATTAATACATAAAATTGAGATTGAAACCTGAAATCCATTTTTGGAATTGCATTGGAATTATATATATGACTTATATGATCAAAACGTCTAATATTGTAGCAAAAACGTATGAAGGTATTTTGTAGAAGTTTTAATTCGTTTTTGAGTTTTACAGTAATAGGGAAAATATGCGGCACTAGCATAATCACAACGTGACAGAATTAAAGAGTTTATCAGAGTTAATTTTGATTTATTGTCTAAGATATAATTGAGCGGTGAAAGAGTTCTAAGTTTGAGATATGCTGTTTTTAATTGCAGTTTTATATGTTTTTCGAATGTCAATTTTCGATCCATTAACAGACCAAGATTTTTAACTGTAGTTACAGGTTTAATTATTTGTCCGTTTAGAACAACATTGTTTATAAAGGACAATTTTTTTTTGAATTGAGGAGGAACCAATGAAAATAAGTTGTGTTTTGTCTAAGTTAAGTTTCAGACAATGATTTTCAGCATAAACATTCATTCGTTCCAGATCTTCATTCAATATTTTGCTTATGTTTGGATCATTGAGACAGAATCTGTGAATAAACTGTGTATCATCTGCGTAACAGTGCATAATTCCTTCGAGAGACAAGCATGGAAAATCGAAGGTGTATATAAGGTACATTATCGAACCTAGAATGGTGCCCTATGGGCTACCCCTTGTCACAATATGTGAATATTCAATTTCATTTTTACGATGCAACTCAACTTTTTGTGATATATTTAAAAGGAAGCTTTTGAACCAGTTTATGGCTCCAGCTTCGAAATCTAGATAGCTCTTCATGGCAAACAATAGCCCGTGAAAAATGCTATCAAATGCTTTGCCTTTATCTAGTAAGAGCAGGCTGGTGATTAAACCTTCATCCCAGTTGTTCAAAATCCTGTCCGTTACCTCCGCTAATCCGGTGGAAGTAATAAACCCTGATCTAAAACCTGATTGGCGTATAGATAACATTTGATGTGATCTACTAGTGGTCTATGGACAATTTTTTCAATAATTTTTGATAAAATTGGAAGAATGGCTATTGGTCTGAAGTCAGATACTCCTGTAGGATTTTTAATTTTAGGTAAAGGATAAATTTTCGACTGGTTCCATATTTCGGGAAAAACCGAGTTTGTTAGTGAAAAGTTGATTATAAAGGTAATAGTTTCGACACATTCCGGAATACGTAGTTTCAGCATCTTCAAAGAAATTTCGTCGGGACCTACAGCATTCGTTTTTATTCTATTTGGGCACTGCAAAACTTCAGAATAATTGGTCTTAGATAATTGGAAATTAGGTAACATACTTTTCTGAGTTGAGTAAAATTCAGTAGTATCTTTGGGTATTGATTCGTGTGGAGATTAGTTTGTAAAATAATTATTCAAACTATCGGGAGAAGGGTAGTCGCAAATCACTTCCATTTTTTCTCATACATGTCCAATTTCTTTAAACAATTCCAAATATTGATATTTTCATCATGTTCAAGATGATGTTTGATAAAACAATTTTTTTCTCGTCTTATTGCTCCCGTCAGATAGTTACGAATTGAGATATAATATTGCCATTTTAAATGAGTTCTTGTCTCAAACTTTTCGAACGATCTGAATGCTTTATTTTTTAGAGATATAATTATATAGATATATATATATATATATATATATATATATATATATATATATATATATATATATATATATATATATATATATATATATATATATATATATCATTAAATATATAAGATAGGGTTTATTGGTTATAATATATATTCTCCTTATCCGTTACAGTTTTTGGGCCTCAAAGTTTAATTTTCAAAAGATGTGGTACCACCAATTAAAAAAGTTGGAAGCGCTGGTACAGAGCATTTTTTCACATGAAATACATTATCATTAATGTTTAAAAGAATAGCAGTGGATTTAAGACAATACCCTGAGATACGCCTAAATCAATTCCAATGCTGTCCGAAAGGACACCATTGAACTTAAATTGACTCTGAACCTTTTCCACGTGTTCATTTCCGTTATTTGAATTTATGGAATCAATTGGTTGATACCTGTTTCCATTCCAAAGCTCTGACAACAACAGTGGCTATTTTGTAGTTTGTGCTTGAACAAATAGCTTCTACTCACCAGGGTCTTTACAGAAAGGATTCGGCAATTTGAAGATAAATGCAGCACTGTTCATTTGATATCTGCTGTTTTTGTAGTATATATTGATTTTTCTAGCGTCCTCATGTATTCTGCGGAACATATCTTCAAATCTTTCCAGTTAATAATTGATTGAAGTTTCATTAAATGTGAATATTTGTACGGTGTATTAAATTCGTGCAATTAAGAAGATAATTCGTATTACATAATAATGTCGCTGAAATTTCATTGAGTATATTTCAAGATACTTTCTTTACCAAGCTGTATTATTAAGCTTTTTTAATAATACAGCTTTTTTATTTTTTAACCCCAATTATGTGTAGAGTGTAACCAGATTAGGGACAGCTTGCTCCAAACAATTTTGAGAAAATCGAAATTTTTTTTTCATAAATTGCTACTATATACTCGTAGAATTAGTATGGAATTAGTCCCGAAGGTCAGCAAGACCGAGATGCAGGTATAAATGATTAGGGAGCGCTGCAGTAAATCTGGCCGCTTGAACGCCTTCGGTTGCGGCAGCTGCTGCATGCCTTCGGGTCGTCTTATTGTTTTGTTCTTTGTTTTGTCTTGCTATTTTGTTGAACTGCTTTGAGAAGTGCAAGAATTCTTCAGAATGATGCTTAAGAAGACCAGGAAGGAGTTGTGTATGAAGCTGGAATGGATATGTGAGTAAAATTCACTTTTTTACGATTTTTCACGAATAAAAACTTTGAACTGATTTTTCTCCGAACCACGTTTTTTTCGCACGAATTACACTCTCATTCCAAAACTATTACACTTATCGATATGAACCAACCGGCATTTCACTCTTTAGATGTCGGACTATGGCCTCCAGCAGAACCAGAAATATTCATTATCATTTGAAAAGTTATAAACAATTAAAAAATGCAAAAAGGTGAAATAAAAATTTGTTTCAAGTAATTTCATATATGTGCTTTCATATGCAAATAAATGGATTACTCAACATCTTTTGAACTATGTATAATAAAGTATATTGAAAAAAATTACGCTTTCTTGAGTGAGCTGGCCTTTATCCACACCTTTTGTAGAATACCCTCTACATCAAATTTATACTTATCACGATGTTAAATTTTCAATGTAAATTTGACTGGCGCAGAATTTCACATTCAACATTCTGTGTGAACATCGCCTACACCAATTGAGAAACAACAAGTCGAAATGATCAGTAGGAAGATCAAGGTAATTTGTGGCTAAAGAAAACTCCTTTTTCGGGTACAATCTTAATTTCCTCAATAGAACAACTACCTTTTCATATTAATACCTAATTCAACTGCGGCAGAAAATAAGTGCAGTTTATGTTCACCTCTCTATACCGAATCTGGAGTTCTTTTAAAATATCAAAATGTATTTCAATTCATTGATAATTTCAGACCTATTTTTGCGGAAGAAAAACGAGTGTTATTCATTCTTTTATATAGTAGTCTGAGTATTTACAATCCACCCGAATTATGAATGGAAATTCAGAAGTTTATCGTGAAATGAGATGAGTTTAAATTAGTGACATGGCTTTTCACAGATTTCAAAGGTTTTTGCTTGAACTAGATCAACTCATTCTCAATGGGACGTACTGTGTATAAAGTGTTAGACTCTCCTTCTGTGTACGAACAGTACGCAGGGCGTAATCGCAAAAAACACCAAACAAACTCGCGACTTGTTGATCGAAGTAAATATGAAAATTCATGGCGTCCATAAATCTCGCTGGGTGGATACAGCTTTGTCGCGTCCCCGGGGACCCTCTGGCCTGAAATTCGAAACGGGAAATACGGCAAATACGGGACAACGCGGGATTTGCGACCGGAGCGGTTTTGCCAACTTTCCGTTAACTCAATTCCCTTAACGTTGAGGAGACGCTCAGTTGGGGAAAGTTACGTGTAATTTGTCTTCGCCTATATTTACCGACAGTTAATTCACTGAACAACTTAATGCCGAACTGACAACTTCAAATATTCAGTTTTGAAGATTATTAAACTACTTAGGGGTTAGTTCGTCGGTTTATCTCCACGAATCCTTGTGGATGGATGAACTTGTTTGTATTTTCCTTTACCTGTCTGTCATTTCACGAGTTTATGAGGTTGGTAAAATGTTGTTCTGGATTATTTCTGCCCGGACCGACAACGCCCTTTTGACTAGGAAAATTGAAAATTCAAAACAACCCATAACAGTGTGAATAAAACCTCTCAGGTCGAATTGTTTTAATATACTCGTTCTGATAAGGTGCGAGATCTTGATTTAGTCTTCGATCCAAAGCTTTCCTTTGTCGCACACATCACCCAACTTATTTCAACTCTCTAGAAAATATATGGATTCGTTATACCCAATAGCAAATATTTTAATGATTTCTCAACATTCATAGGACTATTTAATACCCTAATCCGTAGCAAGTTGGAGTATGGCAGCATGATCTGGCATCCTATTTACATTTGCCATCAACGCCATCTTGAGGCTTTTCAGACAAGGTTTTTGAAATTCCTAGTGGAGGGAGGATAAAGTTTATCCATAGAGAAGAGTCAATCTTAACGAATTACTGGGTCGATTTAGTTTAATCTCCATGCAGAGCAGGAGAAAAATCATATCACTCAAATTTTTGTACAAATTACTGCACAATAGTATTGATTGTCCTCATGTCTTGTCCGCTTTGAAGTTTCATGTTCCTAGACAAAATTCTCGTAACATATAATTATTCCACCTAGAGACTCCGAGGACCAACTCCCTAATACAATTCCCCATTTGTATGGAGTACAATCAATAGAGTTGCCAATAATTGTGACATTGGCTTTGACTCCATAGAAGATATTATTAGGAGTTATGTGAACAAACGGAATTGACTAAAATGAACTAATTTCGATTGAGTTCTTTGTAATATTTCATGGAATGCTATAATGCAGTTATCAGTTACTATTTCAGTTTTTTAGATAAGATTGTTCTCTTTGCTATATCTCTTTCATTTTTATTATTTAGTTAGTATTCAACATTATGTTGTTATTTTCTGTAATTAATTTGATATCATACCTGTTGAGAATGAAGAACTTATTATTATTATTATTGTTGTTATTATTGTTATCATTATTATTATTATTATTATTTATTATTATTATTATTATTATTATTATCATTATCATTATTATCATTATTATTATTATTATTATTATTATTATTATTATTATTATTATTATTATTATATACTCATTAATTACATCTTCAGGTTGATATAATTGATGAGGCCGATACTTGGAGAAAATTAATATCCATAATACAACAATATTTGAATATAGTATATAGTATATAGTATACTATAGTATATTCATAGGTACTGACTTTGTAAGATTACACATAGTATTAATCCAGCATTTGATAAAGAAGTAGTACTTCGAAACGTCGTCATGCGTATTTTATATATATTTTGTTGTATTATACATCTTTAGCTCTGACTGTGAAGTGATGGTATGACTCGGGACATATTCAGTGTCACAATTATAATTTTTATTAGTTGGGTTCGAAGAGATTGGAAGGTACTCAATTAAGAATCATATCCAAGTCAAAAAGAATAAAAATTATTTTCGGAAATTTTAATCTTCGTCCTCCTTCTTTAGACATTTTCCACTGAAAACATCAATAGGATACTGTAATACTTATTTTCATTATGAAAGGAAAAACATCAAAGTTCATACTTGGTGATGAAAAACAGGTAGAAGAAACATGATGTAATTGGGAGAAGATAAATGGAATCTTTGTTTTCTGAATACTCGAAAAAGTGAATAAAAAGTATAAGAATATGACAACGGATATGGCAATGAGACGAAACGATTTGTATTCATAGAAACACAATGAAAATTACACATATCAACACGTATCTTGATGAAGCTATGAAACCTGGCATACGAAAGACTGGAGCTAGCATAAGTAAATTTCAAGAAATTGGACATTGAACGTAAATATTATGGAATATTCATAAACGAGATACAGCAAGAAAATTGCGAGACCAATTAATTTCAAATTGGTAACTGGAGGGGTCGAAACTTGAGAGAATCAATATCTGTAGTAAAACAAGGTTTACATTTATCTGATAATTCAAAACAAAGAGGTCAGACGCGTGTTCTTCGGATGCAATATTAACAACTAATGCTATACACAAAAACACAAATACTCCCACATACACTTTAGTAACAATTATGGTGAAAGACTTAGGAAGGAGAAGGCCAATCACAGAAATGCAATTGATACGGGGAAGCAAATAATGAAAGATTCACAAGAAAAGGTACAAAGACAATGTAGAAGGGGATTATTCCAATGTGCTACTGGAATTTCTACTGCCAGCGAACCAAAAATCCTGCCCATCGAACCAAAATGGGAAACACAAGTTCAAAGGAAACAAAAAAAGAAGGTTATAATAGCTCAGGCGGGAAATAGTGGTGGTATATCAAACACCACAATGGAAGTAAGAAACATTGGATATAAAGAATGGCTGGAAATAGGAGTATTAGCAATAGCAGGAGTGATAATAATATGGTTTATCTATAAGAGATGCAACAAGAAACTAGAAGAAAAAGTGAGGAAAGAAATTGCTACCAGTCAACTTCTCGCTTAACAGGATAAAGGAAAAGAAGAAGACCGAGTAAAAAAGAACATGTGGGTGACAAGTGGAAAATGCAATGACTATAGTGAATGAAGCGGGGAACTGTGTAGAGGAAATCCGAGTATTCCACAGAAATATAATGAAGGACCTTATAGACAGAAGGAGATGCGTAGAGACAATAAATCGTAAGTTATACAAATTAAATAACTACAAAACTGAATTTGATAAATTGAAAAGAAATATAAACTTAGCATCGTTAGGGAAATCAGACAGTGATCTAATTCTTAAACAAATTGCAGAATTTCATTCACACGTATTTAAGGTTAAGGATATTTTGAAACAAAGATTGTTAGATTGTAGTAATATTGTAAAAATTGAGAATAATAGCGAGATAAGATCTTCTATTACTGTAAAAATGGCAGAAAAATTCGATTTTGAAACAGCTATCGGGCTTATACCCGTCATGACCGGCGATGAAGAGCGGACTAAAAGTATTATAGACTGAATTGAATTATACGATAGTGTTTTAGACGAATCTGGTAGAAAATTTCTTACTAATTTTGTATTAAAGTCAAGGTTAACGGAAAACGCAAAAATTAGGCTTAGGCAAACTTATGATTTGAATGAATTACTGATTGCGGATTTAAGGAAAAATTTCATCCAGAAGCAATCTATCCCGACGATATCCAGTCTGCTGCATAACGCAACACAATCTGGAACTTCTATTGAATCCTTCGGAAAAAAGATAGAAGACTTAATGGTCAATCTTACTATCAGTGAGGCGTATGGCAATATGGAGGTTGCCAAAACACTCAGGCATGTTAATGAAAGAATTGCAATACACACTTTTGCTTCGGGATTAGGAAACATCGATTTAAGGACAATAGTGAAAGCCAGAAATTACCAGACTTTGAGTGAAGCCATACAAGGAGCAAATGACGAAGAGCTCCCGACATCAAAAATATACAATATTGAAGGAAGGAACCATCAGGACAACTACAACAACAGAAGACCGTGAAAAAATACACAAACAAAATATCTGGAGAACAACCCAAATGTTCCAAGAGGATTCCAAAATGCATATTCCAGGAATAAATCCCATGTAAATTTCGGTACGAGATATAGTTCGATTTTAGATGTCTCCGGCTCGATACCCTTCACAAGGTATCTCGCCTGTGTTACCATAATGTAACTGTTGTAAAGTTACTGATCCTGGGGATGTCCCAGGATCCATCACCCTGCGTTTTACGATGTATATAAAGTAAACTATAATAGACCAGAGCCTCTTTAAATCCACTACCCCCCATACAACCTCGAGACATTTCATGGCTCGTTACATAATTACGAGTTAATTAATAATTACATAAAACATTTTTCTCATGAAAAATGTTTTATGTAATTCAATTGTTTCTCGAATGTAACTGATAATTGAGTAAGAGACTGAAATTTTGCATTTATTAATTTGTGACGATTCTAGGAGCTTCAGTTTTGAATTTTCATTTTTTTATTGAAAATTTCAATCTTTGAACTAAATGCATGATTCTCTTCTATGAAATGGTTCTCCTCATTCAAATTGTTAAATTTTTCGAAAACGACGTTCATTTTGAGAAAAATTAATTGGGAATTTCATGAAAGTTCTACCTATATAAAATTTATCGTAATTACTACAGTTTATTCTTTAGACGCAGACATTTTGTTTCTGTGTATTTCCGATTTATGGAGAATAGAAAAATTTATGGTGAGTAATGTAAACGAATATATGAGAAATATAGATAATCTGAGGAAATATGGAAAATATATTCAAGAAATGAATGTGTATTTTCTGAAGTTAATTATGCGAAAGTTCTAATCTGTGAATCGCCATAACTGATTATTTTTATTACCACAGTATATTCTTTCTTCCCTACTGACAAGTGTTGAATGATGCCGAAAGTACAAGTTAGTCTTTGAACACTTCATGTCAAGTACCAAACGTGTCAATTTGAACAACAAACCATGACAGTTGTGATACATTTCCATTAGGGGAGAAATAGTCTGATTGAAATTCCATCGTTTTCACGGCGAACAAATTTCGATATCTGCATACAATTGAACATCAACAAAGAATGAAATACCCGAAAGCCAAAGGGAATGATTTCACCCGAAAGCTATCGGGGTAGTAAATCGACCCTTCTGTCGAAACGCCTCTCTATGGAAAAGAGGTCGAGATTTGGCCGATATGATTTCGATTTGATAAAACCAAACGAAAGCTATTAGGAAGAGAACTGATAATAATGACGAATACAAATGCGAGATTCCGAATTATTTTGTCGCAAAGGTCGACGATGTTCCGTTATGGGGATCGTCTTACCCCTTGAGTTGAATATAAAATATCATATTCGAAATTATATTCAAATTACAATCTTAACAGTTGAAACTTGTTCAAAACGAAGTGAAAATTCTAAACCCTCAATACATTGAATTTTATTTTCAATTAGAATTCGGCTTAGGTCAGTCGAAAGAATTGAGTCAGATCCTTCTAAGAAGAAAAAATAATGCTCTCAATTACCAACCTGTGAATTATATCAAATCAGAGAGTCTATTACCAAAATTGCTATTTCGAGTAAAAATTTTTTCTCATAATGAAGTTCAACTTCTGCTCATTATAAAGCGGAACATTGATCATGAGAAAAAAGCTACTTCAAATGAATAAGATTCGGTTGAATTGAACAAAAATTCATGATTATTCACAAATAAATTCTTTTCATGAATTCGTAGTACCGAAGGAAATGATATTTTTCTGAAGCTTCCGACACAACTAAGATTATAAAATTAAAAATTAACACACTAGAAGTTTCAGAGAATATATTAAAAACTCTACATATGTTTCGGGTGGTTAACGCATTATCAAGAGTATAAACTATTACTCAATAACTTACTTTTACATTACTCAACACATTACTTACAATTAGTCAAAACTTAAGAGTAATATTGTATACTCTTGATAATGGGTTAACCCCCTGAAACATATGAAGAATTTTTATATATGCAGTGAAACTTAAGTCGAGTGTGTTAATTTTTAATTTTATAGTTTTTAACATAATGTTTCAATAACGTTCACAACTAAGATTTGAAGCAATTTGTAAAATTTTAAGCATATAATGATGGACAAAATCAATTTCTAACAATAAAATATAAAAAAGTAGAAATTGAGGTAACCTAACAATTGTAACGGAATCAAGAACCGGACTGTCGGAACACAGATAAACGTCAACGAAGAACGCAGCTGGTAAAAATGTAAACACTGAAGAATCAAATGACACCACAAATTTACATATCCGCTAAACCAGAAATGAGCCTTATCGCTGAATACAATTTTTCAATGAAACAGCGGATTTTCATTAAGGTGTTCTAAGGTCCATTCACCAAAAATAAGAAGCTTCTATAATTGTAGAAGTTGAATTTTATAGGCTTTAAACCCAAATCAACACGTAAAATTTTCCATGTGGTTGAGTAACACATGCCCAATTGCTGAGAAAGGTGTCGAATTGACATTTCACGATTCATTTCTACTCATTAACACTGTAGGCTACGGCTGCAATTTTCTCTTCATTACGCACTGTGCGCATGCGAGACAATGGTTTAATGTCCAAAAAGTAAACTTGCTTCGAAATTTGGTGATAACATCACGAATTGTTGATTCACCAGGTCGATTATGACGATTATAATATTTTCGTAACAAACGATACACATTTTTCACAGTGCACAAATTTTGATAGTGAATTTCAACAATTTACAATCGTTGCTCGTTTGTGAGTCTTTCCACTATGAAATGGCAGCGTAAACTGAAAACTTTTCACATTGACAGATGACGTTGGGATGCCACTATCAACCAGTGCCACCAACCTGAAAAACTTAACTCTTAAAAAATCACCCGTTATTATTATTATGTAAGTACGCCTTCGTTAGTTTGCTCGTCTTTTGGTCATAGAAATCCTTTGTTAATTGGCGATGCTTTTCAATCCCTAGGACTGTATAATTTCTCCAAGGTTTTTGAAATGGCTGAATTTGTGCAGATAAATTTGATTTTATGCATAAAGCAATGTCCGTCAATCATTCCATTTAATCATCTTCTCCACAATTCACTACAAAATTCATCTACAACCGAAAATAAAACGATTTTTATAATTGACACAGCAGAGAGAAGAGGCGATGATAATGTGAAAGTGTAAGGATGCATGAGCAATGACAACACACTTGGCAACAAATCAAAACTTTTCCCCCAGTTTTTCAGCCTCTGGCGAACGTAAATGACAATATCCGGAAGAAAAAACTTTCTTACCAATTCCAGACGCCCAGGCAGCCATAAAATCGCTGCAATTACACTACGACGAGGTGAAATTCCGTTTATTATTATTTCTGTTATTGAAGTTCCTCCAACATTTCTCGTTATTAAGGCGACATAACGGCCTAGGTTAACAACGAGGCAAACAGAAGCCGTTGCGGGAAAAGTGTTTCGGTCCAGATATGGCACGCCCGACGCGCCACAATCTGATCACTTTTCCAGTTTTATTGGAAAAGTGGAACGCCGTTTGACCATGGACACGATTTCCGCGAGACACAATAAGCAATAAGTCACGGGCGACGAGTTTTTCACAGTGTCATCGTTATTTGAGTTACACTTCTTTAATGGCATTTTTGATAAGTATATAGACAATATTTGATCGTTAAATCATTGAAATGTCGTTGTTAGTATAATTAGTATCCGATTTCAAGCCTACTACATTCACACTCTCCCATGGTGGAATTTTCGCTTTATATATATATATATATATATATATATATATATATATATATATATATATATATATATATATATATATATATATATATATATATATATATATATATATTATATGTTTATGTTCAGGGAGTGTTGCCGTAATGATAAGACTTTCAAAATATTTTGGGTTATCGGCAAAGGTGGGCAGAACTAATTTAAACGACTAATCGTCAGCAATTCTATATTTCGAACAAATTTCGTTCCTCTGCAGGAATACTAAAAATATAGACAGGAGCTACTCAATCAGTTACAACTTGTAGAACAAGGAAACCCTACATCTGATACAAGTCAATAAGCCAACAAAAACGATACAAAAGGCATCCAATAATTATGATGATAATTACTATGATAATATTGAAAATAAATGCAGCAGTGTTAACGACGTACGATATATAAATTACATGTACATAAAATCCTAAATCGAGGTTAAACCATAGAACATATAGTAAGACACATCAACGTACAAAACTGTATTGACACAGAAAACAATCAACACCGATGATCCTAGCCATTGGAAATTTGGCCAGGCTCATCCAACAAGTAACTGTAAACACAACTAAGACTCTCAATATCTGTTCTTTTGTTAATGTTGTTAGGAGTATTCTTGATGTAGCACATCTCGAAGAAGGTTCTTTTTCTGTAGATGCACTCGATCGAGAGGATTTCTGGATCTTCAAAATCAAATTTATGCTCTAAAGAAAATGCATGATTCGCCAGTGCGCATCTTTTAGGTTGCAATCTGTCATCACTTCTGTGGATAGCTAACCTCCTTTTCAAGCATTGGGTCGTCTGACCGATGTAAGCTGCCTGACAATCCTTGCAATGTATGAGATAATGCAATCCGACATGGCTAGTGTTGGCGTTTTGAATTTCAACTCACTAAACAGGTCACGAACAGAGAATGGATTATATCTGGCCACTTTTAAATTGAGATCACGACCAAGAGTATAGGTCAAACTCTGTGCCAATCCATGAATGAACGGCAACGAAACATACCGGATGGAACTAGTTTCTTGACGACATCATCGTTAATAGTGGTGTCATCCATAAGCCTGGAAGAAACGGTCGTTGAATAGCGCTGATAACAGATAACATTTCGCCATAAAAGATCTCGAGTATCCATTATCTAAGAACATATTAAAGAGCCTGATTTCAGCAGATCTAAGGTATTGAGGATGACATAAAGATCTAACCCTATGTAACAACCGTTTAATCAAGTTGATTTTTATACCCCAAGTGTTATTGACACTTGCGTGGATATATCTTTCCGATGAGGTCTTTTTTTGGAACCAATCCAGTTCGATAATATTGTTGTTCGTTCTTATTACTTTGCTGTCTGAAGAGGGGACACAATTATCACTCTCTTCCCGAACTGTGAAGTTGATATATTGATCGAAAGCATTGAAGATTGTGAGAATTTCTTCTGTTCCACTGTTAGGAATTGATGAAATGAGATCGTCCACATATTGATATAAAAAAGGTAACTGGAACGATAGTAGTGATATACAGCTTCTCAAGAGTGTAGACATAGTAATAGACGCTAAGATAGGGCTCAATTTGCAACCCATCGGACATCCAAAAATCGGTGAGTACATATATATATATATATATATATATATATATATATATATATATATATATATATATATATATCTCAACGCAACGAAAACATATATATATATATATATATATATATATATATATATATATATATATATATATATATATATATATATATATTATGTTACTGAAGATTTTCGGGTTTGCTTCGGTGTGTTGTTTCGCAGATTTCGTTAGAAATCTTTGTTAGGGCGACGTTTCGACGAAGTCTCATTTGTCATTATCTAGCCGGCCGTTTGTTCACGAATCGTGAATATATTTAAATTTCAATAAAGCAGATGAAAATATTTTGTTAGAGTGCTGCAAATTTACGAAGTTACGAAAATAATTATTAATAGCAACAAAGTTACAATTTTTTAAATCTGGTATAGTTTTAGTGAATTTTATCTCTAAACATTGTTGTTGTAGATACTGAATTGAAAAGCTGGATGTCCACCATGTACATCCAGTGATAGTAGCGTGTAGTCAGCCAAATTTACCTCAACATCAGAATTGGTAGAGAAAAGAAGATCCAGCAAAGAACCGTTTGCCTATTATCAACAGTTATTTAAAGTTTATATAAATGAGAGGTAATAATAAATACTTGTCTAAAAATCACTGACTGAACAATTTTTTATTCGACTATTTTCGCCTTTTACGGCATTATCAAATTTCGCCTTTTTCGTAAATTTCAAACCTCTCATTTGAATATGAACTATCACAGAGTTGGTTCATCGTCCATTGAATTTAAAAGCTTATATAATAGGGCGCTACTGAAAATTTCTCTTACAATTACTGTGAAGTTAGTCCGAAAGTTAAAATTTCTTCTTGAAATTTGATAATGCATTCAGGAATACTCGTACTGGTTTTCAACATTCAAAAAACAAATGTACTTTCGAACTAACTTCACAGTTATTGTAGGAAAAATTTTCAATAGTGCTTTGCTGAATAACCTGTTAATATTGTACTATTTTAGCACTAAAGAAGAAAATAAACATTTTTGAAAGCTTGGAAAACACTGAGGAGGTAACTTATTCTTCTGTCCTTCCAGCACTGCAATCCCAATTGAACACTAAAGAAAAACAAACTATATATATAGAGATTGAATAATTATATAAATAAAATGAAACAAGATATATAAATATATTTAATTTTTCCCTTGGCAGCTGTCCCCATGGAGGCGGCTTCACAGTGTTGGCCTTCGCGGCGTTTATTTCCCATACGTCCCAGAAAATTCCTGACAGTCTCAACTGTGGCAAGTATTTCTTTCATTCTTGTAGAGATGTTCTCGCTGAATACCAGTGTTTTGATGGTTCAACAGGAGATTTTCTGAGATTATATTAGTCGACCTAAGATGATTGAAACACTTTTGACGACGTTCATCCCTGCAATCGCACCTCACGTTCTCGATATTTAGAGATTTGTTTGATACTCTTCTCAATTGAGTTGTTTGAATTCAGAACGGCAAAATCGATGAATTGGCTTCCTGGGTCTTTTGTCAATCAGAAGAAAATCAGTTCTTTTGTGTGGAACTGGTTGATTAATCAAACAGAAATTTTATTATCATATAATTGTTCGGATATCTGAGGTCAGAGACCTATGTTGCACTGATTCGACGTACAAGCGTCGGTTCCAAACGGACCAAGAGTACATCGGAATTGAGCCTACCACCATCAATAAGCCGAAAGCGTATTGAGTCACTATACTGTTCGGCTATTTTTCAGCTTTGATCAATATTTTATTAAAACCGTGTAGAAAGAAGTATTGTTTCAAAGCGTCGTTAATGAAAACACAGTTGTGTTATTTTCCAATAATCGTATTAATAGCTTCAGGTAATTGAAAAACTATAGTAGAACTTCTCTAACTTCCAACGTTTGTACCACTCAAATGGAGGTAACTGCTAACAACTTTTCAGCAACATAATATCCATTCGGTGTTCAATCTCATTTATTAACCAACGATTCGAAAACGAATCAATAATTTATGGATTTCATTGAATTTCATGCCTAGTAAGTAAAAATTTGAGATGAGTTATTGTGCTACTAGTGCCGAAAACAGCACTTCTCACACACGTGTGAGATGAATTGTTTTCAGAAGAGTTGTCTCTTTTTGCCAACCAATGACGGTCGTCGCTGTTTTGAAAGTAGTCGATGCCAGGATCGCCATGTCGCATTCTAATCGATACTAATATTTAATGATTCATATTTGATTTTGTTAGTTGCTGCTGTTAGTTGATGTTTATGATCGAAATCACTTATTAGACTTATGTGTTTTTTATCGTTATGAACTTCGTTAGTACTGATTTCTTTTCATGATAAGAAGAATCAAAACAATCATACTACTCCGTCGCCGTGCAGTTACAAAATTACGAATAGTTAGGTAAAAAGTTGTCAGAGTAAAAACGAAACAACGATGACCCAAGTCATTGTTTAAATAAACGTTGTAAATCGTCGTTGCAGATATATCGGTGATCTAAGTGCTACCAATAAATTCATCTGTTGTAAGAGTTAAACGAAAATAGCGATCCAAAAGGCGACCTAAGTCGTTGCTAAAACAACCAGAGACTTATAGTCTCTGGTTGTTTAAACCAGAAAGTTGAGTACTTGTTGAGTAAAACACACCGCTAAGTTCATCAATATTTCCTGGTGGTATATAGTTTTAAGAAAACGGTAAGGGCAATCCACGGAGGAGTTTTCAGCATATTCGGTATGAAAATTGTAATAATCAAACAGTATTTAGAATTTCCTCATAATTTTAATAATATTGCGCATGACGACGTTTCGAAGTACTACTTCTTTATCAAATGCAAAATGAATACTATGTGTGATTTTACAGTCTTATTAAAGTCTTAAATCTTAGTAAGTACTTAGTAAGAACATACCAGGTATGTTCTATGACTAACTTGGAATGAGGACCATAGAATACACTGATATTTAACAAAAGGATCGTATACCTGGAGATGAACACAAAAAATCAATTTCTTAAGGCAGGTATTCGAACTGAATGTAGGTAAGATACAATTGTACAACTAAGATTTCTGAGAACAAATAAAAGAAATTTAAAAGTTTCGAACACAAAAATATGATTGAATGTAAATTAACTGAAACATAGGTAATAAATCTGATCTGTTAACTGGAATATTCTTCTAAAATAAGATTAAAGGCTTCTCAATATTAGATTAATATTTCTTTTCGGGCCACTAATAATATTGGTAAAATAATCAAAAATAATAAATCGAAAATTAATAACAAAAAATGTGTGGGGTTAACAAAATTAAATGCGGCAGTTGTGAAAAATTTTATATAGAAAGAACTTTCAGAAATTTCCGAATTAGATTATCGAAACATAAACGTAGTTTTGAGAAACAGAAAACAGATTCCCATTATGCTAACCATTCATTAGAAGAAGATCATATATTTAGTTCAGAGATTCATCTAACTAGTCCTCTACTTAATATGTTCAATAAGAATATTCCAGTTAGCAGATCAGATTGATTACCTATGTTTTAGTTAATTTACATTCAATCTTATATTCAAAAATTTTAAATTTCCTTTATTCGTTCTAAGAAATCTTAGTTGTATATTTGTGCCTCTTATACATTTAGTTGGAATATCTGACTTAAGAAATTGATTTTCTGTGTTCATCTCCAGGTATACGATTTTTTTGTTAAATATCAGTGTATTCTATGGTCCTCATTCCAAGTTAGTCATAGAACATACCTGGTATGTTCTGTGAAAATAGCTATAAGTACTGACTTAAATTAAAAATTGAAATTACACATAGTATTAATCCAGCATTTGATGAAGAAGAAGTACTTCGAAACGCCGTCATGCGTATTTTATATTAAATTATGAGAAAATTTTTAATATGGTTTTATTATGGATATTAATTTTCTTCAAGTATCGGCCTCATCAATTATCAATTTCAAATGTTTCATTCATATCTAGAGCGGGTGAGTCTGTTTTCATATTATTCAACTGAGCATTTTGAATGTTCAATGTCGATATAGTAAGTAGATGTATCGCAAATAATACTTAATCATGTTCCACTAATTGATAGGATAGAAATCAATCTCAGTTAACAAACTATTTCGCCTAACAGAACAGTATCTCACTTCGAACCATGGGTTAACTTTCAGATTCATCGAAGTGGATTGAAAACCTTCAAAGAACTCAGTTTATCTGCCAAATTTGTTATAAATACATATAAGTCAACTTCTGCAGTTTTCTGAATGTTTTGAAAGATTTTGTGAATGTTGCATTTCAATAATTCAACCCCAGACTTGATGAGTTACAACATTTTCTTGGTAGTAAGCAAAATGACAATTTCTGTGAGTAAACTTTTTTTTTAAGTAGAACCTATTTCTCAATACACCCAATTCTGCAATTTCATCTCAATTCATTTGACCTACACTAACTTTCACTTTCCAATACGGGAATGAAATATAGAAATCTTTTACTCCACGTTTTCGACCATCTCATTATAGCATCATCTCCAACCAAAACGCCGTAAAATTTAATATTCTTCTTGGAACCGGAAGACAAATAACATAACATGACCCTAATGGTCACGCGTATGACGGAGGTCTAGGGTTCGTATAAGAGCGTTCACAAAACGTCATAACCGGAATCCTTATAAAAAATTATGGCCGTTTCCGTTTGGTCGTCGGTAGCCGAAACGCATTTATTCCTAATGTCCGACTTATTCAGATTTTTATTCTGGACATGATAAATTCTGGGCGGGATGTGTGCGGTGTATAAATAGAGAATCTCAAGAGCAGAAATAGCTCTGTTTTCGGTTTGATAAATTTATTTGAGTATCTCAGTTAAACAACCGTCGGTATTTTTGCATTGATAGTAATAGTAATGATTCATTATTAATTTTTGCCGTGTAAAGATGCATAAGCATGTCATTGAGAATTCTTACATTATTGAACTATCCTCAAATGAAGTAATTGTAGTTATTTTTCACTGCACGGTATGTGTTTTTGAAGGTTTTTTTTATTATTGATCAATAAATTTCATTCATCCTCTTAACACTGATCAAATGATTCTTATTGTGGCTTGACAGCTTTTCAGCTATTTGAAGCTTAACACATGTCACACGGTATGATTGACACGGTGTCAATCTCAAGCTATTCTTGTTGATAGTTACCAAGGAGGAGCTTCTGAGATTGCAAGGAATTGGAGATGAGTGGTGAATGCTTGAGAGCTTAGTAAAATTATCCTTCAAGAGAATTCCATCAATTGCAAGAGAATTTCGAAAACGGTTCTTACACTCGATGGACACACAAGACAGTGTGCTGCTTTGTTCTACAAGGAACTCTTTAGTTGTGCCAAGAAGGTTTTGAAATCAATTCTCAAAGAGCACTTAAAACTTCGAATATACAAATGAATATTAAGGGATTATGCATGTATTGTACATGGATCTATACCAGTTACATTCAGTTACATTCAGTTACATCCAGTCTACAACCTATCTATACCAGTTAGTGCAAAAATATGAACACATCAAACTCTGGATGTTACACAGATCCGTACCTGGAGAGGTATCTACTGATTTTGCTTTTTTATTTGACGAATTAATACTATCAAAGTTGCGATTGAAGAACATTCGTTTTCTCTTCATCTCAAACATGAATGACTCGATATGGATACGAATGAATGCATACATGTAGTTCTCGTACTATATATATTATTATTATATATATATATATATATATATATATATATATATATATATATATATATTAAAATAAATTAAACTCTTGGATTCATGTTTCACGATTTATTTAACAATATGAATAGTCAACATATTTCGAGCGTTAGCTCATTTTCAAGACTAAACTACTATATGTATACTCTTATTGTAGTTTAGTATAGCAAATGAGCTAACGCTCGAAACATGTTGACTATCCATATTGTTAAATAAATCGTGAAACATCAAGCCAAGAGTTTAATTTATTTTAATATTCAATTATGTTTCACCAAGAGTTAAGCGAGAATTCAATCTCAGTCATTAAATATATATATATATATATATATATATATATATATATATATATATATATATATATATATATATATATATATATAATATTCTTTAATTGGGTATTTAAAGAAATTCAAACTGTACTCGTTTAATTTACCATTTATTGTTTAGTGTACATCTATGAACATCTATAAATAAATAAAGAAACAGGTAAAAATTCATGTTATACTCATACATAATATAAGATTACATTTTACATATGAACATAACTTACACAATGTTGTATTTATTATATGAGGAAAGACGTTGGTGATTGACAGTGCAGAAATTTTCTTTAAATCAGTAAAACTGAGCAAGAATACGACATACAGTATCATTTGATAATTTGTGTTTTTGATTAACAGTTATGGTAGTTATGCACCTGCTGAATATAAGATTTGAATATAACTTAAATTCAAACACTTGAACTTATGATTTACACTTTATTGACTACATTGCATGACGCGTTTCGTCGTTACAAACGACTTCTTCAGATGCTTACAGAATCTTACGTCATGCAATGTAGTCAATAAAGTGTAAATCATAAGTTCAAGTGTTTGAATTTAAGTTATATTCAATTATAATGGATTTACATCAAGTAAACGCCAACACTATTGAATATAAGATTGACCAATTCTTCAAGCGTGAATGAAATAGTTTTGAATAACAGGAACCTACTACATGAATGTGCGGATTTGGAACACGTATATATAAATAATGATCGATCATGCCAGATAAATCTAAGATTGCGGTCAATAAGTAATACATATAAATTGGAATATGAGATATTTTGGTACCGAAATGTCATTATAGAGTTATTGTATTGGCTGGAATTATTGAGAAGTTGATGAAGAGGTGTTTCACAAGTTTGGAGGCCCATGAAAGCTACTGAAAAAATTCTGAAACCTTCTCTATCGAATGAAAAGCTCTCTAAAGCTCCAGATAAAATGTAACACATTTTCATTTCGTCAGAAGAAGTGTTCATTTAGCGATGTATTAGTGGAAATATCTTTTGCGCAACCTTTCAGTTTCCACGGTTGGCTTCGAGACAACTATATGAGCTTTGCCTTTCTTTAATTTTTGAGAGTTGACGTAGATGTGTTCCACAAGTTTGGAGGCCCATGAAACTTACTGGGGAAATTCTGAAACCTTCTCTATCGAATGAAGAGCTATCAAAAGCTCCAGATAAATTGATTCATATTTCCATTTCGTGGGAAAAGGTGCTCATTTAGCGATATATTAGTGAAAACATCTTTTTGCGCAACCTTTCAGTTTCCACAGCGTGGTTGAGATCAAATCCCAGCTTTCATATTATCATTAATATACCACACGCTACTTTTCAATAGCTGGTGTGAACATTCCATCTTAATACATTTCCCCTAACCCTCGTACATACAATTATCTCGATGCAGTATTCCTTAGTTCGCTTCTAGACAACTGGATGAGCTTTGCCTTTCATTAATTTTTGAGAAGTTGACGTGGGGGTGTTTCACAAGTTTGGAGGCCCATGAAACCTACTGGGAAAATTCTGAAACCTTCTCTATCGAATGAAAAGCTCTCAAAAGCTATAGATAAAGTGATTCACACTTTCATTTCGTGGGAAAGAGTGCTCATTTAGCGATATATTAGTGAAAACATCTTTTTGTGAAACCTTTCAGTTTCCACAACGTGGTTTAGATCAAATCCCAGCTTTCATATTATTATTAATAAACCACACGCTATTTTTCAATAGCTGGTGTGAACATTTTATCTTAATACATTTCCCCCAACCCTCGTACATACAATTATCTCGATGCAGTATTCCTTAGTTCGCCTCGAGACAACTGGATGAGCTTTGCCTTTCATTAATTTTTGAGAAGTTGACGTAGGGGTGTTTCACAAGTTTGGAGGCCCATGAAACCTACTGGGAAAATTCTGTAACCTTCTCTATCGAATGAAAAGCTCTCAAAAGCTACAGATAAAGTGATTCACATTTTCATTGCTTGGGAAAAAGTGCTCATTTAGCGATATATTAGTGAAAACATCTTTTTGCGCAACCTTTCTGTTTCCACAGCGTGATTGAGATCAAATCCCAGCTTTCATTTTATTATCAGTATACCGCACGCTACTTTTCAATAGCTGGTGTGAACATTTCATCTTAATACTTTCTCCCTAACCCTCGTACATACAATTATTTCGGTGAATAATTCCTTAGTTGGCTTCGAGACAGTTGGATGAGCTTTGCTTTTCATACATTTTTGAAAAGTTGAGGTAGAGGTGTTTCACAAGTTTGGAAAAATTCTGAAACCTTCTCTTTCGGATGAAAAGCTCTCAAAAGCTCTAGAGAAAGTGTTCAACATTTTCATTTCGAGAAAAAAGTGCTCATTTAGCGATGTATTAGTGAAAAAATATTTCAGAGCAACCTTTCAGTTTCCAAAGCGTGGTTGAGATCAAAGTTTTCAATAGCTGGTGTGAACATTTCATCTCAATACTTTTCCCCTAACCCTCGTACATACAATTATTTCGATAAATTATTCATTAGTTGGCTTCGAGACAACTGGATGAGCTTGCCTTTCATGAATTTTTCCATTCTTCTGGTTCATATTAAATGTAAAGCATTTGTCCGGATCATCCGGTATCAGAACCCGTAATCCGATTAGAAACCGACCTGCTCCCTTGTCGATTAAGCATGTAGTAGGCGTTGACTATGACTTAATGGTTTAGTTTACAAGGCTTATCTGTACAATGTTGATCTTTGCGTATTGTCGGCTGACTAGCGGAATTTGTGCGGATCTAGAACTTTCAGGTATTGTATCTATTTATGTCTTCCGTTCCATGGCCGGAATTCCTGCTAGAATTTCTGCCGAATATAATTGCATCTATTGTTCCGAACTTCTCATTCGGCAACACAATGAAATGTCAAATTAAATTGCTAAATCATTCAGCAGGTCTTACGTTAAGAATTGGTTCAGTAGCCAATCAAACTTTGAATGAGTAATTTCCTATGAAATTAAGATAGTCACTGACATCTGAAGATGTTATTCTTTAAGTAAATCCACTCATTAATTATTGAAAATTTGTGCTCAATTTCATAAATTGATGATGTAATTGATATGACTCGATCATAATCACTGATTTCTCTCACAACACTTCTCAAATCTTGTCCAGATATATCGTATAATTCAAAATATTTTCCTCAGGTTTAGGAAAATTGTTTGATACTCTCGACATACGTTTCGGGATACTCAGTAGCTGAGGTTAATGAATTTATCCTGAAAACATAAGTTGATAATATCAGCTGAGAATTATTTATATTAAAATATTCCTTAGAAAGCAAAATGTAAAATATAATGACTTTATTTCACCCTATATCAAAAATATTCGTGGTGTCCCTCAAGGAACTGTTTTGAGACTTCCCTTCTTGTTTTTATGATTTTTATTGTCACTCTGGTTGATAAAAGCTATTTGTTCATGATACGATGTTATACATAGTTGGTGACTAATTTGATGATATTTTCATTAATTAATGATATTTGTTATTAGCGATTCATTGATTATAAGAAACGCAAGCTCATGCTTTTTGAAGAAAAATATCTGTGGGGGCAAAATCTACCTAATTGAATATTAAAATTGATGATGTAAGCCTAAATAGAATGGAGTATACGAATTGGAATAATTAGGAGTATTTCTTTGAAACTCAGAAACCGTACGGAATACCTCATTCCATAATTTCCAGAAAAAACCGGGGTTTTAAGGTAAATTATGGAATTTCCTGAGAATGCAGTTGAAAATAACTTATTTTAAACCACACAATTACATATTCAGTACGAAACAGTTATACATATGTTTGACAATACCATTGAATATTATCAAAGGTAGCATACGGGTGTTATACGGAATAAGTCGATCTATTTCGATCGTAATACCCATTCTAAATATATTGGAAATTTCAAACTTTTTATCAGTTGAACTAAGAATTATGTACAAAAAATTTCAATTCACTTTCTAAATCAAGTCGAAGCTTGTTTCGCAATACTTTGATGAAAATATGAAATGTTTTCATATCAAATGTGTGATTTCAGTACAAAATCATAATAAAAGAAATAAATAATATTTATATTAGTAAATACACATTGAAAATGTATGCAGAAGAGCAGGAACTATGAGAAGTTCATTCTATGTATATCACTCAATGTATGATGGAGCAAATATATATATATATATATATATATATATATATATATATATATATATATATATATATATATATATATATATATATATATATATATATATATATATATATATATATATATATATATATATATATATATATATATATATATATATATATATATATATATATATATATATAGCATTCCTAAATTGCGTTCGAAATAGAGAATTGCTGACGATTAGTCGTTTGAATTAGTTCTGCCCACCTTTTACCAATAACCCAAAAATATTTTTGGAAGTCGTATATGTATATACTTTATATATATATATATATATATATATATATATATATATATATATGCTGACGGCTTTTTTTGATATTTTATTTTTTTGACGTTTCGTTGTTATATTACAACTTTGCCAAAACTCTTTTGACAAAAAAAAAGTTTTGACAAAGTTGTAATATAACAACGAAACGTCAACAAAAATAAACTTTTTCATATCAAAAAAGCCTGTTATTAAAAAACTCTCAAAATAAAATATCTTAAACAGGCAATAAATCAATTTCAAGAAATATATATATATATATATATATATATATATATATATATATATATATATATATATATATATATATAAAGGTATGAAATATAATAAGTTTGAGGTGAAGCTTTATTATATGAAGAAACAAAATCCCACTCAATATATCACACGACTGAAAAAATAAAAAAAAATACTAATACAACAAATCACATAAATCACAATAATTTTTCTACACTCAAATATTTACAGCTATTTTACACATATATATTACTTTTTCGGTATTCAGGCATCTTATCAGTGCCAACCAAATTTTCATAACTGAAAGTATGTAGGTACTGCTTTCTTTGGAAATTTTGAAGCAGGCTGCATCCAAAAATGATATTCTTCAGTCAAATTTGATAATTTGTTTAACATATCCTAATGTTAACATTATGATAAGAATGTTTCTCGATAAATTTATTTTATTATTCATTATTATCTGAATTTTCAAGTATTTCGCTATTTAATCTGCCTGTAGATGAAATAGCTACGATCAAACTAGATCTGTATAGATTTCAATCTCTGACAGTCTTCATCGCTGTTTTTTGGAATGCTGCGGTACATTACAGAATCATGCAGACCGGTTTGAGAAAATTGAACGGTATTTTTCAACAGCTCTCTATTAGCTCCTCAATGTTCTTCATAAACTCCAGAATAAAATTTTGCCCCAATTCATACAGAAGACATTTTTGTGGTATATTTTACTAGTGTTTGAAGTAGAATGTCCAGTTTACTCACAAATTAAAGATTGCCTGAATGATTGATATGAATGTTTCTCGATGAATTTATTTTATCATTCATTATTATCTGAATTTTTGATGTATTTCGCTATTTAATCTGCCTGTAGATGAAATAGCTACGATCAAACTAGATCCGTATAGATTTCAATCTCTGACAGTCTTCATCGCTGTTTTTTGGAATGCTGCGGTACATTACAGAATCATGCAGACCGGTTTGAGAAAATTGAACGGTATTTTTCAACAGCTCTCTATTAGCTTCTCAATGTTCTTCATAAACTCCAGAATCAAATTTTGCTCCAATTCATACAGAAGACATTTTTGTGGTATATTTTACTAGTGTTTGAAGAAGAATCTCCAGTTTACCTGCAAATTAAAGATTGCCTGAATGATTGATATGAAAAGAGAAAAAATAAATTCAGTTCAATATTATGTTAATTGAAATTTTCAATGTTTTCTTTATTTTCATCAACGCAGAAAAGGAGAAGATAGATCAGGAAAATATTATTTTGGCTTTAAATGAAATCTATGCACATTAAAGAAAATAATTTATCAAAGAAACGGATACATTCAGGCTTATATAGGTACGTACTCGATGTTTATCTTTCGAAATTATCATTTTAATAAGTATTGTAGAATTCAATTATATATATATATATATATATATATATATATATATATATATATATATATATATATATATATATATATATATATATATATATATATATATATATATATATATATATATATATATATATATATATACATATATATATATATATATATAATTCAATGTTACATATACATATATATATATATATATATATATATATATATATATATATATATATATATATATATATATATATATTTAGGTGTTTTTTTGTGTGTTGGTTATCTACATTTTTTCATATTATTTTTCAAAAATAAGAGGCTCTTTTATATGAAAAACTTCATTTTAATTGACGTTTACAATTGCAACTCTATCAAAACCATGCAATAATTGAAATCTGTAGATTAGTATTGATAACAAACGACTATATGTTTATTTAGTTATATAAAAATTCAGTAGTTCACTGAATACTGCGGAGGCAAAAAAGCCGAGTTGTTTTTCTTCAACGAACTTACTATGACGTTTGGTATTCCATAATCATTATCGAAGTTCTTCCATCAAACATCATACATGCAAAGATAATCATATTTTTTATTCTCCTCAAGGACAAAGCTGTTGACTTGATGTTTTAACAAGGTCAAATTTTATGTTATTTTCCCTTATTATACGAATAAAAAGCAAATTTAATATATAATTATGAAAGCATAAATATATATATATATATATATATATATATATATATATATATATATATATATATATATATATATATATATATATATATATATATATATATATGCTATCATAATTATATATTAAATTTGTATAATAAGGAAAAATAACATAAAATATGACCTTGTCAAAACATCGAGTTACAATAAGAAAAATTATATATAAGAAAGTATAAGAAAATTTCTTATTTCTCGTCACACAGTAATAATAATATTAGTCAAATTATGTGGAAGCCATTTCAAATTTTCAATAGAAAATCGATCCTGCTTGCGAATCAGTTCAAGAACTTCATAACGACATTTAACCTGTAAATTCAAATACATTTCACCTTACCAAAAACTGTTCACATGATATCAATATTCCTTTGGAATGTTCAAATATTGCTTAATGGATATTATAAATATTATTGAAAATTTTAACATTTTTACCTGAAATCTGTGTTCATCTGAACAATGAAAACCACTAAAGATACGAATGTAGTGCTATGGAGCGTCACAGATGACAATGTATTTATGCAGGAAATTTGGAATGTCGAATCAGAGAGTGATGCGGAATAAAACCAGATAACAAACAAAAAATTGATTGATGAAGGTCCGCCAGATTGAGTTTGTAAACACATCTGGAGGACAAAAGATTGAGAGGAAGGATCCTTATTCAATTTTGGATATAATTTTGAAAACGAAGTTCAATACAATTGAATTCGGAGTAATTCGAAGGGAACTTAGACGTATTTTTGTTTTGCCTAATGATTTCTAAGATTTTAGATGTACGTATAGTAATCTATGCATTATATATGCATACCACTTTGCAAGATATTTCTCCTTCTGATTCATAAGAGGATTTTTGAGAATTGAAGACGATGCTTTCCGTTTGTTGAACGTAACGCAACTGAAGAGTGACTTGTAGGACGAAACACTAACTGACTAGTGTTTCCAATAAATGTAGGCACAGATTTCAATATTCTCTAAACTTTATCGCTTGAAGGCTAAGGAAGAGACCACTTTTGATTTGTTGACTAGTTGAGCTGTCCAACGCTGTTTTGCCATATAAATTATATAAATATATCACTATATAGTACAAAACAAAGTCGCTTTCTCTGTAAATCTGTAATATCTTCGAAACCAATCATTTAAATCATATGATGTAAAGAGCCGTATAGATCTTTATTAAATCAGCAATGTATTTAAGACATTTAATTGGATAAGGATTTATGCTGTATTGGATAAAATCGCTTCAAAAATTGGCCATTATTTGTCGTAGAAAATGAATGACAAAAATTGAGGGATATCCATAAGAGATAGGCATATACCGTAGCGGAGTGTTCTGTAGACCTTTTCAATGTGTACAATATTTAGTACATTATTTTCATAAATCTCATAGGGTTCAGCCTGCGTTTTCAATGTAACCGGAAAAATTTTAATAATTACGTCATTACATTAGGAACCTCAAAAATAACAATACTTCTCCACTATTTAATGATGTTATTATACATATAAACCTTCCTCTTTAATCACTCTATCTATTAAAAAAAGTGCATCAAAATCCGTTGCGTAGTTCTAAAGATTTAAGCATAGATAGGTATATAGGAAAGGAGAAAGCGACTTTGTTTTACACTATGAAGTGATTTTAATGAACGTTATGCAATAAATGCAATCTTATTATCATGAAATTGGCGTAAATAGCATGCTTCTGTGTTCTATATTCAATGCATAATTCGAAGAAGGTAAAATGCCTCACCTTGTCTCGAGTGTCAGTGATGAGTCATCACAGACATCACTCACGCAACAAATATTTTTTTTTTTATTATTTGGACTTGTTTAACGTCGGTTTTAAACGGCCATTGGGCTTGTAATCAGTGTACATTACCAAGCATATATCATTACTTAAACAACTTAAATCATAGACAAACATTAACATCCATGCCTCCACCAAGACTCGAACCCAAATCCTACCACACCATAGTCGGGTGTTCTCCCGAATAAACCACGGAAACCGGCCACAAAATAAGAATACATAATGATAACTTTAGGAAACAAATTCTACAATATTTTGAAGAATTATACTGTTTTATATTATGACTTCAATTCGAAGTTTCAATATTCTTGCAACTAATCATCACCGTGACACTACACTAGGTTATCTAGAACATTTCATTGCTTTTGCACGAGTATTTTCTAATCCCACTTCATTTCCGTAAAATCAATTGTTAAGAGAACGATTAGAACAGCCGACACAAGTGGCACAAAACAAACGTAGGGTTGCTCAACACTCGTATGAAGGCTGTTTAAAACAGAAGGGTTAATTTGGAAAGCTGGTGTTGGTCATTGAAACGACGTGCCTACCTAAAAGTAGAAACATCCCAAAACTCTGAAATGGGTTATATCGTTTCCCTTGCCACTCCAACTAGCAAAGGTCCCATTTCATTATTCTGCAAGTTCTGCATAACAATAGTTCGCCGTTATTTCATGAATAAACATATCAGCAATTTGTTCGGAACCGTATTGTTTGCTTGGATGCAGCGGAACGTGACCTCGGTTGTGTAAATTACTATTCAAACTTCCTTGAAATAATCATGGAATTAAATAGGCGCAACAATACGTGTCAATCGAATAACAAATCACACAAGCACGTCAAGAGGTTACGGTGTAATGTTATAACCTCTAACATTATCAACCATTGAAATCTAATGAGGCTACATCAACAATCAAATGAAAGAGTTAGTTTTATACGGGGTGTTAGGTAAACATGCGGTAAAACCTCTAGCAGTTATTTTTTGGCCTACTCTGAGAATCTGATGTCCAATGAAAAAATTTCTCTGTTCAGAAGATACTGAGGAAAGAATACCAGGTACCAATTGATAAATTGATACTACTTTTGGGTGACTATGTGTTGGGAATGAAATTTCAGTCACAAAGATTTGCTGACAAAGTATTTTGTGTTTTCTTGGAATGTTCGCTGCCTGAATTTCGAGATCATATACCATATTAATTTATTTAACATACACTGTTTTACGGACAGATCCTAATTACGAAACAGGATACACAACAGATACTAAAACAAAATTGGTAGTACAAGAGTTTAAAAGTTTCAATTTCGTACTTTGAAATTCTAGAGTTCAATTTCAAAAGAAAGGGTTTGTGATATGAATCACAACTGATAAAATGAAATATAATTATAGGAATAAAAAAACTTAAATGCTGACCAAACTTTTAGATACTTATAAAAATAAACACACACATACATATACATTCACATATCAACACTTATACACACATACAAGTATATGAATGAATATGAATTATGTACGTGAATACACATAAAGGTTTGTTCCAGCAGAGATTATGCTTAAGGAAACTTGCCCTAATATCAGTAACAGAACAGTTGAAAATATCCACCTTGGCTCCCAGAATATTTTCCACAAATCGTGTGCAATGGAGAAAATTTTAGAACATTCCTTCTAGCTGCTGGAAGGTAGAACGTAAATTTGCTTCTGAAACAAACTCTTGGAACAATAAAGTTAAGCTTTTGCGATAATTCCTTTTCATTTTACATTACACATTATTGTTAATTTTAAGTAAAAGAAACTTACGTGGAAAACCTACACATTTTTCTATATAACAGCCGTTTACATATGTTTCAAGGTTATTGCCTATCGTCAGAACGGCGTAGTTCAAGTTAAAGATGAAAGTACTCGAAGAGATATATAAAAAATTAATATATAAAACACGAAACACAGTTTCGTACACGTTTTATACACCCAAAACATATTGGGAAGAGTCAACACAACGTTGCAGACGACAATGAAATACCGTCCGGCTATTGTGAGACTTTTATAGCTTCTGGAAATCCCAGACAATCTTAACGATAAAAGAATTATTCTTAGAATAATTCTTTTATTGTTAATTTTATTTTATGCGAGAAGATTATTGCATGGCATTTTCCTCGTGCACTGAGTGTGTCCACATTATGTCGACTTTTAAGTATTTCATGTTGTATGTCTATAGGTTGATATATTCCATCAATTGTTCAGAAAAAAAAAATTAGATCTTATGAAAGCACAATACAATGTTTCCAGAGTGGATATATTACTAAATTCCCTACCACTGCGAATAATGAAACCATATACTCTACAGGCATCGGTTACTGTAGCATTAATATGTGGCACAAAAGTTAGTTGAGTATCGAAGGTTACGCCAAGGTCGATAAATGTATTAGGTCTTCCCAAAATATTATTACCAATTTCACAGTTGAAATTTATCAAATTATATTTTGTGGAGAACGACATCACATGACATTGTTAATGCATTTGGAAATGTTTAGGGTTAATTTGTTGAGATAACACCAATTTAAAGTTTCTGGCAATACGTTCACAGTAGCCAATACTGGAAACATAATGTAAAATTTTGAATTCATCAGCGAACAATAAACATCCTCAACATCTATGACATCGATTATATCATTTATGATTGAATATAAACTTGAATTCAAACATTTGAACTTATGATTTACACTTTATTGAGAACATAGCATGACGCGTTTCGTCGTTACAAACGACTTCTTCAGATGCTTACAGAATAAACGAAATAAACAGAATTAATACAGAAATAATACAGAATAAACGAAGAAAACAGAATACAGACTGAACGCGTCATGCTATGTAGTAAATAAAGTGTAAATCGTAAGTTCAAGTGTTTGAATTTAAGTTTATATTCAATTATAATAGATTTCCATCAAGTAAACGTCAACATAACATATGTCATTTATGAATATTGCAAAAAGGAGAGGACCAAGTATGGAACCTTGGGCCACTCCAGATGAAGCACGGTATTCAATTGATATTTACCTCCGGCTAAATAAGCTACATATGCTACATGAAAAATAATGTGGTTTATGAACATCGGTACACCGCGATGTTTCGATTTTGGTTTCCGATAATTTGATGTAGGGAACAACCAGAATCTGTGGTTTCATCGAGGCCTCCCAAATCCCGCGAATACATAGAAGGGTCACTCAAATGTTCACTCATATCCCTGATTTGAACTCTTTGGATAATTTGTTCTGGAAATCTATCCAATCATTAGCTTTTGGTACTGTTGTCGGAAATGTATTTTCAGGAATGACATCATGTGACAACATATCCTCAGAATAGGCATGTGTATAAACACCAAGTTGAAAATTTGTAAAAGTTTTATGTATCAAGTTTCAAGATATCAGTGATAATATGTCAAATCATCTAGTCCATGGCACATTCGAAAACATGAATTCTTTGATTATGGTCATTTTGATATGAATAATATGAATAAATACTTTAATTTTCTCCGATTTCTCCTAATAATTCTGTTAATAATTGTCGATAACTTCATTATAGCCATGAATACGTAATCTTCAGTACTTTTGGTACTGGAGTAGTTTATTAAAATTGTTGGCCTGACTAAGTTTTTGAGAGTTTACTAGTAACATGAGCCAAATATTACACTTTAGCTCAGTATGTATAGTGACCCTATAACGCTTCCAACTTGCTGGCGCTGGTGGGTTCGATATCCACCGTGTTCTTTCGCTAAAACTCAGAATGTTTCTGAAAGAATAACTGGAATGCATTGGAAGGCTTTCGAATGGAAATACTCCAGTCGATTCATTGATATGATCATGGTCATTATCACCAACTGTGAACAAATATTTAAATTGTGAGATTGGTATTAACCTTCTGTTAAATTGTTAGTTTGCTTTTGAATACTTGACTTAGATTATTCCGTTGTTGTAGCTTCTCCTGAAGAATGAAAGGATTCATGATTTTAAAATAGAGCTGAATAATAACATTATGTGTACATGTATATGTATATCGCAAAAATTATTTAACATATTCAATGAAGTACTGAGTAACCCTCAATCCTACAGGCTTTTAAATTCCATTATTGATCCGTCACAGTCAAACACAAGATTCGTCGATTTTGAAATATAATTTTCAATCCACGTTTGGAAACCTTCTGAATTTTGTATGAAAAAATATTATAAATACCTGTGGTGCCAACAATTCTAAGTCGGAATAATGATGCCTCAATAAAAAGGATGAGTCACAGCATCTGAAAATTTGCTCATTCCTTCATCAATTGAAAATTCTAACTTCAATTCTAATAATTTTTAATAATTCTTAGAATCACTTATATTTTTTGAAGAGGAAAAAACAGAGAAAATATCGTGGCTAAAGGCTGTAACAACTGTTGAAGAGGCTGTAAGCAAGTTTTTTCGTTTTGTCTGATACAAGGCTAACATTTTGAAGCAATTGTCAAATGGATGAATATGAAATTCGTTTTTTTAATACGTTTTTGGATCGAAATATATGAAATCCATTGAGTACCTAACATTTTCAAGCGGAAATAATTTTTCTATCATTTGAATATGTTCTGCTGGTGCATTTATAACGTATGTCAAGTTGTTGATTTTGATATATTTTGACAGTAATTTTAACTATGGTGATATATCTGCTCCGATTTTCAATTTCCGTAGCCTTGGTAGAGAAAAATATGCATAAAGTACAAAATAACATGATAATGTTCTTTCCAGTGAAAAATTCGCAGGAATCGGATATTGACAGACGAATACAATGCGTCTATCTAAGTGGAAACGTAGATGTGAAATTGTTGTCACGTGGAAAAGGAGAATAAATTCAACCCGCTTGATTTGGCGTGAGAAATTTCTATTCGATTGAAGTTTTTCACCTATATATCCGAAATTCTATAGAAAAATACGAAGCTTCCTTCGTGACGGAGTAAAGACAATAAATATCTTCTTTTCAGAATATGAACATAGAATAAATCAGTGTCAATGAAAAATATTTGTCACATCCACTATTTTCTTCTTCTTAAGGTCGTCATAATCGACCTGGTAAATCAACAATTCGTCAATTTTCTTCAATCTTCTATACCTACGGGTATAGAAGATATGTGAAATTTCGATGCTTGGTGTGTCTGTAATCTGAGAGATGTTTTCTACTGATTCCTATACATGGAATTGTGGAGTATTCATTACTCTACGGTCTTCCACTTGAAGTCACAAGAAGATGCTTGGAGGTTGAAATCGTTGCCTCACTTCGATGGACGTGGTGCGACTGACGAGTTCCTTGCAGAACGAAACATATATGTCTCGCACTTCCATCAGGTGTGGCATCGATTTCAATATTTCTGTAACATTTATCCCTTGAAGGATAATGGAGACATCACATCGCACAAGTTCACATATCTAGCTCTACTATAACATTCTTTTGATTAATTTCAATTTTTCAAATGAATGTTCTAGTGTTCATTTTCTTAAATATTTCATTCAGTGCCATAAGCACAAACAAATTTCATTTCCTTATATATATATATATATATATATATATATATATATATATATATATATATATATATATATATATATATATATATATATATATATATATATATATATATATATATATATATATATATATATATATATATATATATATATATATATATATATATATATATATATATATATATATATATATATATATATATATATATATATATATATATATATATATATATATATATATATATATATATATATATATATATATATATATATATATATATGTCTATCGCTTTTTCACGGTCGAAACATTTGCATTGAAATTGCTGCGTAGATGTGAAGCCAAAACGATAAACCTGCCGAATGCTCGACAAAAATAAATAAGTATGAGAAATAGGGAAGCCCTACCGAATAAAAGATGAATAATATTTATCTTCCTTTATATTCCGTATTTATGTGAAACTGACGAAAGTTTTATCTCGGAATAGCTTATAACTAATGGAAAAACCGTCTGAAGATATTGGATGCAATTTATAAATCGTTACTTGGTTTATATGTCATAAATCATAAACGTATACAGCTGAAGAGGACAACAATAAGTATATATAGATTCCATTTTTATTCGTATTCACTGTTTCATTTCAAAGCTTTCCTTGGATATTTCCTCAATAAAGGCAGAAAGTTGACTGCATCTCATTTTTATTCTCATTTAGGATGGCTATACAGCATTTATGGCATTGCGTTATTCATCGAGTTTTGGCACTATAATTTTTTTTTTATTATCGGAATGAAAATGTTTCATATAAATTCAACTATCAAACAAGATTCCATTGAACATTTTCGTATTTCATTCATTGGCTCTTAAAAATATTTATTTCGCTCCATAACTTCACCTTAATTGATTTGTTTATCTTCCTTAATTTTTATTATATCCAGGAATTACTAACACGAATGAAAACTGAAAACTGAAAAATTTGCATAAATATGCAAATATCTAGAATGCATCCATCTATAATATAAAAATGAATCGCAAAATGTGTTGGTAAGCCCATAATTCAACAACGCCTGGACGAATTTTGCCAATTATTTTTTCAAAATATTCGTTGAACTCAAGGATGGTTTTCACGGCGAGAAAAATTCGAATAATATCCGGATATCATTATTATTCAAACTACTATAATTATAGAGAAACACAAATACCCATCCCTTCACCGAGCCTCGAACCCGAGTTCTACAGCACTATTGTCGGGTGTCCGTCCAACTAAGCTACGGAGGCCGGATTTATTACTCTTAGTAAACATTGTTGAAAAGATTTTTTCCTCAATTCGTCCTTCTGGTTGTTATACCTATTAGGTACAAACCCCTTCTATGAAATTTTCGGGACCATCAACTTCATGACCATGGACCATCACAATTTCCATGACTCACCCAGGTCTCTTGCATTTCAGGACTTTATCCTAACCTATATGACACGAAGACAACTTGTTAAAGAATTAATGAAAATCATTGAAGGGTTTATAGGGCATTTAAAATAATTTAACTACTTAAAAATACTTCAACCAATAAAGGCAACATATTTTATGGCCAGTGCACTGAATTGTCAGAATACCTATGAATTGTATATCAATATAAATTGTATCTGCTCCTCAAATTAATAACCATACCGAAAGATGTGTTAACAAGAAGTTAACAAATCTTGTTTGTGGAAGTAATTCTCATTGTCACGAATTTTTCACTTATACTTTAGTCATCGTATAGTTCGAAATATATTCAGTTAATTATTTGCTATAGAAACTAATATGAAGGATTTTTCTTCACATATTTTTCAGTTGAGAATAAGTTGCAACCGTTTTTGGAGAAGCTGAAAATTTAGAATGATTTTGTACGATATTGAAATTAATGGAATAAACATCACAGCTGCTTTCTATTATTCTTCATTAATTTGTCGATGTTTTGCCTCAACACGCATGTTTTTCAAACCGTCAGTTTGACATAATTATGAAATATTGTTGTGATTGTTTGTTATGAAAACATTACTTCGAGAACCACTTTTGTCTTAATTTTTTTAGCTTTTGATTCATTTCGATATCATGTTTCTTATATTGAAAGCAACAAAAGCATGTTTGAAATGATATTTTTCTGCTTCATCGTGCATTTTGATATGGATGATATTTATTGAGAAAATTTGTTTATATTCAATTTATCTGTTCTATCTGTTGGTTGAATTTTTTCAGATTAGTTCCACCAAAATGTATCTATCACTGAATGTTTATGAGTCGTGGAATATTCATTATGAGATCTAATAAATATCTCATTTACGTCATTAGATTTTTTCATCATTGATTGGTTGACAAAAGATCGAACATTTTGCACAGTTTTTTTGACGTAGTTTGAAATTTTATCGACATTCACATATTTCGTCTCGTTCACCCAAATATTCTATAAATCCCACAAATTGAATAAAATTTATTTGCATCTCAAGTTTAAAAATACGCTCCTGACTAAACCTCAAACTATTACGTTGAAACTAAGAAGAAGAACCTAATCAATTTAACAAAATACTCTCCAACAGTTGCCAGCTTTATTATCCTGGGGTACATTATACATAATTCATTGCCAATTTGAATTTCCATTGAAATTTACTGTTTTCTCTGTTCGACCATAGAATATATCAAAAGTCTTCCTTGCGAACATTAGGGAAATTATTCAGGTGATACGCAAAGGAGAAAAACGAGGATCTTTGTTATTTCCGCAACACAAGATGCTATTCCGTAAACAATTGCAGCAACGCAAATAAATCTCCAATATTAAGGAGGGAAAACTCAACGGCAACTCGTTCCAGTACCGCAGTAATGGGATAATTCCAGCTACGGAAATTCCATGGATAAGTATGCGAAACACGTCCGAATTTCATTTACTCGAACTGTTTCACTGAATTATTCCAATCCAGACTGTACTAATCAACGAAAACGAAATATATTGTGGCTACTAAATAACCTGAGGGTTATATTTCGCAGCCCTTTGTGTACGCCAGCCGACCTGATGTTATCTCGGTCTTCTTACTAACGATATTATATCAATTGATGTACAGGGTTGTAGAAGACCTATAAAAATCTCGTTTTCTCAGAAGCTCCATCAGTGATTATCAAGATGTCAGAGTTACAGAATACTGAAATATGTTTGCTGAACTAAAATGTGTTAATCAGGTAGAAAAATACAAAATATGAAAGGTTTCAACTGGAATGCTGCATGGTATTCTATGTTTATACCGTTTGATTTCAATTTCCATGAAACTATGAATTGAGTTGTCTGGAAATAATAGGATATCGGGTGCAAAATGCAGAAACTGCAGCTTTTCTCAATTATATGAAAATGAATATAGGTTTATTAAATTGAATAGAAATCATGAGTATTCAACAAAGATCAGTAATGTGCTACTTATTCCCAAGCATCAAACAGCTAAATTTGAGTACTCTTTATATTATCAGAGTATTAATACCTTCAATCATCGATGCTGAAAGTTTGAAAGCTAATTCGTTCAAGAGTATAGTTAAATTCCTGCTCTTAACAACGGCATGTTATAATGTGGCAGAGTACTTTCATAATTCGAGTATTGACAGTAATGTCCGAACCATTTTTTGATTCATATGTGTTTTACCTTTTCAGTACTACTATCTTCCACAAAATTCAATTTTATTAAAGGAATGATATTTTCCTCATTTTTTTTTTCTCAAAGGTCGTTGATTACCATTGCAAATTTCTTATAAACTTCAACCAATATTTTTGTTCGAAGATTAATGGAAGATCAGATTGAAAACTGAAAACAGTCTTTTTGTAAGCATTAATCTTAGTATAATTTGAATAAAACTAAGTAGTTTTTCGATTTCATTATAATTAAATCAAAACATGACAATATCGTTCCGCCAACACACTTGCTTCACCAGATGTTGATGATGAACTGAGCTATTACGCACTTCAGGATAAATATACGCAGTCCACAATGTAATAGCTCAGTTTATCATCAACATCTGATGAAGCCGCTGTGTTGGCGAAACGATATTGTCATATTTTGATTTGATTATAGTGAAAATCGAAAAACTACTCAGTTTCATTTAAATTTTGTATTGAGATTTTCATCAAGTATGGGCCGAATCGATTAATGAATTAATCTCAGTTGAAACTATCATATTAATTGAAATGAAATAAAAACAATGTAACTAATGATTCACAATAAATATTATTATATACTTATAATCGTGGATGATGATGATACAATCATAAATCATAATAGCTGATTAATTTTTTTCGAAGATCATTTCGTAAGTTGAAAATTATTTCACATGCTCATCTGGAAACAAAATATGCACACGTCGACTCGAACAGAAGAACCCCAGGAGCTTGAAATATCTTGGTAGAATAATAAAAAGATGAAGAGACTTAAATGAATGAGGTTAAGTAAAGTACATCATGATCACCCTCATATATTACTACTTGTAGACTTCAATCTACGAAAACATTTGGGTAATGACTGTGAGCTCGGAGTCAACAAGCAGTGTGTGACGCCTGACGTATTGTGAAGCAATATTATGTAATAATATTGAAAGAGGAATATTTATATAATAATATTAGATTTAAACACAATTGGCAGGCGCTTACTGAGGAAAACTGAAGCACAAGTTGTGAAATCTATGACATCTTAAATCTAAATCTATTGAAATAAACTTACATTGAGATCACGTAAGGAGAATGATAAAAAAACAAATCCGGAAATCTCAAACCAACTACTACCTGGAAGACCTCTGGCATAATGGTCAGCGTACGAAGACCGCGTAAGAGACATTGCTTCAGTATAATATGAGAAAAAAAAAATAGAGAATTTTCTATTTTTTTGAAACTGAAAGTTAGGAGTATATGGCAACACCGTCAAACTTTTCGGTTTCAATTTCCAATGAGGTTCTTCCCACAACCAATCAATTATAATTAGCACAGAAATTCTGATACTAGTTTATATTCAATTAAATTTTGTTCGAAGGATAAACAACTGAAATTTAATTCTCGCTCACCGCTTCATGAAATATTCATTTGAATTGAACACTTGATTTTATCTTTCCCGAATGTTTTGAATAATAATTCAATAATGAAATTATTAAAATTTGATTATTCAATTCAGTTTCATTGATTGCATCAATATATTATTGTCCAAAACGTTCGTGAAGTGCTTGATTTAAATTAATATGAGCAATAATTATTGACGTAAACCTTGAAAAAAAACTTCAGAACTCAGTTTCGTCTTGAAAAATTCCTGATTTTTTAATTTTTTTTTCGGAGAGATTTCGTATAGTATTCTCCGTCTAACTTCAACTTGATGGCAAGTTTCGAGTTGGTAGGGATCCATTACGAAATGATCCCCAAGGTCTATCATTGCTTGAAAATGAATCGCCGTAAATTTCACAGAACTGGTAAAACACAGTACATTTGAATTTTTGAATGGTTGTGGGTTATTTCTTATACAACAAGAAAGGGTGCTTTTTAGCACTAAGAATTTTCAGTGGCGTACTTTTGCGAGGTTTTCGTAATGTTGAAAATAGAGCAGATAATTGTTTAAAGGGTCGATTACTTGTAATAATAATAATAATAATACATAATAATAATAATGAGACATTTATTCCCTACAGATATACATCCAATCACAGAGAAGAAATTACAAAAAAATTACAATTTACAAAAAATTACAAATTGTACACAAATAATAATAATTAGGAAAAAATGTACGAGAAAAAACAAAAATAGAGAAAATAAGCGAATGTATACAACGAAAAAATTGATTTCAAATAAATTCAAATAGTATTGAACAATAACCAGATAAATAAAAATAAAATAAAATATGGTGTATTACACCATACTTTTGTGTTGACCATACAAAAGTTTTGTTTGGTCAACAGAAGTTGACCATGTAATAACATGGTCAACTTCTAGTAATACAAGTTATATGTTCAGAGCAGGACAGCTTATAGTCGAAAAGTACCCCCAAACTCTTAAACTCAACACATCTATCTAGAATTTGACCTTCCAATGTATAACTATGATGAATTGGAAACAGTGTTCGAGAAAATGATGAAATTTTACATTTATTGATATTCAGTTTCAGCCCTTTGCTGTTACAACACAAATTAACAGTGTCAAGGAAAGACTGTAATCTGACACAATCATGACGATCGTTAATAGCAGCAAATATTTTTGAATCATCTGCAAAAAGCAGATGCATGCAGTTAAGTTGTGAAGAAAGATCGTTTATATATATAATAAACAACAATGGACCCAAGTTGGACCCCTATGGCACACCAGACGAGGCAGAATAGAGTGCAGTCTCATTACCACCATGAAATGAAAACGATCCGAAAAATATGACTGCATCAAATTTAGGAACTGTGATAAAACACCTATAGCCTTCAATTTTGATAACAGTATTCTATGATCGATCTGGTAGAAGGCTTTCTGGATATCTGTGTAAATAACATCGATCTGGCCACGGTAATTTAATGTTTCTGACAAGGAATGAGCAATGCATGCCAAATTAGTAACAGTCGATCGATTCTTCATAACCCATGCTGGTGTGGTGAGACAAGTATGCCAACTGAACGGTATATAGAGTCATATAGAAAATCTCAAATATTTTAGCAAAATTGCACGAAATTGCTATGAGTCTATGGCTAGTTATAAAGTAATTACTTCAGATGATATCGAAAACCTTCGCAGAAATGATTGGGGAAAAATTATCCACTTGTTCTCAATTTAGCAGTGATAATTATTGATTGATGAAAATTGAAATACTCGGCTTATATAAGTTTGCTAATTATATCAACAACTCCACATATGTTTAGGGTGCTAACCTATTATCAAAAGTCTTTACAATATTTATCAACATAGGTAGAGTTGTTGATATATTCAGCGGAAGTTAAGCAAAGTAGTGTAATTTCTATTTACCATAAAATACAGTGTGTCCAGAAAGAGTATCTGGTATTTGTTTTCGCGGTGCATTTGAAACGGATCGATGATATGGAACGAGTAGCGGTTTGTAGCGTCCGCCATTCTGTGGAGTTTTATTAGCGATGAACAGGTAGTCGGCTTTTTGCGTATAAGCGTGTTATCGTAATGGTTACTCAGTAGTGACTTCTCAACGTATGTATCGTGCATTAGAAAATGGATCCATGTATTCAAAAATACAGGTGCGACGGTAGAAATTCAAAACTTGGGTCACCCACGTTCAGTTCACGACAAGAAAACCATCGAAGAAGTGGAATCGTCAGTTCGTGAAAATCCGTCGTTATCCATCCGTAAGGGAAACCAAGCGTTAAACATAAAAAGGACTATTTATTATTATCAATTATTCGACTACTACGTGCGGGGACACTTTAAAAGTAAGGTTTCGGTGATCTTCGTGTCCGATTAGAAGAGGGCCAGCAACGTACGGTCACCATTTATATAACATGATCTCTCATAAATAATTTTCCATTTAATATCAGTTTTATCAATAATACCTTCTTTTTATTTAGAAGTAATTTTTCTTTTATTGAACTTACAAATACCTGATACTCTTTTTAGACAATCTGTTTAACGTTTAACCGAGTGATAAGTGAAACCCTCGGGTCAATTATTGGTAATTATTGCATTCATGTCCAACTCAGGCCAAATTACGAGAATAAAAATGAATTAATTAAAAAAACAGCCCATTACTAACAGATGAAGAAGTATACAATAAAGTATTTCGTCACCAAGTTTGCTTTATATATGCGCAATGAAAAATGGTTTGGGGTTGTGACTTCTGAAATTTGGAAGAATCAAGGCTATGCAGGCGATGTATTGGCCCGGCAGAATTGGAAGATTTCGCAATATTTTTCAAGTTGAGCTAGCAAATATCAAACTCAATTCAAATGAAACTACAATACGGTGATCAGCAAGAATTCAAGTGCACAGCTCAAATAACTCTATATAAGGAGCCATTGGAAAAAACTCACAAGATGAATCATCTCTAAATGATTCGATAAGTTGATTGATCAATCGAAAATAACACTCGAATTGTGAAAGCAAAAGTGATTGGCAATAGAATTTGTAATTTTGCTGCACATTCATTTCGAAGCGAATAGATAAAGACTTTGTAGATTAACGAAGAGAGAAACGAACACCCGACTATGATGCGGTAGAGCTCCAGTTCGAGTCCCGCTGAAGGCATGGGTGTTTGTGTTCCTCTATGATTTGAGTAGTTCCATGAATGATATATGCTGGGAAAGGTACATTGATTACAAGCCGAATGGCCGTTCGGAAACGGCGTTAAACTGTAGGTTCACTGAATCAAAAAAAAAACTGTAGTTGGCACATTTATTTCTTAATTTATATAGCTTATACCTAATCTAAATCAGACGCAACAAGATTGACTGGTGAGCCGGTCTCCGTAGCTTAGTCGGTAGAACACACGACTATGGTGCGGTAGAAGTCGGGTTCGAGCCCCGCTGAAGGCATGGGTGTTTGTGTTTGTCTATAATTTGAGAAATTTGAATAATGACATATGCTGGGTAATGTACATTGACATCAAGCCCATTGGCCGTTCGGAACCGGCGTTAAACTGTAGGTAAAAAAAATTGACGTGAATAACAGAATTTCTCGCTGAGAAAATTAATAATAATAATAATAATAATAATAATGATAATAATAATAATAATAATAATAATAAAATCTTTATTCTCAACAGGTATAACACCTAATTACAGAAAATAATAACAATATTGAATACATAACTAAGTTATAACTAAATAATTAGAAAAAAGATTCAACTGAATAATTAAACAAAAGATTTAACAAAGAGATCAACCTAATCTGAAAAAAAATAGTAACTTATAACTACATTATAGCATTCAGTGTAATATTATAAATAACTCAATCTAAATCAATTCATTTTAATCAATTTTCGTTGTTCACATAACTCCTGATAATAAATTCTATGGAGTCAAAGTGAATGTCACAATTACTGGCAATTCTATCAAGTGTAGACTCCATGAACCGAATGGGGGATTGCATAAGGGAGTTGGTCTCCTGAGTCTCTGGGTGAAATAATTCTGTATTACGAGAATTTTGCCTAGGAACACGAAATTTCAAAGCGGACAAGAGAGGAGGACAATCAATACTATTGTTCAGTAATTTGTACAAGAATTTGAGTGATAAAGTTTCTCTCCTGCTCTGCAATGAGATAAAACTAAATCGACTCAATAATTCGTTATGATTGACTCCTCTTTGTGGATAAACTTTATCCTTCCTTCAAACTAAGAATTTCAAGAACCTTCTCTGAATAGCCTCAAGATGGCGTTGATGGCAAATGTAAATGGGATGCCAGATCGTGCTGCCATACTCCAACTTGCTACGGTTTATGGTATTGAATAGTCCTATGAATGTTGAAGAATTATTGAAATATTTACCATTACGTATAACGAATCCATATATTTTCGCAGCATATGAAATAAGTTGGGTGATGTGTGGGACAAAGGAAAGCTTCAGGTCGAAGACTACACCAAGATCTCTCGCCTTATCTGAACGAGAGAGAACCTGACCACCGACGCCATAATTACAATCAATTCGATTCCTTTTCCTTGTGAAAGAAACAACATTACACTTTGACACATTCAAACTCAAATAACTGTCCTCACACCAACTAGCAACATGGTCCAGCGCGAGCTGAAGTTGAACACAGTTTTCCTGTGATCTAACTTCATGATATAGTTTCAAATCATCTGCGAACATCAAATGTGGAGAATGAATATTATCCATCAGATCATTTACGAACAGAATAAATAACAGTGGTCCAAGATTAGACCCTTGAGTTTATCCAGAGGTAGGTATGAACTCAGACGACTGTATACCCTCCAGCTGTACGAATTGACGTCGTTCAACCAGGTACGAATGAAACAGGTTGGTGAGACTATCAGAGAATCCAAATTTGTTACGTAATTTCTGTACCAACAGCGCATGAGCAACTTTATCGAATGCTTTCTGAAAATCTGTATAGATCACATCAACTTGACCGATGAAGTCTAGTACTTCAGAAACGTACTGAGGAAACAGTAATTATTAGATTACTTGAACAAGATCTCATTGTCATGAATCCATGTTGCATAATCTATTTCTGACGGCTGGATATATAACATTATAGACCACAATTTCAAAAAGTTTGGAGAAGTTTGATAAGATGAATATTGGCCTGTAGTGGTTTATAACAGAACGATCACCTTTTTTCGAGACAGGTACTATCTTGGCCGATTTCCATATATTAGGAGAAGCACAAAAATGCACTGAATTCTTCATTCTGAGACATTAAAAGTCTAAAAATCTCAACTCTAAGTAAAATTCTCATACCTCAAATAAATTCATTTCTAGTTTCTATTTGGTGTATGTGAATTCCTAATTGATATTTATTTTGGCGTATTTGAGATATTAAATCAATGTTCCAATTTTTGTCTCTCTATGAAATAAAGGCATTCTTCTCTGATATTATTTCTGGATCCGTGTATTTTTTGAAAAGTTGCAGTTATTTTCACTTTCGAGATCACCCGAAAACATACATTTTCCTTTTTCGTTAATTTTGCGAATCCATCAGACCAGCAAAAGGCGTCTGGATAAAGGCGTCCACGTCAAGCACGCTACATCTATCGGAAATAAAATCCTCAAGAAGTTGTTGGGGAGGAAACGAAACCCCACGGTACATTTCCGTTACGTCGGACGTTTGCAAGTGAAAGTTTACAACTTCCGAATGAAAAGCGGAACGACGATGAATTCGACCTGTTTTTTTACAGTTTTCTAAGAAACACGAATCTGAAAATAGTAGCGAAAAACGTATGTTTTTAATGAAAACTAAATTTCGTACTTTTCAACATGAGTTTGTCATTCATGGATTATGAAAAAATTGTTTGATAGTGGTGATTTAGAAATTACTGTTCTGATCTTCCGAAATAGAATTATGAACACTAGCAACTAATGAACACTGATTCGAGAAAAATTACTTGAATTTTTCATTCTCATGCAGATTGTTGATTTCAGATGATTTAGTAAAAATTCACATCCTATTGGAACGAAAAACCAATTATACGTATATATGATGAATATACGCATATCCAAACGTCCTACAAGCTAACATGAGCGTTCTAAAATAAAAAGTGAATTTCAAAAGGCGCAAAATTGAGACATTATGACACAACGATTCTGCCAGAAGCAATCTACGCAAATGGAACAATTGACGGTTATTCAAAATTTAGAGAAATAAAAGAACAAGAATGAAAAATTCACACGAAGGTTAACAGGTCAATCAGTAGAAACGGCATTGGGATGAAAAACCTCAGAACGAGCTATAAGAGAGGAAATCGGAGAACGGCGAGCAAAGTCGCACATGATTACAGGATGAAACATGGGATCGCCTGGAGTGTCGCTATAAGATGGACAGATGAACGAAATGAAGCATTCTGAGAGAATGAGCCGTTTTGGGAGACGAAAATCTGAAGCAGAAGACCTAAAAATGGATAATAATAATAATTATCTTTATTCATATTCATTATACATGCTCCCCACATCTTTTATGTGTTATAAAAATTATTATTCATATTTGAAAAGTTTTATTGAAAATAATAAATTTAAAACAATACATTTGACTTAAGTGTTACTAAATAAATTGAAAACTTCAGATATGTTTCGAGTGGTTAACCCATTATCAAGATAATACAATATAACTCAGTAATATTGTATACTCTCGATAATGGGTTAACCACCTGAAACATATGCAGAGTTTTAAATATATTCAGTGAAACTTAAGCCAAGTCTGTTAATTTCAATTTATTCTTGATTTTGACAACGACAAACATATAATAATATAGCAATATATATTCACAGCATATTGCTGTGAACATTTAACACAATGCAGAGGACATTGACAATTCCATCAAAAAAATTTCTCAATTGAGCCATGTCAGAAGTACAAGCGACTGTACAGTCACTGAAAAACAAAGTTCAGTGTGTTACTTTATATTGAGTTGATTGTACGATTTTTTGTTTCGGACCGCCGATTATATTGGATGAGTTATTGAGAAAATGAATCAAAAATGCACAGAAATGTGAAATATAAGTAAAATCTACTGAAATTCCCGAAAAACTATCATCTTAACATAGACAAAATACGGAAAAGAATTCAGTTCAGAATTCGAACAATCATTTATTATTCACTCTTTTCCCCATGTACCTAATAAAAAAAGGCACCCAGAGAAATTTCTAAGAATCACTACAAATCAAAAATATTCAGGATTTCTTCTTGATAATGAGTTATACTTGAATGATATAATAGAAAAAATAATTTTCTCTTAAATTAATATAAATACGCATGATGACGTTTCGAAGTACTACTTCTTTATCAAATGCTGATATCAAATTTGATAAAGAAGTACTACTTCGAAACCTCGTCATGCGTATTTATATTGAATTATGAGAAAATTGTAAATATTGTTTCCTTATGGATAATAATTTTCTCCAAGTATCTGCCGCATCAATTATCAATTTGAGTAATAGCCTATCATTATTCGAAATTTTCGAATGTGAAACGTCAGGTATCAGGTGTTATACTTTTTTCTGTATAAGATGTGAATCTTTTATATTCTATTTTCATATTTTCTGTTGAATTTCTTGATTGCTTTTTTCTTCTCCTTTCCTCAAGATTAGGGAGAGAGGTATCGACCAACGGTACTTCTATCTCCTAGAAGTACTTAGGACAAAGTACTAGGTACTTCGAAACACATACCATTGGTATTTCGTTTGATATATGAGACATCCTCAAATTTTGTATTTCTGTGTATTTCAGAAGAAGTTTGAATTATCAGCCTCACCAATTTTCGGTTTTGATTATCTACTTGAAAAACTTATGAAAAAAAATGGAAACTTTTCTCCATCTCTACCCATAGATGCTTGTTAGGTATACTTTTTGAGGCGTGTATCTTTTACTCTCATCGGAATAAATGGAATAATCTTGAATATAATTGAACAAGGAATTGGGAAGTTCCCCAAAAAATAAAGTTCAATCAAAAACAAGAAATTTCATTTCGCTTTATATCCTAATCTCCAGAAACCAATTCTTTCCAAGAAGCAACGACCATGTTATACAAACGGCAATAACGCCAAATACATTCGTTAAGACGTCTTCCCCAATCAAAGTTGTGTTCCAGTCGAGAAAGGTAAATAGTTCACAGGAGGGTGACTTTGATTGAAGATTAGGAGTTCTGCTTGGGAACGATGAATTATTACCGAAAGGTACGGTTCGCTTCGAACGTTGACTCATTAAAATTAATATCGAAAAGGATCTGTGAATGGTTAAGCTTATTCTCCTTAATATTCGAGGATATTCGAAGCGTCCTTTGTTTTGTAGGGGTTGAAATCATTAAATTTTATTGGCCTGTTACGTTGTTCCGGCAGTGTCCTGTGAATTCTGTTGCATGTTTTTCAATTATTGAGATTAAAGTTTAACTCCTTTACGTCATTAGTATTCATTTACACGATTTCGTTTTTCTCAGAAAAGCAGAGTTCAAATCTCCTATCCTCTGAAGGAATTATTATGTTAAACAGAAAAAATTGCTGAATCCTTGTATGGCACATGAAGTAATAAACTGAAAAATCTTGTTTATATATTTTATTAGCTGACCTGACAAGCTTTGTACGCCCATAGATATATTTTTCGTGAATACTTTCAAAAATTATGAAAGATGTGATCCAATATTTCTACTAAACTATTCATATTTTTACTGTTCATTCGTTTTGATAATCTGAGCGAAAACCATGCACTCAGGAAATAAAACACTTCCAGTAATTTCAAATCAGTTGGATTATCGTTAAGTCCACATAACAGGTTTGATGTATCGAAAGTGATCTGTCAATTCAGCCGATGAATTGGAGGTTCATGCTTACGTAGTAGATACCTACGTACTTCCTCCGCATTTCTCTTCATATAAGAAAACTTAAAGCCTGTAATTTTTTTCATTTATATTTTCATACCTGTACCAACCTTTTTAATTTTATCTTATTGTCGGTACAACATTTCTAAAAGGTATAAATATCGTATCACAGGTAGACATTGATCAAGTCTTCAAAACAAAATCGAATAGAACTACAATCAAAGATACTCAATTTAAACCACAAAGATGTTGATTCTTCACGTGGAATTTTCTGTTTTGTTTTGTTCTGTGTTTTCTATAATCAACATCCAAGTTCGAATATGTAGCAACTTGAATTACTCCGTTCTGATGATAGCCAATTAGCTTGCAAGATATGTAAACGGCTGTCACAAAAACAAACAACTGAATTGCAGGTAAATACCGTAAATTTCTTCCTTTATATTTTCATACCTGTATCAACTTTTTTAATTTTATCTTATTGTCGGTATAAAATTTGTAGAAGGTATAAATATCGTATCATAGGTAGACATTGATCCAGTCTTCAAAACACAGTCAAATAGAACTCCAATCAAAGATACTCAATTTAAACCACAAAGATGTCGATTCCTCACGTGGAATTTTGTGTTTTGTTTTGTTCTGTGTTTTCTTTAATCAACATTCAAGTTTGAACATCGAATAACTTGAACTACGCCGTTCTGATGATAGCAAATTAGCTTGAAACATATGTACACGGCTGTCACAAAAACAAACAACTAAATTGCAGGTAAATACCGTGAATTTCTTCATATATATATATATATATATATATATATATATATATATATATATATATATATATATATATATATATATATATATATATATATATATATATATATATATATATATATATATATATATATATATATATATATATATATATATATATATATATATATATATATATATATATATATATATATATATATATATATATATATATATATATATAGCTTTGTTCGCGGTAAGGATTCTGAACCGATTCAGAACTAATTCATAACTGATTCGGGATTGATTTAATACGCATGCTCGTTTATGAACTGAAACGGAATTATTTCGACCCGTGAACGATTTTAGAACTAGTTTAGGGAATTTTCAAATCACGGTTGTTCTCATCGAATAATATGCCGTATACCAGAAATATCGTGAATGCGCAAGTCAAAAAAAGTCAAAAGTCAAAAGTTGCCAAACTATCGTGAATGCGCAAGTCACGAACTTACAGTTCTAGATTGACCCTTCGAATCACTGATTTGAAGATGGAACTGATTCCGAACCAGTCCCAGTTTATCCCCGAACACAGAATTGTAACTGAAAGTTCGGAACTGGGAGATCCGCGAACGCCAAAATTCAAACTGCACATGCGAATAGTTCTGAATCGGTTCAGAATCCTTACCGCGAACAAAACTTATATATATATATATATATATATATATATATATATATATATATATATATATATATATATATATATATATATATATATATATATATATATATATATATATATATATATATATATATATATATATATATATATATATATATATATATATATATATATATATATATATATATATATATATATATATATATATATATATATATAACGTTAACGTTCATCAATTCAATCTACTTGATTCAAGTGCCCACACCAATTTAACATAAAACAGCTAATGCATCTATGTATATACCGATAACCCACCTACAAATTGTGCAAAGTAATAATCAATAAAATCAATGAAGCCACAAAATGAACAGTAGCAACTCAGAAAGTGAAAAGTTTAACAAATTATAACTTTATCATAACTTCATATACCTACTTAGAGATCGATGAAAAAAGGAAGCGATTGTATTCTTTTTGGCTTTCTTATTGTGAAATGAACACTTCTTCTAACTACTAATGTTTACAGTTTGTCGAAGCACAAATTTCATTTTTACATGATTCATACAGAAATTCAACTTGACTACAAAGTTCATCCAAGAAAAAGCAGTGAATTATGTTTAAGTTAATAAAGTTTTATACTTTCCTTCCCTTTTATCTTCGAACAACATATACATTAATTTTCATTAAATTTAATTAAACACTTGGTTTAATGTTTCTTGATTATATTTAACAATATCGATTAGTCAACATGTTTCGAGCGTGAGCTCATCTTCAAGACTAAACCACAAATGATGAGATGTAAACTACAACTTCATTGTAGTTTAAGACGAGCTCACGCTCGAAACATGTTGAATATTTGATATTGTTAAATATATTCGTGAAACATTAAGTCGAGTGTTAAATTTAATTAAATATTCAAATATGTTCCACCAAAAGTTGAGCGAAAATTCAATCTCTGGCATAAATTTTTATCAAGAGGAATTTTGCAAACCAAAATAGTATTGAATATTTTGAATATACTTCCTCAATTAATCAATACTTACAAAACTATATATGAACCAACAACATATTGTCTTTTCTAAGGTGGATGTTTTTTTTCAAAATGAATATTTTTATCCCGACTTTATTTGGATCACATCGATGTCGCTGCTTTGAACGTGTAAACATAAAATTGTAGTCGTTTAGGTCAAGAATTCAAGTAAGTACATTATCTAATTTCTCGACAAAGTCAACAACAATTTCAGCCTAAGATGCGACGCTCAGTTCGAGCACTTAAAACAAGCTTAATCCATTCAAAGAGACTCTCGATGTGAAGCAAAGCTCCTTCAAAAGGATTTCATTTCATATAGATCACAGAGAATTTTATATTTGTTCCCTAATTAACTTCATTTTTTCCTCTGCTCGCTACAAGTAGATTACTTGAAACCTCAGATTCATATTGCATGTAACGAGTTTCTTTCACTTGATTTTTCTTTGTGAGATACTTCAAAAAGACGAGTATACAATCATAGGTATAGGAAATAAAATTCCAAGTGAAAAAAACCAGATAATTATAATTTGATTATCAGAAAAAAGGCTTCATTTTCTACTGCACTCCTGAATTCTTCCGAATTTGTTTACATGTTGTATATATATATATATATATATATATATATATATATATATATATATATATATATATATATATATATATATATATATATATATATATAAAAACAAGGTTTGTCAGGCTGAAAATGAAGTTAAGAGTTTACGGTATTTACCTGAGATTTACGTTGTTTGTTTATTTGTAACAGCCGTTTACATATGTTTCAAGCTTATTGGCTCTCATCAGAACGGCGTAGTTCAAGTTATTAGATGTTACACACTTGAAAGTTGATTGAAAAGGAAAAACACAGAACAAAACAACACAAAATTCCACGTGAGGAATCTACATCATTTTTGGTTAAATCGAATATCTTGACCAAGCTTGTTAAAGCTCGATTTGGTCTGAAAATATAGATTTAACAAGCTTGGTCAAGATATTCGATTTAACCAAAAATGATGTAGATTCCTCACGTGAAATTTTGTGCTGTTTTGTTCTGTGTTTTTCCTTTTTAATCAACTTTCAAGTGTGTAACATCTAATAACTTGAACTACGCCGTTCTGATGAGAGCCAATAAGCTTGAAACATATGTAAACGGCTGTTACAAATAAACAAACAACGTAAATCTCAGGTAAATACCGTAAATATATCATATATATATATATATATATATATATATATATATATATATATATATATATATATATATATATATATATATATATATATATATATATATATATATATATATAGTCTCAAGTTTCAAAAAACATTCATAGTAGTAAATACTGAGACCCTTAATCAATATATCGGAATATTTCAATCAAAACACTTTGGGAGCTATCTCCACAAATGTTGTCAACGAGAATAAATCTATCACTTACGAGAGTGAATATTAAGTGCGCTTCGAAAAGTCATCGAACTTGTTGAATGATATACAATTGTTTCATTATTATTATCATCATCATTTTCATTTAATCATCAATCAATAATCATTGACTATAAAAACGCTCCCAGGTCCTATATCCGAATGGGGAGAACATTGATTCGAGAACTATTCACGTGAGCTCCCTCCATGGAAAAAAGGCGTATAAACTACCCCAGCATTCTAGATTCTCACTCACGACAACATAAGTGGGAGTACGTAGAGGCCAAATGGCTCCAGATCACTCCCCAGCGGTCGAAAAGATAAGAAGTTTTCAAGATTACCAAATCATACATATCAGTGAGGACTGAGACTCTTAATAGAAATATCGAAATATTTCAAATAAAATTCTCAGAGAGTTCTCTTTACAAATGTTATTAACGTATCACTTTCTAGGGGGGATTTAAATTCGCTTCAAAAAACCATCGAACTTCATGAATGATAATAAGATACATTTGTTTCATCATTGTTATGAATCATCAGTCTTATTTAATCATCAATCAAGAATCGATGACTTTGAAAACGCCCCAGGTCCTATATCCAATTAAGAGAACAATAGTTCGTGAATTATTCACGTCAGCTTACTCTCACTACTCTCTACTCATTACAACATAAGTAAGAGTACGTAAAAGCTTTGTAGACATAACATTCGAACAAACATTCGAACGAAATAGACCTTTGACTTCAATGTGTAAGAATGGTTCTATCCCTAAGGGCTCCAGATCGCGCCCAGGCGGGCGAAGAGAAAGAAGATTCGCGTTGCAAGATTCAAAAATCTTATATACTCTTATATCTGAGACTTTTAATGAAAATAGTTCGAATAAAACTCTCAGGGAGTTGTCTGTATAAATGTTGTCAACGAGAACCTAGCATTTTCTGATCTGTGATTTTCTGATCTTTTGTGATCTGGAGCGATTAGGCATGGAACTTTTACCCATTGCAGACAAAGTTCTGTTTTGTTGGAATGAAATGTCTTTGAAGCCTCTGCGTACTGTTACTAGTGCTAGTGCGTCTCCGTACTGTTACTGTTACTAATGTTGTCATGAGTAAGAATCTAGAATACTGGGGAGAGTTTATACGTATTATTTTTCGATAGAGAAAGCTCACGTTAATGATTCACGAACTAATGTGCTCCTCATTCGGATATAGGAACTGAGGACGTTTTGAAAGTATCGATTCTTGATTGATGATTAAATGAGACTGGTGATACATTCATCATTCTTGATTCATCACAATTGCTTCATCATTCATAAAAATGATGGAGCAATTGTATCTTATTCAAAGCGCACTTAATATTCACTCTTTAAACTGATTGGTTCGTTCTAGTGGGCAATATTTGTGTAGACATCTCCCTGAGAGTAATATTTGAAATATTTCGATTAAGATTCTCTGTATTCACTACTACATATATATATATATATATATATATATATATATATATATATATATATATATATATATATATATATATATATATATTAATATATTTTAATTATAATAATATATATATTTATATATATTGTATATATATATTTATATATATATATATATATATATATATATATATATATATATATATATATATATATATATATATATATATATATTATTATTGTGTATCGTCTTATCTGCTGAGGAGAAGACAATATGTGTAGACTTCAATGGAAAAGTCCCAGGTGAAGGAGATAAATCGTGGTGTTCCTCAGGGTTCTATATTGGGACCACTTCTCTTCAGCATATATACGAGTTCTCTGATAGAGGGTGTAACAACATCTAGGTGTCACATGTATGCTGACGATGTACAATTGTATCACTCGTTCCGAGTTAAGGAGTCTGAGTTGGCTTCACGAAGAATTAATTCCGATATTCAAATCATTCTGTCCAATTCCAGGAAGCACGGATTCAATATAAATGCTGGTAAAACCAAATTGATCATTTTCAATGATATGACGTGTCATATACAGCTAGAAATCAGTATAGGTAATGATTTTTTAACACCAGTAAGAAGTGTCAAGAATTTCGGCTTGATTATGAATAATAAACTCAAGTTAAGCGACCATATAAATAAAAGGCTGCCTTTGTTAAATTAAAAATGTTGTTTCCACATAGACACATATTGTCACAGAGTTTGAAACAAACTATTTGTGATGCATGGGTTCTGTCCCATTTCAATTACTGCGATGTTGTTTATGGTCGATTTTTGACAAGGTTCGATGCTAAACGTGTTGAGATGATCTAGCGTAGCTGTTTGAGGTTCATTTGGGGTATGCGCAAATTTGACAGAGTTACGTTTAAACTGCGGGTATCTCGATGGCTCACCATGGAGAATCGGCGTAGGCTACATTCGGCGATGTTGTATTTTAAAACTATAAAGTATAAGGCACCTCCGTATATTTATAATAAGATCAGATTCCGTTCGGATGTGCGTACGTTGAATGTAAGAAGCAGAGGACTCCCCCACAACACCGTACTGCCATATTTCAGAAGAGCTTTACATACGACATATGCAGGACTTTGAATGTTTTGCTTCAAAAATTCAAAGTGAGCTTATCTTTAGTGAGATTTGCTGCAGAATTGAGGAGCTATTTGTCTCATAGCCAATAGTTCTGGCGGATAAAGCATGGTGGCGATATGGTCGTTGATTTTCTGTTCTGGTTTTTTCCTTTTTGTTGCGGCAAGATAGCATGTCAGATTAATGGAACTTCTTCTTTTTCTGATAAAGATTGTGGTGATAAGGTCGTATGGAAGATCAGTTTCAACTGAATACGATCTTATTTATTGTGAATAGAATAATTTTTGATTTTGTATGATTATTTGTTAGAAAGATTGTAGTTCTTTTTTCACAATAAAATATATATATATATATATATATATATATATATATATATATATATATATATATATATTATTATTATATATATATATATATATATATATATATATATATATATATATATATATATATATATATATATATATATATATATATATATATATATATATATATATATATATATATATATATATATATATATATATATATATATATGTTCATGTAAATATGAATGAAGTACTTGAATACTTGGTGAATAATATAAGAGAGAATAAACTTTATCGACTTAAGAAATGTTCATAATGATAGTGTTCGTAATTGAATCAATAACCTATTGGAATTGATGGTTTACTAAAACCCGACGCAGCGGTTAGGTATAAGTAGGAAGTAGATTTTCTCAAAAATAATTGACTCATAAAACATGATTAATTATCTAGGTGAAAGCATTATCAAACGCTTCTACTCCCCATATTTCATTTAAACTTCGCTGGGTTTTTCTATTTGTCTTTCAGTTATTGGGATATGGAAATGAATTTTCTCCAGACAATGCAACCATTGATTTATAATTTTTATTCATCAGACGGTTTTATATTGTTCCGTTTTAGTAATTATTCATGATGATTTTTTTCATTAACTACTAATCAGAATATTCACTATAGATATCGAAGTAATCGAATGATTAGTGACTAAATTGACTCATTTGACTAACATTACTCACTTCTGAGAACAAGATAGAAAATATTTCTGTAATATTATTTCGGTAGTATTTTTTTCTGTAATATATTTTTAGAAATATTTCTGTACAAAAAATGGCTGGATGATCTTTGTTATCTGTCGAATTATACATTGTTTTTTCTCTTCTTATCATTTTTTACTATTTCTTGAATGTATTATTCAATTTTTTGTTTCATCTTTGAAGGCATGTAGTGCCAAAATATGTTTGAGAATTACAAAAACAACCACAGTTTATATGGAGCAGGATGGGAGAGCCTAGGTGTTCCCATCACTGGATTTCGCTCTTTTTTACTATGCATCTCATTTTGCTCAATAACACACTTATTCAGAAATAATGTATAAGCTAGAAATGATGTGGAAATAAAGACATTATTATTATTATTATTAAATGGTAAACCATTGATGCTTTCATGATGCCGTATTTTTGGAAGGAAAAGAATACTAAGGATCTACTAAGAATACTAAACGTATCTGAAATTAGTTCAAACCTGATGCAGTTAATGAGGAATAAGGCTGAACCAAGAGCCACAAAACGCTTCCTGCGAACGGAATGGGAACACTGCGGGCAATAACAGGCCATAGTTTACAGGACCACAAGACTCGTGATGATATACAGCACAACAGTGAGAAGTGGAAGATGAAGTTAAACCTGAGCGGAACAAAACGAAAGCTGGACCTGATATCTTTCAGAATGTATTTATGTGTCTACAAAACTACACTTCTTTCATAATGCTGCTGAATGCAGACATGAGTGTGAAATAACAATCAGGAATATGGTGTTGACATCAGTGGGAATATTATATTTCACATGTTTTCTGGATCTCCCTTCGATAAGGAAAAAAATTTTTTCATATTCACTCATGAAAATAGAGTTTGGTTATTAATTGGGCTTTTTATATCTACCTGTTGAAGAATTTTTCATACTAACTTTGATACTATTTACACTAGTTACACTACCAACACACTTATTAATTATATAATGGTCCGTTTACTTAATAGGTTGGTATTTGTGAACTTCAACTTGCAGAACTCAATTCTTGAGAAATATTCCGTGTTGTTCCCAACTTCTACCGGAAATCTAAGTGCCAGACTTGTGATAGATTCCAAGGTACATATTGAAACATTGTGTTGCTCTTTATCTCATCACAGATATATTCATCAGGTTGAGCAGGAGTAGCGTAGGCTAGGATTGGTTGTTTTTCTTGATGTATAGTTATATATCTCTTTATTCTTTTTTCTTTCCTGTTTTTATGGTCTGATTCCCATATTACTCATATATTGTATATCTTGCATTTTGTTGAATTGTGTTGTTCATTACCTCATTACAGTTATATTCATGGGGTTAAGTAGGAGTAGCGTAGGCTAGGATTGGTTGTTTTTCTTGATGTATAGTTATATATCTTTTGTTTTCTTTTTTTCCTGTTTTTATGGTGTAATTCCCATATTATTCATATATTGTATATCCTGCATTTTGTTGAATTGTGTTGTTCATTTTCAAACAAATGTGTGTTTTATCTTTGTGTTTCATTACAGATATATTCATAGGATTAAGTAAAAGTAGCGTAAGCTAGACTTCACCCTGGAAAATTATTGTACAAGTTGTACCTTCAATGAAGGCACTCATTATCATCATCATTATTACAATCACCCTTTAGGTAGGGAGTAATTGCAAACTAGAAGGATTCATACAAACATCAGTAAATTCAGAAAATAAGTATATATGTGCTGAAATGTGCTGTAAGTGCTGAAATGAACATTCCTGCAAAGCTGAACTATCGGAATACTTGCATTTACAAATTCAGCAATTGAAAGTATGAAGAGAATATAGACCGATTATTCTCAATATAATAAATTGGTTCACAATAACACAAACTGATCCTTCCAATTGAAATACTTTTTCTCTTGAAATACCGTGAATGAAGTCAATTTATATTTTATCAATGACTTGATTTCCTATGGACAAAAATGGCAATACTTAGTTATTTCATTTGAATTTGCTATATTTGAAACATTTTTTATAGGTACGCCATTTCACTTTCTGAAAAATGCTTTTCACAACCCGCAAACGTGAAGTTTCTCGCTCAAAATCCCATTCAAATGTCAAGATTTCTGTCGAACATTCGTGTCACAGCGTAAATCTCAGTTTTATCGGGAAAAGATCTTGACAAATTGGCGAAATTACGGAAGCGTTGTGTTCCTTTTACGACTCTATCGATCATTCCCGAACAGGGTCATTTGAATAGCTCCAGATGAGGTGCGTTCGATTCTTTTGTGCTCTATGGAAAGTTTGTCTGTTACCCCAGGTCATTTGAAAGCGATTCGAGTGAAACTAATGACCCGGGCCCAATTAGGGACTCTGTAACTTCAACCCCTTTTTGCAGTATAATGAGTGGTATTGTTCGACTGTGAAATTGAAAAATGGAAATAGTTTTTGTGCTTTGCATACGAAAACTTCGACAATGCTTGGATTGGTTGTAATCAAATCAACTGAAATTCAATGCCGTTCCTGTGAACACAGCGTTGATACATCATAATCATTACAATGCTAACTTATAAATAGGTACATATATAAATATATATATATATATATATATATATATATATATATATATATATATATATATATATATATATATATATATATATATATATATATATATATATATATATATATATATATATATATATTATATATATATATATATATATATATATATATATATATATATATATATATATAGTAATATATAGTAATATTAGTTTCATATACAACGAAACGTCGACAAAAATAAAGTATTTCATATTAAAAGGAGTCTGTTATTGCTAAAAACATTCAAAATATATAGATATATTAAACTGTCGCATCAGGGGAAAAATAGGGGTTGATCAAATCTCTCAACCCCTTGAGATCCCACCTTGAACTTGGCTACGCCGTTCTGATGACAGATATCAAGCTTTTGTTTATACTTTCTCCCGTATTAAATTTCGCGCTTCAAAGGTTTCGTGAAGAATGTGTTGACCTTAGGGGCTGAGGAGTTGATCAAATCCCTCGATGTGGGGAGAAGCTAAAGCCTAAAATGTGTTGACTACTTTTACACGAGTGTTCTCTTCGTTATTTTTCTTCATGTTCAGGTGCGTCTATATCACACGAAATAAGCATAGTTACATCAAAATGGTCAACTGTCAAGCTCCTACTAAAATAAAGAGTCGAGGAAACTGAAGATCATTTTTACGAAATCTTGAAAAATATAACTTGTAAAATCCAATAGTATGAAAGGACATCTGAGAAGTCGATTTTTTAAGTCGTTGAGAACGTTAATTGAATCAACTGACTGGTTACTTCTGTAATTGCCAATAAAATTCATACATAAAATATTAATCATAAGAAATACTTCGAAACAATCATGATGTTGCAAAACACAGTACGGCCCTGCTCAGAAGTCCTCGGTTCCCTTTATTAACGAAATTAAGGATTAGAAATTGAAGCCCATTTGTTCCATTGATTAGGTAGTTACCTCGACATCATCATCCCTTTTAAGCTGGCAGTCAATTTTCAGAGCTATCTAATCATTACAATATTTGCTTTTGACAAGCGATGAAATAATCACATTAGGCAGTCAGAGGGCATTTTTTGCATGAAGGGTATCGCATTGAAAGGAGCTCTAAAACATTGTACTTCCCAGTGTTTCAGATGAGTTAATAGCTGAAGAGGTTCCTGGGAATTTGTGTTCATAAAGGGATTACAATTTCCATTCGTTTTCGAATTTTTAATCGAAATATATAAAAAGAGCATATTTGTTGAGTTGTGAAGTAATCTATATAAGCGCCATCTAGTGGACAATATGAACTATTGTTATGCTAGATTAGTGTGTTATGGATACGGTAGAGACCATATCAGAAGTTCTGTGTTCCTTTACCTTGTATCATTCTGTGATCCGACTTACAGTATTTAAGGCGCGACATAATATTTTAGATCATTTTCTGTTACGAGTAGTTTATTTTGTGGACGCATAGCTTAAGATTAATATTCAATCGACATTTAATTCTCGATTCTTGTTTTTGGTTTGTTGTATTTTGGGATTTATTGAATCAATCCTAGTTTCAGTTTCGAAACATTCATCGAGAGTCATTGACTATTTAGTATTAATTAGAGAGAAATAACTGAATCATAAATGTAGAATTCTCGTCAAATATAATGTCTCAAAACAAGAGATATTCCGTTCTGGTTCACCTAAGAATTCAAGCTGAACAAGCAGTTGATGGTGAGACAAAAATGCAGAAACTTAGAACTATTCGTCCAGATGGAAAAGAGAAAACGTACCTTTTTCCTGTAGAACTTCAGGAATTGAAACTATATCCAGAATTGTTAGCCATCAGCAAAATACCCTTATATGTCAATCTATAAAAAACGTGCGCAATTTCGAAATATTTCAGTTGATCTACCTAAAGAAATAACACATCTATATCTAGTTTCTTCAGTTTTCAAGGATTATTATGAAGGAGGAGTTGAGAAAGAAAGAATAGGAAACCTGAAATCCTTAGATACTCCAAAAATACCAGCAAAATAGATGGGTACACTCAGTTTTAGCAAGACACAGTTTAATTTAAAAGGTATAACAAAGAATTTCATTCTGAATAATTACAATGGTAGGAACCATAATGCTGAATTATGGTTAGAAACTTTTGAGAATGAGAATGCTTAAGATTTGAAATATCTTAGGAAAATATGTTCGAAATATTTAGATTGTTTTTAGATGAAAATCCAAGATATTGGTTTACATCTGCTGAAATGAATTATGACTGAGATTGAGTTCTCGCTTAACTCTTAATGAAACATGACTAAATATTCAATTACATTAAACTCTTGGCTTAATATTACACGATTATTTTTAAAAACATGAAATTTGTCAACATGTTGCGAGTGATGATTTTGAGATGTATTCCTAAGTTGTATCGTTGTCGGTACCATTTTTGTATCTCCTTTTCTAAAAAAAATTCATATGCTTCTTGTACGGCTGATTTTGATTCCACAGAGTTGTGCTTGCAGGAAATCTTGGTGTTAGTTTTTTCTTTAGACACTCCTTGTTGAACCAAATGTAAGATTGCAAGATTTAAATTTGATGAGTACTTTTTTGTAGTGAATAGCGAGATATGCATTGCTAGCATTTTTAATGACTGAGATTTAAGTCTTGAAAATGAGCTCACGCTCGAAACATGTTGACAAATTCCATGTTGTTAAATTTGAATTTGAAACATTAAGCTAAAAGTTCAATTTAATCAAATAAAATGAAATATGGTTTGGAAGCGCCATAAGTGGTATATAAGAACTCTTACAGGAAAAATCTGTCAGAAATAGACATATAAACATATCGATGGGTAATTATGTAATGAAAAAGGGAAGAATCTTATTATCACGATGCCTGAGACAATTAGAATTGACTTGACTGTTATTGTTCTATCAATGTTCATTCAGATAATCTAGTTAAAAATAAAATAATTCCTCAATAACCTTGAATAACGTTGTCCAATTCGAAGAAAAGACTCCCTGTGAATTATTAAGCTAATCTAGAAGAAGAAATAATTCTCAAATTTTACGTGATTTCATATGAAAAAAAAAGTTGATTGAAAACAAGGCAAAAGAGCGCAACAATTTTCTTATGAATTTCTCGACTCAAAATCTAAAACGCTTTCCCAATATGTGGCTACGTATGAAATATGATGATAATAAATAATTATAATAATTTTATTCTGAATTTGGCTACAATGAGCATGTATATGTCTTATGGATATAATAATAAACAATTAATAAATTCAATGGACGACGAATGAACTCTGTTGTAGTCCCTATGAAAATGAGAGGAAATAAGTTATAATTGTCTAAAAATCAATAACTGAACAATTCTTTTTTCGACTAGTTTCGCCTTTTACGGCATTATCAAGAATCTTCTTGATGATGATTTCAAAAAATGCCAATGATGTGTTTATAATCTGAACCCAGAGCTCATAGCTCACAACAAGATACAAGATACAAAGGTCATAAGGTTTTCATTGGTCCTGCGAAGCCTGCAAATACGCACAGGTGTATTCTCAGACGAACAGATCATCTGAAATTCCTTCAAAACAGGGAAACTATCGGACAAACATGAGTTCACAAGGAGATCCTTGTATTGTTCAGAATTTAAATTAGTCAATGTGTTTTCTAAGCAGGATCTAGAGGTGTAACCTTATTACTGAAAACCCTGATGTACTCAGATACAGCACTATACGAACCTTAGCTATTAATAAAATCACACAAAATGTTTCTATTCAGAGAACCACAAATGAAATCAACATTTAAATAAACCGCAATAAATAGAGAGCTCTTGCCAATAACAAGATACCTTAAAGCAGAAGAAAGGCAGTCTATGAACCGAATAAAATTACCAACGCATGGCCTATACACAAACAAAACATTTAGCACCCCAGTACAGATTCTTGTTCTTACAGATATGCCACATACTTCAACATGGCCCCGCAATGGACACACATTGAGAATATGTGTATAACCAAACAACGAGTCTCTTACATATATACAAGACCTTCATGTAAACTAATTTTGCGAGGAAAAGGTGTAACTCATCTATAATTTGGAATTTTCAGATATAAAATATCCTCGTTTAACATCTACTGTTCATTGATGCATAAGATATCGATATTATTTATCATAAAAAATACTTCAAGAACATTTAGTTTATTTCGCAGACCCTGAATATTCAGATGTGTAATTTTGAAGTTTTATCTATTTTCACTATACTTTTCTATCTTGATTGTTTCTGCTAAGAAAATACTTCCTTACTAGTATTCCTGCTGGCCTCAAATCAGTATTGTACAATTGTTCCTTTACGGCCATATCAGCTCTTATGATGACCTCAATTCCTACCGTTTGAATTCAGTTTTTCTACCTCGAACACTTCAACAAAATCGGAAATTTTACTGCTAAGATATCTGCGCCTGTAATCTTCGGTAGTACTTCGTTTCCATCTAGCCACGTATATCCATATCTTCTGTGACGATGCAGAAAATTCAGTAGTCACATCAATGGAACGAATCCCCATAATATGTCCTGTAGAGTCGGATGCTTTCTTATCACGCTGATTGCGAATGAAATTCGATTGTTGATTCGAATCTGCAGATGCCTGCGTGTTGTTGTTTCTTCTTTTCTTTTTATGTTGGATGGAAGTTTCTATTGGTATCCGAGATATAATGCTTTCATCGGAGGAATTCGAATCCCATTACTGACTGATAGTTCTATCCGAATCCGAAATATCTTTCACCGATCCTTCCGCCACAGTTGAGTTATTGAATTTCAGTGCATCAAGAAGCATTTCATAAGTAACAGCCAAGTTATCAACTTTTAATTTGAAGTCACTTATTTCTTGTCTGAGTTCTAAAGTCGAATTTGAAATCTTCTCTTATGTAAACTTCTTCAGATCATCTGTATTGTTTGAACTTTGAATGAACGTCAGTAATAATTTTTAGGCCTATAATTTTTGTAATCTTCATTACAAAAATTATAGGCCTTATTTTGGGTCATATTCAATAATATATAAATAATGAGTGATTTTTTAAGCGCACTTTTTTGAATCGAATAAAACACTCAATTTACGTCATATATTCAAAATAGTTATTAAAATTGATAACATGGACTTTTCCATTTACATTGTAGAGATAACCCTATGTAAATGTTGTCCGCAGCTTCGTGTCGATTGGTCCATTCAGAAGGTCCAACTTTGCGTCAATTTTTCGAGCATTTTGGCCCGTATCCCACGAATGACGTGTGTTATGTTATCATGTAAGGCTTCAACAGTGTTCAGCTTGTCCAAATACACTAACGACTTTACATAACCCACAAGAAATAATCCAGAGGCGTCAAATCGCATGATCGTGGCGCCAATTCACAGGCCATTTCGAGAGATAGGCTGCTCACCAAATTCATCCTTCAACATTTCCATTGTTTCACGAGCTGTGTGGCATGTGGCACCGTCTTGATGAAACCACGTGTCAACTAAGTTCAACTTGGCCAACTGGGCAAAAAAAAGTTGCGTATCATGGCTCAATATCGTTCGCCGTTGACGGTAACGTTTCTTCCACGGTCGTCTCTGAAGAAAAATGGACCGATTATGCCACCAGCTCATAAACCACACCAAACTCTCGTTTTTTAGGGATGCATTGGTAATTCTTGTATGGAATCACTCCAGATGCGAAAGTTTCAGAAGTGAGCCTCGTGAGTATCGCTGAATTTTAGGATAAAATAGCGGATTTTCATGAAGCTGTTCTAAGGCCCATTCGCCAAAAATGAGACGTTGTGGTAAGTCATTCGGCTTCAGTTCTTGCAGTAGTATTAATAGGCTTTCAAACCCAAATCAATACGTAAAATTTTCCATGTGGTTGAGTAACACATGCCCAATTGCTGAGAACAGCGACGAATTGACATTTCACGATCCTCATCAACACTGTACGCGACGGCTGCGATATTCTCTTCAGTACGCACTGTACGCATGCAAGACAATGGTTTAATGTCCAACAAAGTAAACATGATGATAATAGCACGAATTGTTGATTCACCAGGTCGATTATGACGACCATAATATGGTCGTAACAAACGATACACATTTTTCACAGAGCACGAATTTTGATAGTAAATTTCAACAGTTTGCAATCGTTGCTTGTTTGTAAGTCTTTTAGTGATGGAATGGCAGAGTATACTGAAAACTTTTCACTTTGACAGAGGACGTTTAAATGCCATTGCCAACCAGTGCCGCCAACCTGAAAAACTTAACTCTTAAAAAATCACCTGTTATAAGAGCGGCAAATTGAACACGTCGGACGCAAAGGGACGATAACGGACATTTTATATTCTTCTTTGTTGTAATTACCACATTAATTAAATGAATGTAATATGTACAATGTAAGGGATGTTTCACAATAATCAATATATGTCAGCATTTATGAAATTACATATACACAACATATCATGGTGATGTGCCGTATATGTCTAAACTACAAAGAACAATGCATTAATTAAAAATTGAAAGACTTGATATTCCCTCAGTTACAAATGAAATGTTGTACGGAGTGTCAAACCCATTAGTCTAACACGTAACACATAACTCAACCCACATATTCTGAACAAATTTCCGTTTCATTCGTATCATCATATTCGTTATCATAACTTCGTTTTATATCATACTAATACATCCCCAATTCACCCGAAGCGATTATTATTTCAATTTATGACATAAATCATCACGACTAATTTCTATCGCTTCAATCAATTTCAGTTCATTTCACTACCAGTCATTGAAGGATTTATTATCCATGTACGTGTGTTTGAACCGTTTTCAGTTCATATTGCATTTTAGATCCATTGGAGTGTAAGTAATTCAAATTTGAGCCAACGGTCAGTTGTGGGATATCAAATAGTGATTAATACTACATTTGTCGCCACCCTTCGACACGTGCGTTTAATTCGGTTAGGGTACTATATCAAGATGATGATTGGTTTGTGGAAAACACCTTTCACCTTCATAATGCTTGGTTAATCATTGGTTGCGTTCATCCATTTTCCATGTTTGTTGGAGATTTATAACTTTACGGGATTTTCGTCAATGCTGGTGCTAATTCAAATCTGCCATGTCGTTTAGCCAAAAGGCGATGATTTGTATGTCATGTCGTAAATTGTTATACCAATAATTTTGTATACGGGGCAAACGAATGAAAAAATCGATATTCATTGTCTTTCTGTAAATAACATCAATTCGTCTCAACTATTTCGAGGAAATTGTTACAAAATGTAATTTTATAACTTTTTATTTTATACTTTATTCTCATTTTCAATATTTTCGTGATGAAATGGTAAGAGTTGTTGAAAATTTTCAATGATTTTGTTTGGATATCTGATTGCTTGAAACGAAAACTTTCGATTGAAAAATATTCAACCAATGACTATTTTTCCTCAAGATGAAATATCCGGAAAGCTTATGATGATAGTAAATACTTGCCACATTAAGTCTTTGAAAAATGAAGCTTTGATACCAGATGGTGGAAAAACTGTCATTAACAAATTTTACCGTAGGAAAGCATGTCACATATTGTTTCACCTTTAATTTTTGTTAGCTTCGTTTTCAGTTTGAGAGTGGGTAATTATTCTCTTCTTGACTATTTCTCTTTTATGCCAACATAAAAGGCATATAGTTCATACACTTCAATAACGTATTCGAACCGTCGACCACCCCTTCCTCGGTAGGGTTGACAGATAGCCCATATAATTTCAACATTACACATATAAGCAAAGCGTAGTGCTTAGTGGGCATTTAAATTCAAGATGTTAACAAGAGCCCTGTCCCGGAAGGTGTATCACCAATATTTTTGAAAAACTGCATTTCAATCCTCCTCCAACCGCTCCATATGATCTTCAATGAATGTTTAATTGAGGAGAAGTTCCCCTCAAGATGGAAGATTGCACAGGCTGTTCCGGTGCACGAGTCAAGCGATAAAAGCAACGTAAAAAATTTTAGACCAATTTCACTATTTTGCAATACGTGTTAAATGTTTGAGGCCATTATCACCAAATATCTGTTTTTTCAAATTAAAAACTATGTGACATGAATTTTTTCTGGTCCATCTGTTGTATCAAACTTGCTGCCTTTCGTACAGCGGATATTCGAGAAAGGAACATCTATGTGTAAAGTTTACACTGACTTTGATTGAGTTCACCACCCAATACTCTTGACCAAACTGGAAAATTTCGGGGTGCATGGAAATCTCCTGGGTCTTCTAGCTTCATATTTGAATGACCGAAGACAGTATCTGGTTGTGAATGGTTCCAGATCAAATTCCTCACCAGCGACATCAGGTGTACCGCAGGGTTCACATCTAAGTCTACTTTTTTTTTCACGTTTTTGAATGATATTGGCGAATGTTTTAGATATACCGATATAGATCTTTATGCCGATGATCTCTGAATGTCGAAGCAGATGAAATCTTTCAACGATGATTCTCTTTTACAGTCCGATCTTAATGCATTCTCTGACTACTGCAGACTCAGTAAGTTGGAGCCAAACTTGAAGAAATGCCATCATATTCTTTGCTCCAGAATTAAAAATCCTATCTCTTCCAATTTCACATTGTCAGGTGACTGACATTGTCAGGTATTTGACTGAAGTCCGTTCAGTGAATGATTCGAGTGTTTGCTGGATGAGAAACTAACCTCTCAATTTCACATTGAAGGAGTCGTCCAACAAGTTCGCAGAAATCTGGGTTTCATATTAGGAATGACCAGGCCTTTTGGTCGATTTGAGTCTGTTTTGCTTTGTATAATTCGATTGTGAGATCCAAGTTCAAGCAAGCGTCGATCGTTTGGAATCCAAATTACGATAAATGAAAAAATAGATTAGAAAATGTTCAACGGAACTTCATTAATGCTCTTAATTTCAGTTTTAACATATACAGTCATGAATTCTGGTATGAGAGTAATGTGAAATTTTATAGGTTGAAATGTTTGAGTTTGAGACTTGAGTACTTCAACATATGTTACTCCTACAATTACCTAATGGCTTAATATATTGTGTTGTATGTACGAGCTTAATAAACTTTGATTGTTCTCCACATGTAGTAAGGAATTGTACAATTTTGGATATTGGTCAGAGCAAAACAAACTATATGTTGAATTCCCCATCCATAAATCTCTCAATAAGCTGAACTTGATAAATATAGAGACCAACTTGGATATTTTCTCTCCATATTTCATAACTTTCGGGAGACATTTGAAAAAGACATTATTTGAAGGTCGATACTAGAATAAATATGAATTTTCATTGAATTATCCTTTCATGGTGTATTTATCTAATCTTTTCACTAGAATTAGGTATTTTGTTTGTAGATGAAAAGATTTAAGTCAATGGCATCGGAAACTTTATATCGATGAGTTGTATAAAAAATTTCTACGAGATATACATATCAGATACACCTTAGTTTATAAGTAATTAACATTTGTAATATGTGCTCCTCTATTATAGGACAGTTTTAAACTGTCTGTTGGGTGAGCTTTTGTATGTAAAAACTAAATAAATGAAGAAAAATATTTCACAGACAAATAACACTAAGGCAGATAACACAAATATAGAGCAAATTTTACAATAGTATGGCATGTCGTATATTGTTCTACCAGAGGCTCCGCTAGCCTTGTTAGCCTCTACAAGAAGGTAAATATTCCTTTTTTATCAACAAAATAATTTTCATTATCACCGAAAAAAGATATGAATTTGTAACTTTGTTGACATTTCATTACAAAAAATATGATCATTTGAAAATATATTTGAACCCAAAACACAGAAGAAAGTATTCAGCTCACAAAGAAAAAACACTCAGGAAGTTTCTATTAAAATTACGAAGAAAGAGTGAATCATCGATTTAGGGTGTTTACAAGTTGACTTGTTAGTGTGAAAAATGTTATATTGGCGAGGAAGACCATTGACATGAGAATCAAAGAACCTACTCAACCAAGAAATCAGATTTTCCAATAATTGCATTGAAAACAACCATTATTTTACCAACGAATATTACATATACGACATTATACATTACGAGATATTACATATTGAGGAGAAATTGCTCAAATTCGAAAGAAGACGATCTCTATTCGGTGATTCTAGTTGGATCAAACTCAATTTTTCAATATTTGTAATCAGTTTCCATCTATCTGATGAAGGTATTGTACTCCGAAACAATGTTGTAGTGGACGGTATATAACTTTCGAAATTCCCAAAATAGTTTCAAGTGTTAAGTGTATTAATTTCTTTTTGACCTATCACTTTTCTGAACTAATTTGCAGAGTTATCGGTATTTTTTAGTCAATTATTCTGATGAATATCCTAGCCTCCAGTTTTTTTCAATTTCAATTTTATTGTAGTTGTTATAATCATTAATGCAGATCTCGTTCTGTTCAATGGTTCTTTTCTCGGATCTAATTCAACGAAATGTAAGATCTATGCAATTACCCTGACTTCATCATCAAGATTTTCCCTTTATAATAGGCAACTGAATCAACAAATTAGTGATAGGTACGATACCAAATTAGCAGACTACTACAGAAACAATAGATCCCTCGGAAATTATCTATTTTCTCAAACATAAACAGCCGCATATTTCATAATAGTCTGCTTTCTGACTGATAACATTTAATGGGAACATAAGCTGTCCCTGAATTCAAGCTCCAAGTTAAATGGCTCGTGATCTAATTTAATAGTGTTCATAGGCGTGTGTAACTCAGTTCCAAGAGGATGAAGAAGGATACGCAAAATTATCTAGCAATAATAAATTCGAATTAGGATGACGAATAAAAAATTAGGAAAAGACGCAATATTCAACGAGCAAGAATATATCCGGACCAGATTGACAAATCAAAAATTGATTGGAAATTAGATAGTTCAAAATATTTTGAAGCTGTTGTCAAATATGATAATAATAATAATAATAATAGTAATAATAATAATGATAATAATAACAATAATAATAATAATAATAATTATTATTATTATAATAATAATAATAATAATAATAATAATAATAATAATAATAATAATAATAATAATATTAATATTAATAATAATAATAATAATAATAATAATTATAATAATAATAATAATAATAATAATAATAATAATAATAATAATAATAATAATAATAATAATAATAATAATAATAATAATAATAATAATAATAATAATAATAATAATAATAAGGCTTTATTGAAATATACAATCATCTCATAACAGCAAAAATGTATCAAAAATAAGACAAATTCATCAACTCCCGAAGAATCATGAAGCAACGTGAAAATAATCTCAAGGCGGAGTTCAGATGGTATGCAACGATACATCTGTTCTGCCACTGAAACCCTGATAAAAGTTTTCTCTTCAAAAACAATTGATATATCTAAAAATAAGGAAAAAACTGAAAAAATCAAGAACATAACCGAATTAAACATAAACAGTTTTGTTTTGAAAACTGAATATAACCATTCATAAGCAGATAACAGATTACAGATTACAAAAAAACAACTAATTTCAAATTGAGGTACAATTGTTCCAATGTGTTAAATAGTGTTATTGATCTTCGAAAGTATAACATTTGACAAATTGAGGTACATTTTTTTTATCATCTGAGAAAAATTCAAAAGTATAACAAAATACAAATGGAGATACAGTTGTCGTAGTAAGTAAGATAATGTTATTGATTTTCAAAAAGATACTCCCAAATTTTTCTTTTAAATACAGACGTAGTCAAAGCTTGGAAGGATAATGAAATACACTGATTATAATATCTGTAGATAGAATATGATCTCTCAATCTGTATCAATGATGTCTCAATCTTCTATCTGTAGATAGGAAAGATCTCTCAAAGATGACCAACCGATGTGGAGGAGGTGATATGAGTCCCTTGTTTCTTGTATTCAAAGTATGCACATCAATTCTGAATCTAATTTTCCTATGGAGATATGTTGGCTGTGTAGTTTTCACTATATAGTGATATAAAACGAAAGCAGCCAACTAAAATCTATTGTGCATATTCAACCATCTCGCATCCTTAAATTTGTTACTTCTGCTATCGAATTTTCTCAACCGATAAATAAAACGCAAACAACTCTTTTGAACTTTCTGTATTCTGTGTAGTGAACTTTGATCCATACATGGAAAAATGTTTGTGTTAAGACTTAATGCATGGAATCCTTATAAATGAAAAAAAAATTGGAATTATGGGAGAACGGTCAAATACGAAAAAATTGAAAAAAAGTTGAAAATTAAATGAATTAACATTATATCAAACATAGCTGTGTGAGAGATATGGAAATTCACACAAATAAAAAGTATAAAACATTGGGAATGATCACTATAACAATGTTCCATTATTGCAAAAAGTGAAAAGTTTGTCACAACAATTTGACGTGAATGAATCGTAGGTATAGAAAATTGAAGAAACACTCATTGAAAAAATGAAAAATCTCAACTGGATGATGCAGTAAAGGATTTGAAACAGTTCAAAAGTTTCAAATATAGAGAGCATGGTAGCGTAGACCTAAGAGATAGATATTGATGATTGATGAAAAGTGGAAAAATGAAGGAATAATAACTGCGAATAAGTGGAAATCAGAAGACTCAAATAAGTGGAATACTCAGTATTGTTGGATGTTTTCAGGTTGAGAGCTTCAAGAGATATTCTTTATTCACGCTCCTCTGTTTATGAATGCATGTACAGCTAAATTTGTTTTCATCTCACATTCGGTAAATGTCTGGACAAATCATCGACCGTTTCGTCTATTTCGTCACGTCGGTCGTATATTTCCTGTTCCTCAAGTCTCATTAGTTTTCGGACGAATAGACTTCGAATTAAAAGTAGATAAATATATCGAAAAGAAAATTCTTCTGTGAGATACTCAAGTAATTTAGAAAACAAGAGTAATAGTTCACAATCTGCTAAATTAGAAAGTATCCTTTACTATTAAAACTCATACAACATCTGGACTGCATCTGTAACAGATCAGAAAGCTTGTGAAAGTTCATTCTCAAGTTTAAAGGGACCATCCACTATGACACCCCTGAATAGATTGCTATAACTGTTTCAGATAGTTTAGTTAACTTGAAAAGATAATCAAACTGTACCTATGAAATATATTCCTATGATATATATATATTCCAACATTCATAGGACGATTTAATACCCTAATCCGTAGCCAGTTGGAGTATGGCAGCGTGATCTGGCATCCCATTTACACTTGCCATTATTGCCATTTTGGGGCTATTCAGAGAAGGTTCTTCAAATTCTTAATTTGGAGGGATGATAAATGGTATCTACAGAGAGGGGTCATCATAACGAATTATTGAGTCGATTCAGTCTAATCTCATTGCAGAGCAGGAGAGAAACTTTATCACTCAAATTTTTGTACAAATTACTGCGCAATAGTATTAATTGTTCTCCTCTCTTGTCCGCTCTAAAATTTCGTGTTCCTAGGCCAAATTCTCCTAATACAGAATTATTCTACCTAGAGACTCCGAGGAACAACTCCCTAATACAATCCCCAATTGGTTAACCATTTTATTAGTCTACCTTCAATAAAGTTGCCAATATTTTTGACATTCACTTTTACTCCATAGAATTTATTATCAGGAGTTAGGTGAACGAAGAAAATTGAGTGAAATGAATTCATTTAGATTGAGTTCTTTGTAATATTTCATTGTATGCTATAATGTAGTTATAAGTTACTATTTTTTTAGATTAGATTGAGCTCTTTTCTATATCTTTCTCATTTTAATTATTCAGTTATGCAACATGTTTATTATTTCCTGTAATCGGGTGTAATACCTATTGAGAATAAAAAACTAATTATTATTATTATATATGAATGAATCATTCATAAAAACAAGTGCCTGTGAAATTTAAATTTTGCAACCATCAATAAGACACAAATAGAAAACATTTGTTCACATCTTGCGATCAAATTTTACAGAACTGGTTTCAGAGGAAGTGAACATGGTGAATTGTGCGGAAGCAAGAAGTTCTTTATGGATCGACAATATCATGTGACAGTTGCTGCAGGATTATTCGCCGTGAATGCTCAAACCTAACAGCATCGAAATTAGAGGTTATGGATCTTAAAGGCCCCATACTTTAAAAAATTTATTGTAGAAATTATACGAATGGTTTCAAGCTCATTCTTAAATTGTTATTCAAAATGATGACCTGAAGAGCAATATTGTGAAGTTGAGATCCGTAGAGAAATGACCCTAGCAGCGTAAGAATAATTTGAATGAAATTTTTATCACAGAAGTCACTGAAAGATAGGGCAGAATGAATAATATTATGAAATACGAGGTTTGTTCAAAAGAAAAGGCGAATTTTGAATTTTCGCGAGCCGTGCACATTCTTTTTATTATTTTTTCTTTTATTGATTTATTTATCTCCATTTTTTTGTTGTTGGTACTTATAATCTTCTCATATGTTGAAATTATCAGTCATTTCGAATTTGAAGTTTGTTTCAGATAACTGAAAAGGTTAGTCACGTTTCATGTGTTCTTCGATTCTTACATTGAAATCCACATTGAATTTTGCATTCCAAATTGGATGAAGTGCTTCAACGCACGTAAAATGCTGCCTTTGGCATTCAGAAGGTGTACTTTGTGTCAAAACAGTGTTTATAAGTGGAAGAAGAGGATTTTTGAAGGCCGAGGAGATGTTGGTGAGGATGAGCGTTCTGGAGTTGCAACCACATCAGGAAGCGAAGGAAGCATCGAAACAGAGGATGTTGGCACATCAGTCGACTCACATCATGCAGAATTTCTCGGATGTTTTGGGGATAAAACCTGTGACAGCGCAGTTTTGTTCAGAAACTGCCAAATCTGAAGCAAAAGCAACGTCGCATTAGTGTCGTTCAGGAGTTGTTGAGTGACGCCAACGACGATCCAGATTCGCACGAAAAGGTCATAATTGGTGACGAAACGTGGGTATATGATTATGACGTCAAAACCAAGGCCCAATGAAAGCGGCCAAAAGGACCAAGATAGAAAAAACAACGCCAAGTTCAATCAAATGTGAAGATTTTGCTCACTGTTTTCTTCGATTGAAACGGCGCCATGAGTTGTTTCCAAAAGGTCGTAGGGTTAATGCGGAACATAACAAAGAAGTTATGCAATGATTTTGTGAGGCAATACGGCCCAAACTATCGAAATTGAGGAAAAAACATAATGGATTCTGCAGCAAGATAAGACACAAGCTCACACATCAATGCTTATTCGTGATTTTTTGGCTGTATTACAATAACGGTATAATAACCGTACAATATCCGTATTCACCAGATTTCAGTACCTGCGACCTTTTCTGTTCCCAAAACTGAATCGACCTATGAAATTAAAGCTTTTTGCTTCAAACTCATGAAATAAAGTCGGAATCGAAGAACGAGCAGATGGCCATACCGAAAAGCGCATTTCAGAAGTGAATTAGAAGGAGCACTAGCATAATTGCATTTTATATCTGATGGGGATTGCTTTGAAGGGAACAAAATGTGCATTGATGAATAAGTAAACACTTTTCGAAAAAATTCGAAATTCACTTCTTCTTTTAAATAATTCTCGTATAACTTCGCGAGAAGAACTCTGAATCCTCAGATGTACTAGTTCAGGATCCCTGGACCATTTTGGAACTTGATTACTATCAAGCTAATTTTCCGTGATTTACTTCATTTTGATGAGATGACCAAGAATTTTCTGTATGAAACTCCAATTCTGGTAGCTCATAGAGGTAGCAAGCACGAAATGTGTGGATTTAATCATTCTGAAAATATTTATTACTACCCGAATTTTTTTCAAGTCTCAAGATAATTATGTAAATTATTCGAAAAATATTCATCCTACAAAATCTATGGCTTCATCAAAGTGTTGGTTTTTGGGATGACGAGATCATGATAAACGATTAATAACCAGTGGATTTTCGTTTTTTTAGTTATTCAAAATTTATATAATTCAATAATCTTATTGTCCTACAAATCGCGTGGAACGTTATTCCGGCCCTACCCTCAGAAATTATTGAGACTACTAAATCATTCTTCTCATTACTAATTCTAGGACAAAAATATTGCACATAAGCTTTATGATAATTTCTTCTACATCGGGGATCGATCCGACTACTTTTAGTAGTCGGATTCCGGTAGCGTATGGCCGTAATGACGTACCACGCAATTTGTAGGACAATAAGATTATTGAATTATATAAATTTTAGCTAACTGAAAGAACAAAAATCAGCTAGGTAGTAATCGTTTATGATTACCTCCTTATTGGTACATGTTCAAAAAAGGGAACTCTTTGGTGAAGCAATAGATTTTGTAGGACAAATATTTTCTCGAATAATTCAGATAATTATGTTGAGACTTAACTGTTTTCAGAATGATCAAATCAACACATTTTATGCTTGCTACCTCTGTTAGCTGCCACAACCGGAGATTCGTACAGAAAATTCTTTCGCGTTTCATCAAAAGGGAACTACTCACGGAAAATTTGCTCGATAGTAATCAAGTTCCAAAATGCTGCAGGGATCCCGAACTATAAGACAGTATTCGATTCAATGTTAGAGGAGAATGTTATTATTTTGAAGACAACAAGGATAGGTCAATGGCAATTGATCTCGGGCTTAAGGAATGAATTCTGCAATCCAGAAATTGCACGCAAGGAGAATAACACTTTTATAAAAGCAGATTTAACATATCCACAAATTGAGAACCTAAGAAGACGGTGACCCTACGTCGCGAGAAAACGAGTCGCGTTGTTCACACAATGAAAGTGTGAATCAAAACTTCATATATCTGAATTTATCTTATAGTTTATAACATCAATATTTCCAATATGAAGTGAAATTCAGCAAGTTAGCAATATGCACTACTTCAATTAACATTTAATTACTTTTTCCAATTGAATTCTTCGATTTGTATGAGGCACGCCCGTGATGTTGTTTGACGGGAACCACTTCATGAATTCAAAATAATTTTCGGCTTTCGCAGTGGTCATTTGTCATGTGAGATGAAAGGTTCAACGTCATTAAAAAGGGACAGGGCGTAAACGTTTTATAATTGGTCTTGCGTGACCTCGTTCGATGCGTTAACACTGTAATTGGACGTTGTTTTTGTACTACACTATGTAATACACGAAAATGAAATAGACATTAAGTCTATATTCAGCTTTCAGTTCGACAATTCGTCAATTTCATTTCTCAGGACCTTTGAAAAGGAGTCAACAAAGTTAATTGCTAAGAAATTGCATTGAATTATTCAATACACAAGTACAAGTTTAGGCATCTGTTTTCATCGATTCACAATAGAGACCTCTGGAAATGATATTCTGTCTAGAGAGATTTAGTAAGATAATCCGTAGCATTTTCAATTTCACACAGTTCAGATTAAGTAGGTTATTATAATGTGCAAGTAGAAGAAGAATTACGTAAAATGAATGATGAAACAAGTGATATATTCAAACAAACGAATGTTTGATTTACTTTGGTATGGAATGATAACAAGACCCATTTCGTTGAATTACCGCTTTTTTCAGACGCTTTCACACAGTTCAGATTAAGTAGGTTATTAGTGTGCAAGTAGAAGAAGAATTACGTAAAATGAATGATGAAACAAGTGATATATTCAAACAAACGAATGTTTGATTTACTTTGGTATGGAATGATAACAAGACCCATTTCGTTGAATTACCGCTTTTTTCAGACGCTCAGAAAATATAAGTTGATAACACGTACTGAATGAGTACCTACCTAGACTCCTATTTTATGAGCACCTGAAGAAGTCTGTTACCCCACCAAACGCATTATCTCATTATTCAATAAAAGTGTAGATCAAAAGTGTTTGCAACAATGTTGAGCCACTGCACATACCATACACCAAGCGCTAATTTAGAGGCAAGTAATATTACCTGGTCACTGACCCTAAAACATGAAGCTATATCATACAGAGCTAATTCCCCTCATTTAACGCCTCTGATTTTTCATTCTGAAGACTTCTCAGACCGGAAATTGAAGATGGCATCTCTACACCACTCCAACACTCAAAATTCGTATAACAAGAGGAATTAACAGTATTTTAGGAGATCTATTGGAACGAGTGATGGAACATTTTCGAAACAGTCAACAGAAAATTGTAGAAAATGGAGCACTTTATAGAATCCAGTCATATATTTGCAATTTGTGTAAACATCTTTTAGTACTAACCTCAAAAAAGTATTTCTGAGGACGAAAATAAATATTTCCGAAAGCTTGGATTCAATTTAAAGAGTTTTCTTTTCCATTTTTTTTCCCATACGCCAATACTCTGTATCTTCTTCATGAAAAAAAAAAATATATATATATATATATATATATATATATATATATATATATATATATATATATATATATATATATATATATATATATATATATGTATATAAAATCGCACATGTAAAGTTTGAGCAGAAATCAAATCGTCAACCTGGAGTAAAGTGGACAGATGAACGGAAGAAAGAGCATTCAGAGACGATGAAGCGTTTTTGGGAGGCAAAAAAGATGAAGCAAAATTCCTAATGAATGCGAATTCAAGTTCAGTCGCTCTCCTCGTGTGAAACAATCGAAATAATAATAATAATAATAATAATAATATATATATATATATATATATATATATATATATATATATATATATATATATATATATATATATATATATATATATATATATATATATATATATATATATATATATATATATATATATATATATATATATATAACATTAATGAAAAGGAGTATTGCCTGGTAATTTAAATAAAATTGTTGTGAGCCGAGGAAAAATAAGAGGCCACTATGAATAGATTTTATCCAATTTGTCTGTATGGTCTATATTTCGTTTGTGTTGACAGTCTTCATCAGAACTCTGAAAAAAATTTTTATACAATTGTACTGATAAAAATTATGATTGAAAACTTACGGCTAACTAGGTATAAAAGTTATGGCCAAAAACCATCAAACAGGAATGTGTTTCTTAAAAATAGGTTGAATTGAATTATAGATGTAACACAATGTTCACAGAGAAACATTGACACTGAAAAACGACACAGAGGTGAGAGTGTAAAATCACCGTAGTAACAAATGTCATAATACGCACGTAATACATAATAATATAATAATAAAAATATTTATTCCCAACAGTTATACATCCAATCACAGAGCAAAAATCCCAAATTGTACATAAATAATGATAAATAAGAAAAATTAAAGAAAAAACAGAAAAGAGAGAGTACAAGCGAATACGAGTATATACAACGAAAGTCAATTAAAAACAAACTTAAAAGTATATAAACAATAACTAAATGGAACAAAATGAAAATAATATATTACAAAGTCAAGCGCAGTCAACAGAAGTTGATGAAATATAGTTGATGAAGTACCAAAATGAAATCAAAAGCAATTGCAATAGTAACACAAAGTAACCAAATGAAACAAATTGAAATTATAATATTATATACCGAATAAATGAAAAATAATAAATTTTATTGAATTGGATATTTGAAAAGTAACAAATTTAACAAGAATATAATAAATTCTGAAATATCTAAATAATTTAAATATAATAAACTCAGTAAATAAATCCGTGAACATGTAAATATTTCTGCAAGGCATTTCCTGCCCGTGTGCAGATAAGATAATTCGTAGTCGTAGTGTAGTATACATATATACATACATACATACATATATACACATATACATATACATAAGGTAGTTCGTAGTGTGGAAGTAGATCTTAACTCCTCAATAATTTCACTATTCAGTGTATGTGATCCTGCTTTTGGTGAAACGTTCAACTTCTTTGGTTGGCTTTAATATGTTTGGAATTCTCATAATGTTGAAGTTTTTTGGTCCCTGATACCAGAAAGAGTTCAGAGTGTGGGTCCGGTTAACCTTGGGTTGCATTATGCACTTAAATCCTCTGGTGGTCTCTTGTATTTTTAAACCCAGTTGGTTATGATACTTGTATATTGATTTACAGACATGTAATTTATATAGCTGTTTTAAAGCATAAACTTTCAATCGATGAAATAAGGGTTTTGACGGTTCCAGTTTATTAGCGTGCAATATTATTCGGACAAAGTGTTTTTGTGTTGTTATCAAAGGTTTCATGTTAGTTTTATAGATTTCGCCCCAAATACTTATTCCATTCGTTAGGACAGACTGTACTAGAGCGAGATATGTCATATGTAGGGTACTAATTGGCACAATCTCTCTGAGAAAGTAGAATCTCGGTATAATTGTCTAGAATTTCTCTTTGACCTTCTGGATATGGGCCTTAAAATTTATATTCTGGTCAGAAGTGAGACCTAGGTATTTTGCTATATATACTTGCTCCAGTGCATCGCAATCACAATCTTCACTGCAGTCCACTTTGTGAATAAATAAGGGCCTTTCATACTGGAATGGTCTACCTATGGAGAAATTGATATACCTGGTTTTAGTCACATTAACAATCAGTCTATTCCCATAGAACCATGCAGATAGTAACTGCAAATCTTGTCTGATAGCAGTGAATAAGGAGTTCTTATCAAGGTTGCAATGAAGCAAGGCAGTGTCATCTGCGTAAGTTGACATTTTTCCCTGAAATAGTGAATCGCACAGATCGTTGACGTAGATTAGAAACAGAAAAGGAGAAAGAAACGTTCCTTGTGGAACACCATGCTGCAATATGAGCTGTTCGATGATATCATTCTTGATTCTAACCTGTTGTTTTCTGTCATTTAAATAAGAAGAAAACCATTCATGGCTCACGCCTCTGATACCTGCTCTAAATAGTTTGTCCAAAAGAATTGTATGTGATAGAGTGTCAAAAGCTATACATATATCCAAGAAAAGCGCCGTTACGTATTCTCCTCTATCCAACGCCTTGTGTATTTCTGAGCTAAATTTTAATAAAGCCAGTTCGGTTCTTTCATTTTCGAGAAACCCGTATTGATTCTCGGAAAAATAATTGTGTTCATTTAAGAATTTCCTCATCATTTTGAGCACCAAGGATTCGAGTGATTTAGAAAAAACTGATATTAGAGCTATTGGTCTATAATTGCTCATTTCTATTTCCAATCCGCCTTTGAATATAGGAACAATTACGGCTTCCTTAAGATTGGTTGGAAAGACACCTTGGGATAAAGAATAATTCTATAGTTTGGTTAGTATTGGCGCAATTTCTGATTTTACCGCTTTCAATGTGTCTGAGGTAACGTTGTCTTTCCCAGGAGCTTTATTGCTTTTGAAGCTATTTATTCCTGATATTAGATCAGTTTCAATAAAGGGTCCAAAGTTTCCAGACTTATCTGCATTTTTAGTTACTTACTGTCAAATCATTTTAAGTAACCTTCACAACTTCGCAGACATCTCACAACTTTAATAGACTTTTATGTGTTACGTGCGTAGTATGACATTTATCACTGCGGTGATTTTACTCTCTCACCTCTGTGTTGTTTTTCAATGTCAATGTTTCTCTGTGCTCCTGTCATTTCTATTTTATCATTTACTTATCATTGTTTTTAGTTAGCACATAAGAATATTTTTACATCTTTTATTCAATAGAACTTATTTTTAAGAAACACATTCTTGTTTGATGGTTTTTGGCCATACCTTTTATACCTAGTTAGCCGTAAGTTCTCAATCATAATTTTTATCAATTCACAGTCGAAATATAGACCAGGCAGACAAATTGGATAAAATCTATTCTTCATAGTGGCCTTTTATTTTGCCTATAACCCACAATAATTGTATTTATATATATATATATATATATATATATATATATATATATATATATATATATATATATATATATATATATATATATATATATATATATATATATATATATATATATATATATATATATATATATATATATATATATTATATATATATATATATATATATATATATATATATATATATATATATATATATATATATATATATATATATACCCCAATATAGTTTATTTTTTACTAGGTTAATCTCATCAAATTACTTTCACAATTAATAACTATCTTCAATAATACGAAAACTTTTATTTACGCGTTTCGATTATACATCATTTTCAAAATATCTAATATCAATCCAATCTATAATTCAACAATCTTTTCATAAGTCATAAATCAATTCGTAGGTGTCGCGTTTGTCTCGTCACATGATAAACTTCTCTCTCCTATCAACTCGTCTCAGTCTTCAAGGTGGATTATATTATGATATATTCTTCCGAAATACTCTATGTCAGATCTTGAATTGACAGTCTTCTCTTCTCTTTGTATGGCTATCATCTCCATTATATTTCTCTTCTGTTGATTTTTTTCCCTTCCGATAATTTTCGTATTTCCAAAATCAAATGAATGCAATTGCTCGATTGCATGTTTTGCAAGGCCAGTTGTTCTCTTGTTTGTTCTCACCGAATATTCATGTTCGTATAATCTTCTGTGTAAGTATTGTTTTGTGTTGCCTATATAACATGAATCACAATCAATGCAATTCATTGAATATACAGTATGAGTTTCGTTTGTCAATTCAATTCTTGGTTTCAACTTGGTGTATAATGAACCAGTTGTATTGTTTGGTTTATGACTTATTTTTATATTATATTTCTTCAGGACATTACTTATTTTATATGATATTTTCGGTATATATTCCATTCCAATGTATTTTACATCTACATCGATATTATTCTTTTTTTGGTTTGTTTGGTTATATATTTGGTGTATTCTCGTTTTAATAATCGGTTTGTAAAATTTTTCCGGATAGTCGTTTCCTTTCAAAATTTCTTTGATTTTTCTTATATTTTAAGGTCTTACTACAGGTCAAGTCTCAATTACAATTCACTTGTATCTACGAAATATAAAAGAAGTGTTGTGAATGCTCTTACAGATAGAGCTGTTAAATTATCCAACCCTGTTGGATATATATATATATATATATATATATATATATATATATATATATATATATATATATATATATATATATATATATATATATATATATATATATATATATATATATATATATATATATATATATATATATATATATATATATATATATATATATATATATATATATATATATATATATATATATATATATATATATATATATATATATATATATATATATATATAGAGGAAATTCAATTTTCGTGCTTGTGGCACTGAATGAAATATCTAAGAAAATGAACACTAGAATATTCATTTGAAAAATTCAAATTCACCAAGAGAATGTTATAATAGAGCTAGATATGTGAACGTGTACGATGTGATCTCTCCATTATCTTTCAGGGGATATATGTCAGAGAAATATTGAAATCGATGCCATAGATATATTTATAAATATATATTTATTTCATATATAATTATAAATAGATATAAAATATTATAAACTATCAGCTTGTCCACATTTCGATTTCTTGATATCAGAATCAAGAAAGATAAATTCATCATCCAAACATTTCTAATAAGTCACCAATTTTATTTCAAACTGTCCGGTGTAAAATTGATCATCCCCTTAAACACCCATTCGGTTCGCTCTATAAATTTCATCCTGTCCAAACACTCGAATTGTCTTTCATCGGAAACACTCCGAGACGACAAATGTCGAAAAAGCAGAGGTAATTGATAACAGTATACGATCGAGCGGACTCCTCCTTACTACAATGAAATGAAACTCATTTAACCTTTGCCGGCGGCAGAACCAGAGATTACTACGTTCAATGGGGAGGCAATCTATCCGGTCGCTACAGGATTTAGGACCGGCCGAAAAGCAGAAATCACGACGGGAGAGGCAACGTCTCTCTACGGGAAGTCTCATTTACACTGATCATATCGCGAGATCAACTTCTTACCCTCTTTTTTCTCCTTCGGCGAGCAGTTTCAACCTCTGTGCTTGGAATATTAAATCTCCGATGGAGGGTTTCTGTCGGATGAAGATATTCACGGAGCTCGAGGCGTTCATATTGCCGGTCACTTCTTCGGACTGAATTGAATTTTGTAGCAGTTTGGGTGATACTTTATATATTGTGGAAAAAATATCAGTCTTCGATATTTAGAAAATAACAGTGATACGTGATGATGTATATATATATATATATATATATATATATATATATATATATATATATATATATATATATATATATATATATATATATATATCTTATATATAAAATTCTCGTGTCACAGTTTTCGTTTCCATACTCCTCCGAAACGGCTTGAGCGATTCTCATAAAATTTTGTGAGCGTATTGAGTAGGTCTGAGAATCGGCCAACATCTATTTTTCATCCCCCTAAATGTTAGCGGTAGTCCACCCCTGAATTTTGTTTTTTATTTTTTAGACAAAATTTTCAGTTTTTATTTTTTTATGATACAACATACAAAAATACATACAATACTAAATTTTCACCCTTCTACGATCAACCCTTATTTTTTATAGCTGTTTATTTCTTTGGCGGCTTGATGATATTGTTGGCAGGCGATTTCAGGCAGACGTTGCCAGTAATTCCCCGTGGAACGCCTGCAGATGAATTGAATGCTTGCCTGATGGCATCACCTTTATATGTTACCGTTATTATGGAATAACGTAAAAACATTATCGCTAACCACTAATATGAGAATTCAACTTCAAAATGATCAAAGTGCTGCACAATTTTCCAAACAATTATTAGCTGTTGGAAATTGAAAAGTCCCAGTTGATGCGACCTCTGGATAAATTACTCTTACCAACAACTTTTGCCGATTTGTAGACTCTCAATTAGCTTTTATTGAAGATGTTTTCCAAACATTAGTGAGAATTATCAGAATTATGCTTAGTTAAGTCAACGAACAATTCTTGCAGCAAAGAATAATGATATACACGCACTGAATTTCACCATTCAATCAAAAATTGCAGGCGATTTGGTGACATACAAATCCGTTGATTCCATAACAAATCCCGATGATGTAGTAAATTATCCAACGGAGTTTTGAACTCTCTGGAGTTACCAGGATTTCCAGCACATAACTTGCAACTCAAAGATGGTACAGTTATTATGATATTGCGTAATTTGAATCCACCGCGACTTTGCAACGGTACTCGACTTTCGGTTAAAAGACATGCCGAATTTGATTGAGGCAACCATTATTAACGGAAAGTACGCAAGTGAAAATGTATGTATTCCTCGAATACCAATGATTCCGACTGATCTTCCGTTTGACTTCAAACGATTGCAATTTCCAGGTCGCCTTGCGTTCGCAATGACAATGAACAAGTCGCAAGGCCAATCGCTTAGTGTTTGCGGGATAAATTTAGAAAATCATTGTTTTTCACATGGGCAGTTATACGTTGCGTGTTCACGAGTTGGGAAGCCATCCGCTTTGTTTGTGTTAACGTCAGACCAAAAAACAAAAAATGTGGTTACTTCAATGAAACGGATAATTTGCGGACACGGATATAATTCAGTATTTACTTTTGATTCACTTTCATTTACTTAGAGACGTTCAACTAAATAACACTTCATTTTTGTAATCGAAATGAATTCATTACTGTTGAGAAACGAAATAAAATTTTTCCTTTTCAAATATAAAACTTTTAATCACCAAACGAAATGTTACATAAAACGAAGCCATCTGGTGGCGAAACGGAGTTCGCCGGGTCTGCTAGTATATATATATATATATATATATATATATATATATATATATATATATATATATATATATTCAAAGATTCACAGGTAATTCAATACTAGTAAATACTGAGACTTTTAATCGAAATATCGAAATATTTCAAATAAAACTCTCAGGGAGCTGTCTACACAAATGTTGTCAACGAGAACGAACCCATCACTTTCGAGAGTGAATATTAAGAGCGTTTCGTAATTCTATTATTTACATTTATGTAGACAGCTCCCTGAGAGTTTTATTTGAAATATTTCGATATTTCGATTAAGAGTCTCAGTATTTACTATATATATATATATATATATATATATATATATATATATATATATATATATATATTTCTTGAAATTGATTTATTGCCTGTTTGAGGTATTTATTTTGAAAGTTTTTAGCATTAACAGGCTTTTTTAATATGAAAAAAAATATTTTTTTCAACAGAAATAAACTTTTTCATATTAAAAAAGCCTGTTAATGCTAAAAATTTTCAAAATATATATATATATATATATATATATATATATATATATATATATATATATATATATATATATATATATATATATATATATATATGTTTAATGTTAAGGAATCTTGAAATCGATGCCTACATTTATTGAAAACGTGAGGCAGTCACTATTTCGTACTAGAATATACTCGTCAGTCACGCCATGTTAAACGAATGAAAGCCAAATATTTCGATCCTCACATGCCCTCTAGTCGATTTTAAGACAGAAATATAGAATAAGTTGTATGCCTATATAATGCATAGATTAATGTACATTCCAAATCTTAGAATCAATGAAAAGCACATGAATACATTTACACTGAAAATTTCACACGTCCTTATCAATTAAGATACTACACTTCGAAAGTCTTGGTTTTCTTCGAACAATTTCATCTGATTTGATGCAGTAATGCGCCATCTAGGTTGCGGTTGTAGAATCGCTCGTTGTCATTTCTCAAAACATGTTAGAAAATCACTACAAAAAAAAGAAATCTGTTCTGATGTTTTCTTCTTGTACGGACCTTCTGCTATATATATATATATATATATATATATATATATATATATATATATATATATATATATATAATATATAGTCATTAATCCTTTAAGACATTTGACAGACGTATAGTATGAGTCAATTCAAAAAAAATATAAATACAACAGAATACAACAAATCAAATGTGTGTAAATTTAAATATTTTCAAGCCACACAAGTCATTTCAATGCATCATATTTCATAAACTCCTCAACACCATAATAAACCTTGGATAGTAAAACTTTTTAGTGATATCCGGTTAAGATCACAGAGGCTCACAGGTAAATGGTTGTACAAATGACTGTTGAAATTATGCAGTTTTGTGATTAGGGAGAGCCAATAAGTCGCTATTTCATGTTGGATTTATGTTCCCTTTATATACAGAATACAGTTGAAAATAGGAAAGTGAAAATTTTATATCTAACACAATACTGTCTACAAAATTCCCTCAGAGGTAAACTCAACAAAGTACGGATAACTCCTTTTTGACATACAAAATTTTGAAACTATTAGTGGAGTTCTCCCAGAGAATAATATTATGGGCATGTGACAATAAACATAGATATAGTAGACAGTTAACAGAGATTGGAATGGCATGGAATCCCTCATGCGCGACAAGGCATATCTTGATTTGTTAAGTGCTTTACTCACATAATCAACATGGTCAGTCCAGCGCAGGTTCTGGTCAACATGAATTCCTAAGAATTTAACACAATTGGGAGAAGTATAGGTCGTTTCAATATAACTGAACCGTATATTGGCCATATTATTCCGAAAGGAGAAATGAACATACTGCGTTCTGGAAGCATTACTTACAAGGAAGTTCCTACTGCACCAGTTATTGAAGCTTTTTATTATTTCTCTTGTCTTGGTGATAAGCTCGTCATGAGTGAGCGCTGTGACAATTATAGAGGTGTCGTCAGCAAACAAAGTCAATAATTCAGCATTAATATGCTGGGGTTAGTCGTTCGCAGAAAGCAAAAAAATTGAGGATCCCAGAACGAAACCCTGAGGAACACCGGAAGACGAATGATGTATTACAAAGAAAACGCCATCAACACGGACTGTTATCCTTCTGTCAGCAAGATGACATCTTTGAATCCCAAGTTATACAGTTTGCACCTTGCGAAAGAGTATCAAAAGCGCGGCATCAGTCGAAGAAAATTCCCATTACATACTTTCCCTCATTCAGATTTGTGCAAACAAACTCAACTAGACTACTGGCAGTGGACTCGGTAGATTTACCCAAACGGAAACCATGCTGACTTTCAGAGAGGATATCGTCTTTGACAAAAAGTCGCACAACCTGTTATACATAATCTTTTCGAATATTTTAGAAAATACACTTAAAATAGATATTGGCCTGTAAATTACCATGTCTTCCGGACATTACTCTTTTTGAGGATGGGTACAACTATTACTGTTCTCAATGAAGTTAGAAACTTACTTGCATTAATGGAGATATTAATCAAATGTGCGTAAAGTTCAGCTATTCTAGCGATTATAGGTTTTATCGACTTAATCCACATGCCGTCAAGTCCCGCACCAGGCTTATTCTTCAAGGCAGTCACAACAGAGATGACTTCACATGAAGTAACAGTCTAGAAGGAAAACTATCGACTACTCATCGTGGAAACGGCACAGGAAGTAGCACAGAAGTATTGATCTCAAAAAGATCCTCAAGTAGTTCCTTTGTCACGTTGGCAAAACAGTTTTCATTCGATTGTTAGACTTGCGGATTAGGGTTTTGTTGTAATACTTCTTAGCACACGCAAGCATATTCTTATAATTCATTTCAGTAAACCGAACAGTATGCCTAGATTCAACCGTGTACAAACATTTACACATCCAATACACATTTTTTAGAACGTGGATGGCTTTTCTTATATCAGCTGAAATCCTAACTGGTGGTGTGTAATTACTAGAATCATATGAATATAAAATAGGACAATATTGGTCAAAACTATAAAAAATTAAACTACAAAAAGCAATATCAACATTATTATGGTGATAAATTTCACCAAGGTTGGTCTCGTTTGACATATATATATATATATATATATATATATATATATATATATATATATATATATATATATATATATATATATATATATATATATATATATATATATATATAATATATATATATATATATATATATATATATATATATATATATATATATATATATATATATATATATTTAAAGAGATAGAGAAAATAAAGATCGGACCTCCAGTTCTGTCGGAAAGCGATTATGAGGAATCCAGCTATAGGAAAATCGATGAAATATTCATTGTGCCGTATTGTTTTCTCTATTAACTCTGTTTTCCATTCGACCCGCATTAAAAATTATACAAGGAATTACGGATAATCGTGACGAAATGAATGAAAGTTGCCGCGAAAAATGCAAATGTGATATAAAGGGACTCTACAACTTTTGCTACGTGTACGATTTCACGGAATGATAAGAAATGGATCACTGGAATTTCTTTCCATGATTGCCATTCAAAGAGGGTTTTTTGGAACCTTAGTAAATTGCATGAATATTAATTTTCCTAGAAAAAACTGATTTATTTCAATGCTATAATTAGTAGTTCTAGCGAAAGGGTTCTTTTTCATTGGATATTAAAATGATTATTGCTGATTGATACTTCAATTCATATAATATAATCAACCATATCAACACATCCTAATCATAAAAACACGTATAAAAGAAAAATACTACATGAAAACGGAAAAATTAATTTATATGATGACCAGCTAATATAATTGTACTTGTAAACATCCAATGACGTATTACTTAAGGCTTCACACTTCCTCAAAGGGAGCTTTTACTTATCCGATATATCACACTGGGAACAGCAAATTTTATTGTTTTAGATCTCTGACTTGTATTTGACTAAATTTTGGTCTCTGAATTAAAAAATATTATCAATTTTTCCCTATCGCGTCAAGTTTTTGAACTACAGGATACCCCCTCTTCAGCCAAGTCACCGAAAAGTCACACAAAAGGGGCAAACAGAGGATAATAAAGTGGGTTCTAGCCAAACATATAAGAATATTTCATTCATACGAAGGTAATTATAATATAAAGAGTAAAATTGTGTTTTCCTAGAATTTTCAATCTGGTGACATTCTCGCTTGATAGTCCAGCAGTAGTAAGCCATCATACTGACATTCCTTGATACCTTGCCCATATGATCTTCAAATCTTGCTGAAATCGCCCACCATGTTCATTACTAACAGCGCGAAGATTTTCTGGAAAGTTAGCAGATTGCTATGTTAGAAAAGCAGTTTTATAGTCATGTTACTGCCAAGCTTCTGTGAGCTTTCTGAGTGTTGTTGAACAATTTCGACGTAATTCTGAGCTTGTGTGTTTCGAAGAAAGTCCTTGAAATACTTCTTAAAGCCAACCTAGAATTCTTTCCAAGTTCGGTCATTGTTCCATTGAAACGCTCATCTTTAATGAGTTGTCGAATCTATGGCGAAATGACATACTTAAAACACTTTCCTTCTCTTGAAAAAGTCATACAAAATTGCTTCATGAAACCTAGTTTTATATGTAAACGAGGAAATAAAATATTTTCTCTGTCGAAATGTGAATGATTCAGAATATTTGGATCTCAAGGTTTCAGGTCAGATCATGGCAGTCACTTTGACTGCACCCAATACTTCGACGAAGCATCTGATATCCCCGTTGCTGGCCAAGAAGGAAATAAAGCGTCTTATTGTTAACACACGATCCATTGGTGTAAAATATATAACAACAAGTCAATGACCTTCTTAATATTTTCGTATTCTTCAAGCAGAGAAACTCAATGACCTATTGGGACCGAACCATATAATTAATTAATATAATTAATAACCATATAATACCATATTGTCGCGTTTACTTAACCATGTTATTAATTAATTATACGCGAAGCGTAATAGTATGCACAACAACAGTAGAAAAAAATCGTGACGTGATGGAAAAACTGATTAAAGTTTTGGAATTTCATGTGAATTTACCTCTTAAACAGCCTAAAAATCGAAATCAACAGAAATTATGTTACAAATTGTTCCCCAGTGGTATACATCAGATGGATCAAGCTCTGTGGGGGCCTTTTCCAAGTAATCAGGCTGGTGTCGGCGATTCTTAAGGTGGCGATCTTCACGGCGTCCGCCTTTATGAGCGTTGATTTTCCTAGAAACTTCCTGACAGACCTTGCTGTGGCAAGAGGCACCGATTTCTGTTTTTCATTATTGAAATGTTCGCCGAGTCCTAGATCTCTCATATTTGTCAGGAGAGTTTTTGGGATTGTACCAGTGGATCCTGAGATAGTTCGAACATTCCTGACCAGGTTCATGTACCTGGTTCTGTGAATGAGAGTTATTTGTGAGTAATTTCGTTGATTTGTTTTTCATGAACAGATTTTAGATGAAACCATTCCATATCACTAATGAAATTTCTCATTTCATGAGAACCTACCTCTCGTGAAACCAAGAAATACAACGTAAACATTGGTTTTATATGTTTTCAAGTAATCAAGAATTAAGTTCAAATATCAAGATTCTTGATGTTTATATTACCATAACAGCATGATAATCGAAAAAAAGGTAGAGGACCGTTATTATTATTATTATTATTATTCATTCGTCATAAAAAATATACTATAACTTTTTTTCGATAATTTTTCACGAACTATTCAGAGAAAAAGTTCGTAATTATAGCAATCCTTGCAATGTGAAACACGTACAATATGATGCCCTCGTTATCCTTGAAGAGACCATTGTTAAATAATATTTAAATGGGTGTCTACATTTGTTTTTTTTCATATTTACTTGTGTTGGCGTTTACTTGATGTAAATGCATTATAATTGAATATAAACTTAAATTCAATTACTTGAACTTATGATTTACACTTTATCGACTATATAGCATGACACGTTTCGTCGTTACAAACGACTGAATTATTCTGTAAGCATCTGAAGAAGTCGTTTGTAACGACGAAATGCGTCATGATATGTTGTCAATAAAGTATAAATCATGAGTTCAAGTCTTTGAATTTAAGTTTATATTCAATATACATTTGTTGGTTAAGCAAGACTTTATCCTACTATCGTATACAAAGTACTCGTCAGTTGCGCCACAGCTCAACAAAAGAAAGGCACCGACTACAATTCTCTCCTTTCACTATGAATCCAAAGACAGATATCATTTCAATGTCGAATGTATATCTTAATGCATAAAATACTATATATCTTCAATTTTAGGAATCAATAAAAAAACATGAATACATCAAACACTAAAAGTTTCATACGCTCTTATCAATACTTATTTAGCAACGACTTTTCAAGACAATTTAGATATAACTTTTTTGAAAATATCTGATCATTTAGTGAAGAAAATTTCCATTAAAACTTTTTTGATTGTTGAATTTGAAAAACACTGACAAAATATTGATTGCGAAATTAATTTCTACGTAGTATATTTTTCCCAGTACATTCAAGGCGATTGTTCTCTTATTGAAGATAACTCTCTCGAAATATTCTGGAAGAACCGCCTTCTCGATTGTTTGAAGTTATTCCTCAAATATCATAAAATATGCAGAGAGAAATGAGAATTTTTCCTCATTCTCGTACTCAATTTTCTCTAATTTCTGTACATTCTCATTACTCTTACATAGATGTGAGTTTAGACAATATCCGTCCTTAATTGGCTCAAATATTTTCGACTGGTCTTCATAACAATATGAAAACATAGGTGAAATTAACTGGCCCCACGCTATTTACAATAATTTATGTGTTAAAATACCGTTTCGAAATATAAACAGCTTGTGTGAAAACACAACACATTACAACCCTCCACATCGTGAGAACACGCAACAGGCTAATGTCATGGCTGAATAAATTTTTAGGATGTTTACCCCACATAAAGAAGAATGAATAATGATCGTCATTAGAGAATTATGGTTTCCTCACATTCTTGATTACTTTCTCCTTTTTTTTCTTTTTTTTTTATTCGTACTCTTTTAGATGAAACAAATTTTAGATGAAACCATTCCATATCACTAACGAAATTTCTCATTTCATGAGTACCTCTCGTGAAACCAAGAAATACAACATATACATTGGTTTTATATGTTTTCAAGTAATCAAGAATTAAGTTCAAATATCAAGTTTCTTGATGTCTTTATCTACCAAGAACCAACAGCAGTCGATAATCGAAAAAAGGTGCAGGAGCGTTCAGTCTTTTTGTTTATGCTGGTTTGTTCGTTTTTTCGTCATGGGAACACTTTTTCACGATTTACTTTCTTCGATTTCTCTTCATCATTCTTTAGCTCCAATGTTTCTTGATGTTTTTCTCCACCCAAAACCAACAGCAGTCAGTAGACGATAAAAAGTACAAGAGTTATCTTTTTTTGTGTTTATACTGGTTCTATGTTTTTCGTTTTGATAATAGTTCCTCGCTTGTTACTTTTTCATTTTCTCTTCATTAGTTTTAAGCTCCAATGTTTCTTGATATCTTTCTCCATCCAGAATCAACATCAATCAGTAGACGAAAAGAAATAACAGGACCGTTAAGAGAAATGGTATTGAGAATACTTCCTCGCTTTTTACTATTTCCATTTCCTCAATAGAAATTTCCAATTTTCTCAATAATTTGTAATCAGTATTTTTAAGCTCCATTGTTTCCTGACATTTTTCTTTAACCAGAACCAACAGCTGTCAAAAGGAGAAAAAAAGTACAGGACCGTTCTGTTTTTGTGCAAGTCCTGCCCTTTTCGTTTCGAAATACTTTCTCGCTTTTTCGTATTTCCATTTTTTTTCATTCTTAAGCTCTAATGTTCCATGATGTTATTCTCCACCAAGAATCAACAGCAGTCATAGGCGAAAAAATTACAGAAAGTTCTGTTTTTGTGTTTATGCTGGTTTCTTTGTTTTTTCGTTAGGGGAATACTTCCTCGCTCTTTACAATTTCATTTTCTTTTTTTATTCTTAATCTCAAATGTTTTGAATGGAAATCGCCAATATGTCTTCCCCATCATTATCTTTCTCCTAGAAGTAGGTTCTGAAACGGCATTCGGTGCTTAATGTATATATCAATTACCCAACATTATTCAATAGAAGATTTACAAGTTCGATGATATGTGTACGATAACTACAGAATTATTGATATTCTATATATATATATATATATATATATATATATATATATATATATATATATATATATATATATATATATATATACGTACAAAAATTGAAAAACACAAACAAACTAAAAGACAATTTTTTCGATGCTGAAATTCTATATACATATAATTAAATTTCTCATTGTTTCACTGTAAATAATGAAACAATGAAAAGCAGGAGTAGAGAATTTTCCATTGATGTATTTGCTTTTACAACGAGAGATATAATTTTCGATAATGTAGTTAGTTTTAGTTTGAAAAAGTTCTTAGTTTCGTGAAAAGGATTCTTTTCTAAAACTAATGAAACCGTTATGGAACTATGCAACACAAATTGAATTTTCTTCACGGAATATTCCTCTCATTTTCATGCTGTTTTTTTCATGAAAGGAAAACGAATCATGGCGTGTTGTTTATTACAGAATAATATAGGTCACTGGCTTTGGTAAATTGAGTGAGCGTCTGACAAATATGTACGAAGTTGCAGAGTCCAGTCAAATTTAGTTGGATGCCTTCAAAGAGGAAGTTTGTTGAATGGATGGTAGTCCTTTCACAGTGACTAAAACGTTGCTGGAATTAAACTCAGAGTTTGATTTAGTAGATATTGAATTTCGTCCTACTTGCAGCGACTGAATTCTTAGTAATTGACTGCTCAACAATGATGTAGATAATAATTGTTTGTCAGTTTCCTTTGATCTGTATTTGAATCATTTAATATGAAAATATGTGCTGGTTAAACTATATAATACTCCTTCGTTAGAACTAGCATAAATTTCATTTGTTTTATCGAACATATTCAGCTTTAACTCAAACTGTAACCTTTCAACGACTGCTAAATTTTTTCCACAAATACTCAAAACTGAATTTTAGATTCATCTCACATAAATTGAAATCAATAAGGAAACTTACAAACACTCTTCGCAAAAACTCCAATTGTTTCGGTTGATTTCAAGTGATTTTCATGTATCTTCATACAAATATGTGACTGAATTTCACAAAACTCTTCAATTTACTTGGTTGTATCAAAGTCTTGATGATTGATTATATATGCCAAACATACCAGTGTGTATTGAAGGATTATGTGAAAATCAATTTTGTGTTTTTGACAAATCACACGCAGGTTTCGCTCATCTCTTGGTGAAACATAATGTTAAAAACAATAAATTAAAATTAACACTTTTGACTTTAGTATCACTAAATATATTAAAAACTCCACATATGTTTCGGGAGGTTAACCCATTATTACCAGTATACAATGTTAACATTGTATACTCTCTAACCACCCGAAACATATGTAGAGCTTTCAATATATTTAGTGAAACTCAACCCAAATGTGTTGATTTAAATTTATTGTTCTTATGTTTTTGATTCTAAGTTATCGTGATAAATTTTAATTAATTTAATAGACTGAATTTGTTATGTATCCCACAGGGAAGTGTGCTTGGTCACTCTTTTTATTGTTTACATAAGTGATATATATCTACATCTAACAAAATGTTTCGTAAATTTATTTGCGGAAGACAAACTTTTATCCGTTTCAGAAAAAAATCTTTATGAGATCACAAATGTTTTGAACAGTGAGCTTGATATTCTGTATGATTGGCTATGTCAAAATCGACTGAAACGAAATAATACGAAAACACAATGTATGGTTATTGAATCAAAAGCAAACTGTAGGAAATATGTGAACATAAATTTAACTGTCAATGTTAACAATTACGCTTTTTGTTAGAGGTATTCATGGAGGACTTTTCTCCAGAGAATCAGACTTTGGACAGTCGCTGGTGCTAACCTCTTTATCCTGTCTATATAAAAATATGAATACCTTCGATAGAATTGAAGACATACAAAGTGTATATATCAGAAATCGAAAGAACTTGTTGATTCCTAGAATGCCCATGATTGCTAGCAGAATGAGCGTTTCCTATATGGACCCAATAGTCTTCAATGGCCTTCCGACAGATTTGAAGGAAACCAGTATTTTGAAACTGTTGAAAAGCAATTTGAGAAGGTTTTTGGTTGAAAAATTTATTCAAAGAATGGAAGAATTTTTTATTTGTTCGTGAATGTATGATAAATTTGATTTGAGTCTGAAATTCCTGTTCTGACTATAGAATTCATGTTATGCATTTTTCTATATAGTCATAGATTATTCATATAATTTTAGATTAAAATTTTGACGTTATCTATACTAACAATTTTCAGTCTGAAGGAAAGAACGAATGTTTATATTTTGACTACAAAGGTACCTATAATATCACTAGTCGATTGGAACAATACTTGATGAATATCTAACAACATTGGAATAAAACTAAGAAGTGTTGTTTGTGATTTTCAACATTATTTAGTCCAACATGACAATATTGTTTCGCCAACACAGTGGCTTCATCAGATATAGATGTAATAAAAACATGAGTTCTCAATTTTCCGCAAACCCCTTCCCTTCTGATCTAGCAACACATAGTTGCTATATCATCCTCACATCCGTTTCTACATAAATCAGCGTCTTACAACAGTATCATACATGGATTGACAAATCAGCAGATAACACCAAAAAATTTAATATCATTCAATAGCTCGCACAAAACAATGGATATCAATATTGTTTCGTCGATAATACCTTATGGAAGAGACTGTATAATAAAGACATTTTAAAACAATTGTTAAACCAAGATTTACACATATATTAAAAGAATACTGCATGACGTACGTTTCGATGAGATTCACCTTTTTCAAATGCTACGTGCAGACTAATGACATTTCTCGAATACATACAATAGGTAAACTTAAATTATGAATACAGAGAAAACAGGTTAGATAACAGGTAGAAGGGATCAATTCATACTGAACTACTATATAGGAAACTGAGTAATTTTGAAAATATTGTGAAGGGGGCTTGAGGTATGATCGATTTGGCTGTTCGAAAGGTTGCCAGAATATTTGTATTTATTAATTTGAAGTGATTTGAACAGCCAAATCGATCATACCTCAAGCCGCCTTCGGAATCCTTTCAAAATACTTAGTTTTTTATATAGTAGTTCAGTATGAATTGATCCCTTCTACCTGTTTTCTCTGTATTCATAATTTAAGTTTACCTATTGTATGTATTCGAGAAATGTCATTAGTCTGCACGTAGCATTTGAAAAAGGTGAATCTTATCGAAACGTACGTCATGCAGTATTCTTTTTGAATATATGTGTAAATCTTGGTTTAACAATTGTTTTATTATGTTTATCGATTTACATCAAGTATCGGCCTCATCAATTATTAATAAAGACATTTCTCAAGTATATCCTTGAGTAACAGATAGTAATGAAAAGTTCATATCATTAACGAATCTAGGTAACCTTATATCAGAAATTTCAAATTTCCCACCTGATAGATAAGAAGTTTGAGATTTATTTGACGATAGCGTTTGAAACCCCCAATACTCTCTGAAAATTAATCAGGTAAAACCAGTTCACATACGGTGTTTGTCCGAAGGTATATGCTGGTCAAACGAGCAGAAATTTCAGACTCAGAATATCTGAACACAGAAGATGCTACGAGAAAAATACCGATTCGACGAGTGCAACACACACTCAACCTTACAAGCTTACAAACTAACCAGTTAAAAGAAATGGAGATTAAAAATAAGAAAAATGTTTTTTTGAATGACCAACTATCAATGAATAATTTTCCATTATTAAATTCATTCCTGTGAAAGAAAAGGTAAAAGAGAACGAAGAAGCAGACCATTCATTCATCGTTCACAGCATTCAAGCATTCTATGATACTTCGGTCATATTCTATGATAGGTAATACCATCATACTTCAGCATAAATCCAAATGCATCGGCTTAGTTTGTCATATACATCTGATGAAGCCACTGTGATTATAATTGTGACTAAATTATAGTGAAAATCACAAAACTACTCAGTTTTATTCAAATTATGTATTGAGGTTTTACAGATATAAAGATATCATCATCTATGCTCATAAAATTGTTACACTAACAAGTTCTATGTACACCGAAAACGGAATCGCGGATATCTATATGAAGTGAACGGAGTCTCAATCCAAACCGCGAGCTCATTATTCGAGACTCTCTCAAGGTAGCTGGCTCATCATGCCCGTAATGATTTTTGGCTTACAGAAACGACAATTCGGCCTATTCAATGTGCCATTAGAGTGAGTAATAGCCCCCGGAGGCAAATATTTCAGCCCGACCGAAGCGAAACGGGTCACTAACGTATAGGTTAAATTTCTGACAAAATATTCCCATTCAGTTTGGGCAGGGTCAAGTAATTTATTCCTTGATAAATAGCCATTTCTCGACGAGTCAACCTGAATTTGCCCTCGTCGTACGGAGTTTCACGTTTAGATTGTTGTATTTTATAGCGGGTAATTTGTTCTCTACCGTTTGCTTGGTTTCTCAACCAAGGAGTGTCGTTCTTCCGGACTCCATTCGCGAAAATTTATGGGAGCGGAAGAAGTGGTCCGTGGGATGCTCCTGTTCATTATCTTGATATGTTTGGAATTCAACTACTTCTTATCTGATGGAAAGTGTTGTCAGTATTAGTCGACTGGCGTTCAGGTGAATCTTGTTCCATTGGAATGAGATATATGTGTACATATATATGGTGATGACGTAGTTTTTTAAAATCGAATAAAACCCTCAATTTACATCAAATATTCAAAATTTTTATTGAAATTGATAACTTGGACTTTGCCATTTACATTTTGAAGACAACTTCATGTAAATGTTGTTCGTGACTCCGTATCAAATGGTCCATTCGGAAGGTCCAATTCGACACATGCGAAATTGCTGAGAACGGCCACGAATTCACATTTCACGATCCTCATTAACACTGAACGCTACGGCTGCAATATTCTCTTCAGTACGCACTGTACGCATGCGATACAATGATGTAATGTTCAATAAAGTAAACTTGGTGCGGAATTTGGCGATAATAGCACGAATTGTTGATACACAAGGTCGAATATGGTCGTAACAAACGATATACATTTTTCATAGAGCACGAATTTTGATAGTAAATTTTAACAATTTGCAATCGTTGCTCGTTTGTAAGTCTTTTCATGATGAAATGGCAGAGTAAACTGAAAACTTTTCACGTTGACAGATGACGTTTGGATGCCATTACCAACCAGTGCCGCCAACCTGAAAAACCTAACTCTTAAAGATCACCCTTAGGAATCCTAAAATTTTCAGAAATCTATACAAACTTCAATAAATAAGAGTTTTACGTTTCTTCAGTCCAATGATTGCGCTTGGAGGCTTCACTCATCATTACTTCAAGTGAAGGATTAATGGATTATTGAAGAATGGAATCTTGAGGAGCCATTAGGCTCCTCAAGACCAGCATTGAAATCCAAATAATAGTTTAATGACTTCTAAATTCAATAATAAATTTTTAAAAGCGACAGTGAAAAATTTGTGATTCTAGAACATAGGCATAATGATGTCTTGAATAAAACAGAGTATTTTGTGATCTTGACTATATTACTCACTTTATATTATTATATGGTTTGATGCCAAAGTACCAAAGTATCACTTACTTCTGAGATATAAATATATATATATATATATATATATATATATATATATATATATATATATATATATATATATATATATATATATATATATACATATCAAGAATATTGATACTAGACATTGATTGGAGAAATTCAAATTTATCAAAATAATGTTATTGTGGAGCTAGCTATATTAACGTGTACGATGTGATACTTCCATTATCTTGCGTTATCAATATAGAGATAGATGTAAGAGGAATATCGAAATCAATGCCACATTCGATGGAAGTACGACGCAGCTGTTTCGTTCTGCAAGGAACTCGTCAGTAGCACCACGTTCATCGATGTGAGGAAACAATTTCAATCCCCAAGCATCTTCTTATGACTCCAAGTGGAAAATCGTAAAGTAATGAATAAATACTTCAGAATTTGATCTATAGGAAACAATAGAAAACATCTCCCAGATCATGGACATACCAAGCATCGAACATTCACATCTCTCTATAGCCGTAGGCATCTGTTGAATTGCAACATCTATGCAACAAATGTCATCATATGATATTTTCAAATTTCAGTACTTTGCTCAATAGAAGAATGCGAACGTTAGATGCTTGGTGTGTTTATGATCTGAGAAATGTTTTATATTGATTTTTATACATGGAATTGTGAAGTATTCATTACTTGAGGGTTTTTCACTTGGAGTCATGAGAAGATGCTTGGAGATTGAAATCGTTTCCTCACGTCGATTGACGTGGTGCGACTGACGAGTTCCTTGTAGGACGAAACAGCTGACTCGTACTTCCATCAGGTATATCGTTTTGAATATTTCACTGTTTTATCCTTTGAAGTATATTGGAGGCATCACGTTGTACACGTTCGCATATCTAGCTTTACTATGAAATTTTTTCGATCAATTTGAATTTTCCGAAAGAATGTTCTAGTATTCATTTCCTTGAATATTTCATTCAGTACCATTTACACAAAAACTTTATTTCCTTGAAGCAGATAGTAAGTGGAATTATCGATTATCTGTGATTGTCTATCAGTCATCTTGGCTGGAAACCTTGACTGGAGCTATTGAAAGAGCTTGGCTGAAACTATTGAAAATATTGGCTGGAGATATCACACAACTCTGGTCGGAGCCGTGAAGTATCCTTGGTTTGAGCTATAAAGTAACTTCATCTGAAGCTTTTCAAATCCACAAAAACATAGTATACTACTCAATGGAAATGTGAGGAGAAACGCGTTATCATACATTCCAAGATCGTTATATGTATTGAACAGTTGGCCAGAGCAAAATGTACGTCCTTAGATTTCGAGCCAGCAGGGACCACCTACAATTGAATTGGGTGAATACAGTATATCGAAATTATTTCCTCAATCACACGAAGAATGAAATACAATATATGATTTATTCAGTAGCATGTGTATCAATTTCGATCAGTTTCTTTCTGAGAAATACATGCATCTGTTAACATTGATGAGGAAACACGAAAAAAAAAACACAAGAACTGTAAAGGTTTCAACTTAACCAGTAACTCACTTACATATTTGTTTAGTAATGGAAAGAAAATGAAAGAATTGAGTTCAACTGATCCTGAGAGATAAACATAAACATAATGATGTGAATTTTACACAAATCGAAATAATTTTCTTAGTTAACCGTTTGATATATTTCGTTGAAGAATGTCAAAAGCCAGAGTTATTTTTTAAAATACTATTTTCGCCAATGTAGTTCAGATCTGAAAAATATTGAATATCGTGATATAACTAATTTGATTGAAATGTTCAATTTCCACAGTGTTTGTTCAATTGTTTGTCCGTTAATTGATTAATTGGAATGTTTAATCAAATTAGCAATATAATATAATAAACAATCCAAATTTTAAATATTTCCACAATAATTCGATATATATTTGAATGAGCAAATATATGGGAATAAATATTGACAATACTAAGTGATAATATAGTTACGATTTGAAAGTGCAAATATACATAAATATTTTGAACTCAACAATATAACACACGTTCGATAAATGGTTTTTTGTTTTCGATAGCTAATTTCTTCATCTAGTTGCATTGCATATTACCGAGGGTAGAATGATTTCTTGAAATCACTTAAGAACTCGTACCAGTTCTTCAATTCGGTGTGTACCATGTTTATTACTTCCTTTGGAATCCATTTCAACCGTTTTCTATTTCTTAAAAAGCTGTGATAATCGATGCTCCAAATTTTCTATTTTTCATGTAGTTTCCAAACTGTGTTTTCGGCACTCTTCAATTAATTCTTCCTTGTGGAAATGATATATCCAACCTATGCCTTTTGTACTAACTGCATCTGAGTCGCTGTCCGAATGTGGCATATCATTCAAAGTAACTAAATGGGTTCAGGTTTTGCTCGGGCGTCAGCTTTATAATGGACTTCTATCGTCGACTCAGAGCAGGCAGATAAAACACAAGAATAATCCGAATGAAAATTCTCCTTATTATTTACAATTGAAATATATATACAAGATAATAAATCAACTAAAAAATATATTCTGCTAACGTAGCTTTCCGTAAATAACCGGCAACGGTGCCTGGATAGTACGATTCGCAAATGTCCTTACCTTCGGCCGTTCGAGCGTCCCTCGCTGCTTCGCCGACCGCCTGCGTTGGTCAAACCACGACCTGCAATGATAACAACGTCGCCCGGAGTCAACACCTCCGGAATGGCAGATGAAGACAAGTAAATGAGCCGATGAACCCCGAAAAAGCTCTTCGGAGTCAACAACTCCGAGAGAACCAGAAGAGGACCGAGCAACACTCGGTTCCAAGGAGAAGTCCTCCGGAGTCAACACCTCCCGGAGAACAGGGAAGGAAGTGTAGAGGAAGCTGGTCAACACCCAGTTTCCAGGGAAGAGCTCTCTGAAGTCAATACCTTCAGCGATCTACGTTCTAAGCTGTGATCTTTTCATTTTGATGAGGTCCGGAATTGCTTCCGTAAGCCTCTTCATCTCGTTTTTCTCTTTTTTCTACTGCGTTTGGGAGAAGTTTCAGCCTTAGCCTACTACTGACTTGGAAGCGCCAGCCTCTCCTGAGGATTCAGCTGGAGTTGGGAACTCCGAAGAATTCCTCCTTCTCCGTTTGCATGGATTTTTGTATTCTTGTTCCTTTTTGCCTTTCCATTGCATTAGACAACTTCATTTGTCTGTTTTCCTGATCTCAATTCCAGATACTCTTTTTACTTCGTCGTTTTCATGCTGTTCCATTTTTTCGACCATGTTATTTGTCTTTTTGTTGATTTTTTCTACTAGGGTTTCTATTTCGATTTCTCTTCTGATTTGTTCATTGGTTATATACCAGGGGCCCTTTTGCCGTCCTAATTATTCTATTGATTGTTCCTTGAAGCCTTTTTTTATAGCTGTCGTTTGTGTGCCATATTTCACCTGCGTATGATATTGCAGAAGTAATTATGGCATTTGTTATTAGTTCTTTGTTTTCCATTGATAATTTACTTTCGCCGTGCAGCAGGCGGTATAGTTGTCCGCTTTTTTTCTATTTTCCTCTATTTGTTGGCTGTAGTTGAGGTGTTCGTCTAGTATCACACCCAGGTATTTCACTTGTTTTTGCCATTTTATATGTTATCCTGCTAATACGTTCTGAGCGTAGTGTACCTGGTTTCATACTCATCGGTTTCTACCCTCGTTCCTCCTTCTCTTCGTATGGTGGTACGGTAGGGACCTGTTCACTTTTTTATCTCACATTTTGTGCTCGCAGGTTCTACCATCGTTACAACTACTGACTTCAGAATCAACTGACAAAATATCTGAGGTCGCTATCTGAATTCTCTTCACAGTATATCTCGAATATAACTTCAGCTAAAATAAATTTACTCTTTCTATCTGTGAGAATAATCTTTAAATTCTCGATTTATAATGGACCTTATTGAGATATATTGAATGGCATGAAAGGTATTATCGTGACGTAGGAATAATTGAAATCACATGGTTGAATTTCACAAAACTCTTATATACGCTCTGCTATATTTCTTATTTCTAATCCATCATCAAAAGTTTGCCTCAACCGAGTATATTGAAGAATTTTTTACAATTTAGTAATTCATCTATATATTAATCCATAACAGTCATTAGAAATACATGAAAGAACTTGAAATAACGCAAGTTTTGTTCTTATTGATATCAATGAAGCTATATTGAAGAACTTTTTTTCTAATGTCCTGGATGAAGTTCTTTTAGGAAGACTGAGAAACTGGAAATCGAATCAATCAAATGATATATGCGAGTTCACCAGTTAATAACCTCTGTTTGAAAAATCAGTTCGTTCGATATCCAAATTCTATAACAATTGTTGCTATATCGATTCCTTTTGAAATAACGGCTCTGAATATGAACAATTTCAAGCAATCACATTTTCATGTGATTGACATGAAATAACATGAAATAACATCCAAGGAAATTTCGTTGTTGACAAAAAATGGAGTTTATTAGAACCCCATACCACGTTACCAAAAACAGAGTTCATAAATGGCGTCAAGTTTTGCTTGAACTCAACTTACTTCTACTTTAATAACCAATTCTACACACAAGTATTCGGAACACCCATGGGCTCACCCATCTCATCCACTATTGCTAATCTTGTATTAGAAGAAATAGAAAACAACATTATTCCAAAACTCACTTTTAAACCGTTATTTTTCAAAAGGTACGTTGATGACTGTATAACGTCTATTCCAAAGGAGAAAATAAATGAAATACTTGAAAAGTTTGACTCCTTCAATCCACGTTTACAATACACAATTGAAGTTGAGCAAGAAAATTCTTTGAACTTTTTGAATATAAAAATACAATATAATGAAAAAGGCTACATTCAAACTGATTGGTTCAATAAAACAGTGTGGTCCCAAAGATACTTAAATTATTTATCAGAAGTGCCTAGAAATTACAAAAAAAATGTAGTGAATAACCTAACAGATCAAGCAATTAAATTGTCACATCCTTCCCATAGACCTAAAAATCTGAAAAAAGTGAAAGAAATATTAAATAAAAATAATTACCCTCCATATTTTATTAAACCCATAATAAATAAAAAAATCCATCAAATTTATAACACAGAAGACAACAGAAAAAATGAAAAGAATAAGGAAGATGTAAGATATGTTGGAATCAATTTTGTACCAAATTTATCACAAAAATTAAAATTTGCCTTGAAAAATATGACATCAAAGTAGCACATAAACCGAATAACTATACAAAACATTTTTTCACTAAGTTAAAACCAAAAGTTGATAAACGAAACACCACACATTCCATTTACAAAATTAAATGTACTGATTGCAATGCTAGTTACATCGGAAACACAAAACAGTATATACACAAGAGGATCTACGAACACAAATACTCCGTAAGAAATAATGTCAAATGCACGGCACTAGCAAAACATGCCATCGAAAACCTACACACTTTTGATTTTGATAATGTAGAAATTGTAGATACTGAATATAATGACCAAAAAAGAAATATAAAAGAAATGATTGCTGTTCAACTTGACAAGAATACCATTAACTCTAAGACATATATAGAAAACTTCAATCAAATATATAATAACATAATTTCAAATTAAACATCATTGCATGAAAAATTTGTATATATATTTCATCTTGTAATCCCGCAACCATGCATACATGAATCACAACAAAAAAGAAAGTAAATATAAACATAATGTGTGACATTATCAATCAGTATTCTGTTCAATTAAGACAAGTAATACCAATGTGCATGAATGAAGGAAAGTGATTCTTCCAAAATTGTTTGTGAAAAATAATGTCCTCAATGTTTTTTGTTATATACATAGAAAAAGTAAGTTATTTAAGATTTTTAACCTTTATATATTTGTTTTTGATACCGAATTTTTGTAGTTGATGACAAATTTGGATGATATTATTTGAGAATGGTTTTTGGAACCGAAACGCGTAATAATTGACCTCAACCCAGTAAAGAAATATATATATATATATATATATATATATATATATATATATATATATATATATATATATATATATATATATATATATATATATATATATATATATATATATATATATATATATATATATATATATATATATATATATATATATATATATATATATATATATATATATATATATATATATATATATATATATATATATATATATACATATCAAGAAAATTATTACTAGAACATTCATTCGAAAAATTCAAATTAATCAAAAGAATGTTATAGTAGAGCTAGCTATGTGAACGTGTACCTACGATATGATACCTCCATTATCCTCCAAGGGATAAATGTAAGAGGAATATTGAAATCAATGCCATATCTGATGGAAGTGCGAGGCAGCTGTTCTGTTCTGCAAGGAACTCCTCAGTCGCACCACGTCCATCGAAGTGAGGCAACGATTTCAATCCCCAAGCATCTTCTTCCCAGTTGAATACCGCAACATAATGAATACTTAACAATTTCATCTATAGGAGACAATAGAAAACATCTCCCAGATCATGGACATACCAAGCATCGAACGTTAACATCTCTTCTATACCCGAAGGCATAGATTACATTGCATCGTCTATGCAACAAATGTCATCATATGATATTTTCAAATTTCAGTAGTTTGCTCAATAGAAGAATGCGAACGTTAGATGCTTGATGTGTTTATGGTCTGAGAAATGTTTTATATTGATTTCTTTACATGGAATTGTGAAGTATTCATAACTTGAGGGTTTTTCACTTTTGAGGGTTGAGGGAGTCATGAGAAGATGCTTGGAGATTGAAATCGTTCCCTCACGTCGATTGACGTGGTGCCACTGACGAAATCCTTGTAGGACGAAACAGCTGACTCCCACTTTAATCAGCTGTGACATCGCTTTCAAAATTTCTGTGTTTTATCTGTTGAAGAATATTGGAGGCATCACATTGAACACGTTCGCATATCTAGCTTCACTATAACATTTTTTGGATCAATTTGAATTTTCCGAAAGATGTTTTAGTACTCATTTTTTTTCATTGTTGCATTATAGTGATAGTGAGCGCCATTTGAGCTATGTAGTAAATATTTAATGATTTTCATTTCTTTTGAATATTGTCATCATAAGTTATGACGAACCCAAGGTAGTTGAAGCTTTCTACTTGCAAAGGTGTACCGTGTATTCATATGTCGATATCTACGTCTCCTGTTTTTTCCAAAATAGCACTTCATGTATTTCGCGATTATTCTTGAATCATGCGATCTTGTAAAACTATTTTGGAATTTGAGTTTTTTCTCTTCAAAACTTCTTATTTTATTTCTCAAAATATTTGTGTAACCAGAAAAACCCAGAAATCTTCGATACAGCCAAGTTTGACATGAATTTATGACATGCCAGAATGAGATTCCGGCATTCGGAAGAGCAATATAAATTAATATTCGAAACTGAAATTATTACATACTGAGTCAATTTATCACATCCCTATGGTATGTTAAATTCGAAATGAAATGGAATGTGTCCAAATCGAGTTGGGAGCATATTTAACCCATCAAATCTTGACAAGTGTTGCTAGAGTTTGAATTTAAAGTAAGTGGTCAATTTCTGTTTACGTCATAGCTGATTGAATATCTTTATTGTTCTGGGATTTATTCCAATGCCAATTTCCATTCAGGATACAATTTTCTTTAACATTAGGGAATAACGCAGCAGTGAAGCTTAAAAAGATTGTTTTTTTTTAGAGTATAGAGCTTTAAATTGCAATAAAACAACGATGGATCATTCGATTGACAAGAGTTTTTTTATTTGAACGATAATCTTGTGGCATTACATTTTTAATATGGTTTCTGGCATATGACAGCCACGACTGGCTCGGATGTAGTCAAATCTGGACGTCCAATCTTCGATGACTTTTTCCAACATTTGTGGCCGTATCTCGGCAATAACACGGCGAATATTGTCTTCCAAATGGTCAAGCGTTTGTGGCTCATCCGCATAAACCAATGACTTTACACAGCCTCACAGAAAGTAGTCTAGCGGTGTTAAATCACAAGATCTTGGAGGCCAATTCACAGGTCCAATACGTGAAATTAGGCGGTCACCAAACGTATCTTCGATGAATCGATTGTGGCACGAGCTGTGTGACACGTTGCGCCGTCTTGTTGGAACCACAGCTCCTATACATCATGGTTGTTCAATTCAGGAATGAAAAAGTTAGTAATCATTGGCTCTATACCGATCACCATTGACTGTAACGTTCTGGCCATCATCGTTTTTCAAGAAGTACGGACCAATGACTCCACCAGGTCACAAAGCGCACCAAACTGTCAGTTTTTCTGGATGGAACGGTGTTTTGACATACACTTGAGGATTATCTTCAATCCAAATGCGGCAGTTTTGTTCAAGCGCACTTCTGGCTACGTCATTTAACCAGAAGTGCACTTCATCGCTTAACAAAATTTGCTTATGAAAATCGGAAACAACGGCAATCTCGTTTTGGGTCCATTCGACGAATCCACGCCTTGCTTGATGATCGTTTGGCTTCAATTCTTGCACAAGTTGGATTTTGTAAGCACGCAAACCAAGATCCTTTCCTCAAAATCTTCCATAAAGTGGATGGACACAGATCCAATTCCTGTGCTCGATGGCGGATGGACTCATTCAGGTCTTCCTCAATGCTACGCTCTACAGTACCAATAGTTTCTTCTGTACTCACCGTACGGCGTCTCTGGAGATGCGAGTTATCAATAAGAGTAAACGTGGTGCAAAAACGTTCCATGGTTAATCGAATCAACTGCTCTGATGGACGAATTTGTCGACGATAAAATGGACGTAGTGCGCGATACGTATTCCGCACAGAACGATTATTTTCGAAATGAAACTGCACTATGTGCAAGCGTTGTTCAGGCGTAAGTCTATTCACGATGAATTGTTATAACAACTCATATAAGTTTGCTTTCCGAACAAGTGAAATCATTCATTGTTTATTCCACTCATAACAGTATGTATGTATTGGAAACATCGTGTCACACAATACCATGGAATATTCGATAAAGTAGTCATATTTACCGTCTTATTGCTTCTTACCACTAAATGACCCTTATAGCAAACGAAATCAATAATTCATTGGAGCTATACTGAACGATGTTCCAAAACTATATTGTCAACATACAAAACTACTTATTAATGTGATTTCGAGTTGTTATTCAATTTATTCCATGATTCCTGAATTATTATGTACATAGTTAGGTAGCTGAAAGTTTATATATTATTTCAAGAATTTCCACATTGAGTAGGATGGCATGAGCAAAAAATACAGAAATATTTTGAACGGATTAAAACCCGTTCAAAATATTTCTTATGCATTTCAAACCTTCTTTATAAAATAATTTTAAAAATATTGTGCAACAGAATAGTATGCCTGTGTAAACAGCAAAAAATTATTTCTCTTTCCATATACATCATTATTCTTCGACTCCAAATTCAATGAATATGATTGAAAATTTCAGGGCTTTGGTAATTACGTGACTGTTCACATTTGGCTATTTTATGCTTGAAATTGAATAGTGTCTCCCTGATACATGATTACAATCAATAAAACAAACAATAAAAATTATATTTTTATATTCCTTCATATACAATATATGTATGTGAAATTGTTTATAAATGTACAAACATGACCGACTGGGGCGATATGTTCATTAAGAATAGACTCACTTATGATCCTCAATGAATATCGAAAAATGAGGGCACTACTCACTTCTGAGTGATAAACACCATATTTATTTTTATGGTTTACTATTTATACAGAAGAAGTTGTACTTGAAGATCATTGAATTGAAATTTGATTAATATAAATTCAAAATTTATTTGAATGTGAAGACCATTCTAATTCAAATAATAGATAAGAGACAAACTGCATATCCAACTCAAAAACTCTGAAAAAAATGTCGACATATAAGATATGTTCTCACTTGAAAAAAAACTTCCTATCTCGAAATGTACAGATCAAATATTCGAAGACTATCGTCATTTGCAGCCCCTTTTTCAATGGGGTTTCTAATAAAATCTTCAAAATTAGTAGTACAAAAGTAATATCCACTCTTCCTCTTCTTCAATTCATCTATTTTGAACTGTTTAAGAAAGTTTTTGCCTATCATTTCAACTGCATGTATTATATACGTCTGATGATGGGAATTTAATAGCAAAGCAATTGTTTGTTTTGATGATATAAAATGGAAAACAAAAAGCTGAATTGTGTTATCCAAATTTTGGAAAAAATTCTCAGGAGGAAATATCATAGTCAAAGTGCTTTTTCTCTTCATACAAAAAATATAATCAATTTGTAAAATATGCGAATTATTTTCGCACATAGTACACAGCACTTATATCTCTAGAACTCAGCAATTAAATGCAGAACCGCTTCAATGTTTGCTAAAACACCCCTCTTTTTATCGTCCTATTTCGAATTCTTATTGAATTTCAGACTTTTTATCCACTATAGTTTTCTCTTTCACATTGAACACCAAATGAGATAGTTGTGTGAAGGTATGAATGCTACGTTGACATTATTTTTGGTTGAAATATTACCAATTCCATTGGAAATAAGTCCATTGGAATAATATAATAATTTAATATCATATATGATGGTTCTCAAAGTTCTGTATGTGGGTAATTTTGGTTGAGTTTTTGTTTTTTCGGTAGTAATGTATTAAATCAATGGACGATGAATCAAGTCCGTGATAGTTCATACTTGAATGTGAGGTAATAAGAAATACTTGTCTAAAAATAACTGACTGAACAATTCTTTATTCGATTAGTTTCGCCTTTTATGGCTTGTTCAGTCAGTGATTTTCAGACAATTATTTCTTATTATCTCTCATTCGTGATTAATGTGCTTCGGAATGTAGTTATACTGAAAAACTTCAGTCGCAAATCAATAATAGGCGTGATAACAATAATTGGAAATCACTAAAATACTATATTAATAGGCGTGATAACAATAATTGAAAATCACTAAAATACTATATTTATTGCATGAAACTTCAAGATAAGGATATAAAACACGCATTGTTTTTCTTGAACACGCATGATATCTTGAACACCAATCAGAGCGCATGATGTCACCTTTGAGTAAACACGCACCAACGTCACATCTCGTATTGTTAATGTCCATTTTGGCTCTGTTTTCATTTAATTCATTAATTTTTTCATTAATTTCACTATTTGAGTGTCAATGTTATTAAAATCGAATAGAAAATAACATGAGTCATGAATCAAGGATTTACTAAGGCAAACAGCACTAATTTGCATAGAATCGACCTAATAATGTTGAGAGAGTTTTTACCATCAAACGAAGACTTTTGTTCAACAGAATTTTGAAATGTCAAAACTTCCATCTAAATATATCGATAATAACAAAAAACATTATAATTTCAGTAATAGAATAATTCTACAAAATAGACATTTGACAATATATTTGGTATGTAGTGTAATGTATCAGGTTTTTATTAGGATGATGTTAATGGAATCTATTTTTAGAATGATTCTATTCTTTATTTGTAAATTGATTATTCTTTTAGGTCCTCCAGGCCATCCTATGGCGATGACGCTATGCTATTATATCCCATATAATTATCCATGACATTTGGTAACTGAAATTTGAATAAAATACAACATCCATGAGATGAAATTTCGAGGTTAGATCTCGAAACAGATTGTTTAAATTTTAACATTTAGACCTCGTAGGTACAACATATTATTACCTTATATTATAAAGTACACTCTAATCTACAAAACAATGTAAAAAGATACGTAGAAGTGATCTTCACAAAAATAAGGGTGAGCACTGGACAATATTGCATTTGAATCTCGCCTTGCAAGTTTGATCCATCCATTTCGGGTTGTTTCATTCTGAAAGACGAACACAAATTACTTATTAGGAGATGTAATGGATGTGTTCTCACACTAGGGGACCCCACACCACTCATACATTTTCGAAATCATATTTAATAACACACAATAATTAAATTATTGCACGAGCTCAGCGCCTGGTGTTCAGTTTACTCAAACTCACAACTTGTGACTTGACGTCACAAGCGACGCCATGACACTTTCAAGCGTTTTAGGTGAACAAGCAAATTTCTATTTTGAAATTGCATTTTTTCCCACTGAACTCTCAATTTCTGCAGAAATATCTTATTTAATGTGAATAATATGTATTTGTGGATATTGATGGTCCGTTTTTCAAAAACAGTCATCCTGCCTATTATAGTGATATAAAACGAAGTGTATATTTCTATATAATATTATGCATTATCACAAAGTAACCAACGAATCTATCCAATGTTTGAAGTTGTTAATAAATGACACGGAGGTTTCGGGTATCTCTTCGTGAGACATTATGTCTGAGTAACATTGTATAATTTTGATAATGGGTTAATCACCCGAAACATATGTACAGTTTTCAATATATTCAGTGAAACTTAAGCCTAGTGTGTCAATTTTTTTTTTAATTGTTATCTTTATAATTCGTTTTCCGAAAGTAATTTCACATTCTAAATCGCCCCTCATTCTAAAGTGAGCACCACATTCCAATAACCGCCACAGTATACACGAAGGGGCTTTCAGGAGTAACAAAACTTCGAATATTCAGTACGTTGCCCACTTAATACAAGTATATTTGCAGATGAAAATGTAAGCGACTGGAGAGTTGTCATCGACGTCAAATTAGCTACAAGATCGCCGGCCTACATGAGAATCGCAACATTTGCTTTTTGGGTCATCTAACTCAGGCCAGAAAACTTCTCGGTAAGCTTGCAGTGAACTTCGCGATCAAAATAACCTTGTGCATCGAGTATGAAAGACGAATCGAACGATCGACCGTTGAAAAGTTTGCAGTATGCGTCTATTAAAAATCTTCATTCGTTGAATATACTTCATCTTCCCTGAAAAAATTCCTTGACCATCTTTCAAATCCTGAGATGCAATCTCTGTCGTTGTATTCTCACACGGAACCATTTCCCCATGTGTTATAAGAAAAATAAAGCTGTTCGAGATTCAAAGCCGATAAAAACTTGTCCTCATCAAAATATGAATATCGCATGCCCTCGAACCACCATCTAGCAACGCGGGCCATACAAACGACATGTTCCTGAAGATGATGATACGTCTTGACCTTCTCGTTAGCTTTACGACAGGCCCGGCCATAAAGAAGATTGCGCAGCAGGCATTGAATCGGAATCCGGCTCTCCAGATCTCGCGATAAGGAAGATTGGGAAGTATGGGAAACAAAAACTTGCCGAGCGGAAGAGTGCAGGGGTGATACCATGTAAAATAACAGAGTGGATCTGAATAATTCAGGGTTTTGTATTATGTATCAGTACGGGCTGGATAAAGGGGGATTGTTACTCTAAATTAAAAAGTGTTCAGAAAACGTTTTTTGAATGTGTTCGGTGAGGCGTAGGGTCCGGATTAATTCAGATGAAGATGAAACGACTGTGCATGTGCGCATTTGAATACACAGGAACTGTTGAAATGGAACAGTTTTTGTTCTGAAACATCGAATCATAATACGTGTATCTGACTGTAGTAAAACCCTACAGATTTTTGCGCCTCTGAAAATAAAATATATAGAACACATGAACCTCTCATTGATCAGTTTTTTTCCTCAAAGTTTAATGCAATTTAACCGATTATGTAGTGAAACCTTTTTTTCACTCCGGTTTTTATATTCATCTTGAAGTAACAAACTGCATCACTGCACTCATTTCCTTTCATTCAAAAAGCAATATAATATAGAGATTCAAATATCCTAATAGCATATTCAACCCGGATGTTCTATGTAAATCAATGTATGCAATTTTCTGCCCTGTTTATTATTCATAGGTGCTTTTTTTACCTTCAGAATGAGAAAAAAACTCATTTTGCAGCAAACGGAAATTTTTCCTTAAAAAGTCCATTGCAATGAGTAAACCAAACGTTTTCAAACACATCCATAATAGGCCTACGCATATTAACTTTAATTCTCTTGAATTGAATTATCGAGGAATCTTCGAAATACCAGATAAATAAACCGACATATATCTGTCTTTACGTCAGACATACATGCTTGATTACTATTATATTTTTGATATAAACTCAAGAGAGTCAAAGTGTAAATATCAACACAAAAAAATTTCACAACATTTCTCATGATTTAACCGATTATATAGTGAAACCTGTTTTCAATCCGGTTTTTATATTCGCCTTGAAGTCGCAAACTAAACTGCTGAACTCGTTTCCTTTTATTAATACAGTAATATAATATAGAGATTTAAATATCCTAATGTATGCAATTTGCTGCGCTGTTTATCATTTATAGGTGCTTTTTTCCACTTTCAAAATGAGCAAAAGCACATTTTGCAGTAAACGGAAATTTTCCTCTAAAAAGCTCATTGCAATAAGGAAAACCAAAAATTATCAAACATCCGACAAAGGACTACTGAAGATTAACTCCAATTCTCTTGAATTAAATTATTGAAGAATCTTCGAAATACCAAATAAATAAACCGACATATCTGTCTCTACGTCAGACATACATGCTTGATTACTACTATTTTTTGATATAAACTCAAAAAAGTCAAAGTGTAAATATTAACACAAAAAAAATTCCACAACATTTCTTATAATTTAACCGATTATATAGTGAAACGTGTTTTCACTCCGGTTTTTATATTCGCATTGAAGTCACAAACTAAACTGCTGAACTCATTTCCTTTCATTAATAGAGTAATATAATTTAGAGATTTAAATATCGTAATAGCATATTCAACCCGTATGTTGTTTATGAACAAATGCAATTTGCTGCTCTCTTTATTATTCATAAGTGCTATTTTCTACCTTGAGAATGGGCAAAAGCTCATTTTGCAGTAAACGGAAATTTTTCCTTAAAAAGCCCATTGCAATAAGGAAAACCAAACATTTTTAAACATATCTATACTACTACTGCATATTAACTCTTATTCTCTTCAATTTAATTATTGAGGAATCTTGAAATACCAAATAAATGAACCGACATATCTGTCTGTACGTCAGTCATTCATGCTTGGTCACTATTATATTTTTGACATAAACTCGTATACGTCAAAGCGGAAATATGAACACAAGAAAATTCCACAACATTTCTACAACTCGAAATAAACTTAACTTCAAAAACTTTTAATGATCATACCCATCATTTGGATTAATAAGCAAGGGTAGTAGGTTACTGACTGAATCCCCCAGTTCAAAATCGATGGCGTATTGGTTTCTGACTGTTATTTTATGAAATTTCTTGATTCGAGTAATTTCATCAACTTCGATGACCTCTGAATAGTTTGAACTGAATTATTATTTTCCCAATAGCCACGCATTATTATTCATAATGAACAGACAACTTTATGAATAAATTTAGATAATAATGAATATCTGGTCAGATATAGCTAGCCATTATTCATAATTATTCTTTTTCTTCTTTGCCTCGCCTTGTCTTTTTTACAGGGTCGGTTTTCTTGATCTTGAGGCGCCATACCTTGTGCTGGTTAGCATCGTCATCCGATAGTCTCCATCTCCTCATATCTCTTTGGACCTTCGTCAACCAAGAAGTTGGTGGTCCACCTTTCCTCCCTTTTGTGTAGCAATAGAAATGCACTTTTTTATTATATGGTTTTCGGGACGTCGCTTAACGTGACCATACCATCTTAGACTCGGTGAGTTTGTCCAAGATCGGTGCAACTTCAAAACTATCCCGGATGAATTCATTTCTTATTTTGTCGCTCATTGTAACTCCTCCTGCCCATCGCAACATACGCATTTCTGTAGTAGTATGTAATTTTTGCTCGACATCTTCTTCAAGGCCCCTGTTTCGCTAGCATAGAGCAAAACTGGTCTAACTTATAGACCTTCCGTTTTGTCCTTATAGGCATTTTCGGATCATATAAGACTCCGGTAAGCTCTTGCCATTTAATCCAACCAGTGGAAATCCTGTGGGGTATGTCGCTGGATATAGACCCATGCTTTGTGATAACCGATCCAAGATATTTAAACTGTTTTACTGTAGGTAAGGCGACGCCTTCAAGTTTTATTTCAGCGTTTAGCAGGCTAGGTTCCTCTGGCCAAAATTGCACACTAGCTAGCCGTTATTCATAATGCCCAGGCAATATAAATACTTAGTCCATAACATATACATATAATAGTTATAAATGAGCTTTATGGTTGAAAACTTTTACATAATGCCTTGACAAAAAACTGTCGAAAATAATACTAATAGAAATTTTATTCTCTGTCTCTGACTAATCGCTCCTCGAGGCAGAAACTTCCAACGAAAAGAAGTGAGATAGAGGACTCTCATTCTCCGAATGAGCTTTATTGATAAGACAGACACATTTTAATTTCATCATGATAGAAATGAAACAAATCATCTCTTGTTTCCATCGATGTGAATCTAATTTCTCCTCGTCAAACGTGAAGGCTACTTTTTCGTCTTGATAGAATCGTCAATAGGGAAAATAATTAAAGTGTCAATATCGGAACGTAGCAAGTCTGCAGACGGAAAAACGACAATAAAAAAATTCCGACATAAATTGTTCGTGTCACCGAGTCGCCCTTTTTATATGTCACCTTCCTACTCCTCGTCTTCTCGGAAACATTTTTAGCTACGACTTGATTTATTAACGTGTTGACATTAGCAAAATGCGACAACGTTCGAGAAATGCATCTCTGTCGGAAACTCTATCGCCCCTACAATCTTTTGTGAGAGAACTTCATTAAGGGGTGTTTTTCAATGATGGTTATTTAAAAATTGAAATGTTTTCGACCCTTATATTGACTGTTTCATCGTGAAGAAACAGGTGAATATATTCATCGAATAATTAGTGCTGTTTTCAAATTTGTTCATATGTAATCGTTGACATTCAACTCAATGTTTTTCGTGTTTATTTGATTCAGTGAATGCCTAGAGCGAAATATTCTGTCTCTTGATAGTTCAAATAATTTTGATTCATAACATAAATAAGTTAAGGCTCGAGTACGAAAAATAATCGGAAATTTCTTGTGTCTGTTACACATGTGGCGTTGACATTGTGACGTTTTGAAATATTTGAAGAGATAAATGTCAAGACCGCATCGCATCAAGTAATCCTAGTTTGAAATGCACCGATGTAATTACGCATGATATTCCTGTTATAGAATCATTCCGATATTTTGTTCTGAGCCAGTATCCTACCAATGTGTTTTTCTGATTGTTATATATATCTTTATAAATTTTAAATTACAGAACTATAAATTTACCTTAGATTACATTTTTAATTTTGCATGAAATTCCAAAACGGTCTCCAATATAAGAACATTCTTTTCCATCTTCTCAATCCTTGCTTCTCTGCTTAATTGTTACTTATTGAATTTCTTTTTTATAAATTCAATTCCGATGAGCAAGTCAAGTTTTTTATTTTTTTCATTATCTCGATTTTTTTCTCACAAAAACTAGTTTTCTTATCTTTCAATTTTTTTTTATTCAAAGAGTTAACTGATGTGAACAAAATGGAAGAAATCTACGCAATCGATCAGAAAGAATTTCATGAACTGATTTTTATGGAATATATTTTAGCTATATCAACTGGAGTTGAAACCGGGGATTCAAGTTACGGTTTTACTATATCCCCTTGAGTTGAGGCTTCAGCATATATTCTGGATGAGAGGTAATAATGAATACTTGTCTAAAAATCACTGACTGAACAATTCTTTATTCGATTAGTTTCGCCATTTACGGCATTATCAAAAATGAATACATATTACAAAGACAACCCTCAAATATTTGCAGATCTAACCACAGAATACACCTCAAATTCGGTCAAAGAGGTGAGGGTCTCCAAATTATCAGAGATTTAACAGCGGGGAGTGGTTTAGGTCTAACTGGTCATTGAGAAAATTATAATTATCGCATTCTTGAAGTTTTTTTTATTCCATGGCTTCCAGGTAGTTCATTTTCATACCTTTTTCACTGTAATGGAGAATATTAGGTTTAAAACAACGTGAGATCTTATGTCCTGTCGACTCTAAATGTTCCCGAAAAGCAGATTGTCCCTTTTTTACGTCTTTTTTTAGCCTAGTTTCAAAACATCTTCCTTTGTAATATGTATTCATTCTTGATAATGTCGTAATGGCGAAACTAGTCGAATAAAGAATTGTTCAGTCAGTGATTTTTAGAGAATTATCTATTATTAACTTTCATTTAAATATGAACTATCACAGAGTTGATTCATCGTCCATTGTATTTATTATATATTCTGAAGTCGACATAGAGATTCAAGTTCCACCCAATTTTGAGTGACTTTGAAGATTTGGATTCCATCTTATTGGCATTCTGAGCAAACAGAGAAGAACAGGATTCAAGATAAGAAAGATCTTCCATTCAAATTTGTGATCTCGAATCAAAATATTTTGAATAGACATTTTGAATATAATCATTTAGTTTCACTGTCTATATTGTGCATAGATCTGGTGAATTTATATACTTCGCTCAAAATTTAAGACCTAGCCGGTGCAATCACCAACAATTTACCTAGGAGAACGTTAAAACATCTATAAATATAATCGATTCCATGCTTTTTGAGCTGCTGTCATACCGCAATAAGATTGGTATTGTTTCATATCGAAACAAAACACAGGGTTTGACAGATTGGTCATTTTTTTCATACATGAGGTCCATTGGTGAACCCACCATTAAAAACATTAGAAACAGGAGATATGCAAAGTCCATCACCCTTCATAATTCCATAACTCCACAGGCGACTTCAAATTCTATCAGGGAAAACAAATGTGGACAATTTGACAATTCTGTGTGAAAGTCATTCAGAAATCTCTTTAGTCTGCCAACAACAAATAGGCAACAATAATTAGAAGAAATTTTTCAAGTCTATCGACTGACTGTGGAACGTTTGTTGAACTATTATTAAATCGTATATCCAATCATTCGCCCAATTCCACAAAAATTATTCAATATAGTTGAAATATATTTCGAATTACCAACCTATTATCAAAATTTCAGTTACAATTAATTCGAAAAGGTAGTAACCTTTTTTTTTAATTTTATGAATTTTGAAATTATATCGATCAACTCAGGATGTAAAATTTTAACATCCTGAGTTTTTGAGATTTTGAGGTTGAACTATAGGTTTTTGATTATTTTCTCTTCATCACATGAATAACATTAAAAAGTTCAGGTATTTCCTTGAATATTTAATAATTATCATTCTGTAAGAATCTGAAGAAGTCGTTTATAACGACGAAACGCGTCATGCTATGAAGTGAATAAAGTGTTAATTAAAAGTTCAAGTGTTTGAATTTGAATTTATATTCTATTTTCTTGAAGGTGCCAGAAAATGTCTGTTATTCAAAAACTGTGGAAAGTCCTGTATGAAATTTTCGATTTCAGACAACAAAGTCTCATGATTATTGTTTTACTAATTTGATTTTTATTGAAACGAATCTATTTTTTAATTTTTTTTTTACGAAATTGAAGTCCGATAGTCTTCGAAGAGAAGTAGTATGGAAGTAGGATTCTATCAAGTTGACTTTTCGTAAATTTTTTCAAATAATATAGTTTGGTCAGTTGGTTTGGTCAGTATATGCAGCGGTCATTTTTGTTACAATGACCCTTGATTTGGCTGATGCTTCTGTGTTGCAGAATTGATTTTCTTCCTATTTAATTCAGTTGGTTCACTCAATGAGACATGGTGATATTCTGGAGGGAAATAATCATTTCTATGATGTTACTTATAATACAAATAAGCATAACATGTAGAGTTTGACCGACTATTATTAATTTGAATGGTCAATAAAATGATAATAAGTTTTCGATGATGCAATGTCATGAGGTTGACAAGTTTCATTCCTATTGTAGCTTGGAATAAATGATTTTCGAAAATCATTAGGGCCAATATACATTTCAATATAACTCATTACTGTAATGAATTCAGGGCTTTCTAATGTCACAAAAAGTTGTATTTTTTCGAACAGATTCGAAAACACTAAAGAAAAGAATTCAGAAAAAAGTTGGAGTTAGGGCCTTTTAACTTCTCAGGGCAGATATATACTTTCTAATATGTTTCTTTGGATTGGTCAATTGGTTTTTTCTTCAAAGATAAAACAGATGACTGACTCTCTGAAATAATGAGGAATTTATCTTCAAAAATGACTTTATAGAATTCTAAAACATATTCAAGGGCTGATAAAATAGCCGAAAATTCACCAAAGAAAACAGAAAAATATCTGCTCCAAGTTAACTGCTTAGACGCTCTCAGGGCCGAATCAAATACGGTTATACCAACTGAGGAAGATGATGATTTTCATGCATCCGTACAAAGTTCAAAGTATACTCACCTCTTCTTAAAAATGAAGCTAGATGTTTTATATTCGTGCTGATGGTTCCAATATTGAACTTTTTTATTCTATTAACAGATGCAACAGTTATATTTGATATGCGATTGTATTATGAATTTTTTCGTTATTTTCTTCTCAATTGGTAATTGGACATATTTTCTTTATTATTCAATATCAATACTTATGAGAACCAGGGTAATCTCGGTGGCAGTGCTTTATTCTTAAAACTGGGAAGCAACTTTCAAGAAAGACTGGAAATAGTTGAAATGTCAATTGAGGGTATTTTAGAGATTTCTGCAGTAGATATAAGATTCGGTAGAACAATATATATATATATATATATATATATATATATATATATATATATATATATATATATATATATATATATATATATATATATATATATATTTTCAACGGGAAATGCAACGGAATTTCTCAAAAAGTTTGAGTCAGTATTGGCAGCCATTTGCTGGACTGAAAACACAATAATCATAGCTGGGGATTTTAATTTGTCAACATATTGAACTAACTCAACGCCAACAAGCAAGAACTATGTGACGTTGTTAACTCCTATGGATTAAAACTCACAATACATGTACCAACTGGAAATACCCATACTAGCCAAAGCTGCATTGATAATATCGTTACAAACGGAAACTACACTTTTGCTGACATCATTGCAACTGAGTTTTCAGACCATGATACGCTACAGATGATTACTTTCAACCTTCAAGAATTTTACGCTCGAACTACCATCACAAGAATGTTAAGTGATGAAAGAATACAAGATTTTGAACTTAAGCTAAGTGACGTAACTGTACAGTGGAACATCTTCATGAATTTGGTTCTCACAGCTTTCAACTATTCCTGTCCACTGAAAAGAGTAAACATAAAATATTTCTGTAAACAAAAACAAATGCTCATAACTAATTATGCTTATAAATTGTAAGGAAAGGTTAAATATTTGAAATATGTGCAAAATCAACAATGATGCTCTAATTGAGACCTATAAGGCAGTCAAAAGAGAATATGATAACCTAATCAGGGACAACTAATTACAGAAATTCGAACGGAAAATTATCGACTCTGATAATATGACCAAAGCACTCTGGAGTGCTGTTAAAGAGAATGAGAGCGTAACTGGGAAAACTGTGCAAACACCAGGCGATTTGTTCAAAATAGTAGACTACTTCAGCACTTACTTTCAAACGTTGGCCACAAATAACCTACATCAAGGCTCAATAAATACACATCTCCAACATTCTATTCTTAAGAATGTTTAATACTTTCACCTTCAAAACAGTAGAAGAATATGATGTGAAGAAATTTGTCTCTCAGCTAAAAAACGAAAATACTAGTGGAATAGAAGGCATTCCAGTTAAAGTTTTGAAATGATGCATCAGTAAAATAGTTTCTCCACTTACATATATAATAAACAACTCTTTTCACTACGGAATTTTCCTTTACCAACTCAAACATGATATAGTTATTCCTATACATAAAAAAGGAGATGCAGAAAATCTTGCAAATTATAGACCAATAATTCTCCTTCCATTTTTTTCAAAAGTCTTTGAGATGATTACAAGCAGCCGAATCATAACATTCTCAAATGGACAGAATCTACTTTCAACAACTGAGCACAGTTTTATAAAAGCCATATTTGACTTCATTGAGGAAATACTTGCATCTTTTGAAAGTTCAGAAATCATAATCGCTCTTTTAATTGATATCTCAAAGGATAGCCTTTGATAGCCATTTTACAAGTATATTATAATCATAATGGAAAAGTATGGCATATGAATGAATTCACTTGAATGGATCAAGTCTTGTCTTGCTTCCAGAACTCAGAGAATATTGGTCGAAGGTAATCGGTCTGAATTGCTGTCTGAACCTATCCCTATTGAAATAGGGACACATGAGTGAAAATGAGCAGTATGCACTGTTCACCGTATTCATAAATGACTTCGACAGTACGACAAATAAAATAGGAAAACCAACAATTGTAAATTATGCAGATGACACAAACACCGCTGTGAGGGTGAGCACACGAATGCAAGCAGAAAATCAAGTTGCTCACATATTAAGCGTAGCACAAGAATGGTTCAGAGCCAACAATCTACTCATCTACTCATGAATCCGGAAAAAACAATTGCAGAGATGTTCAGAACACCGCATTGCACTATAAGAGCAGTTGAATATCTAAGATTAGGGAATTTCCAGCTGTCACTGCAAGGGTCATCCAAATTTTTGAGTGTATATGTGGATGGAAAACTAAATTTTAAGAAACATATTTCAGAACTGTACAACTAACATCTATATGTTACTGCGTAGGAGTTCTGAGCAAGTACCTGGACAAGAAAACCATTAAAAATATTTACCATTCTGTATTTGAGGCTGAAATCAGGTACGGAATTATTATTTATGGGGGTATCTCAGACCTAGACAGGGTCACTCGACTTCAGAAAAGAGCAAAGCTATACGTACAACATTAAAAGTGACTTTTCGTGAAGCTTGTAGAAGTTCAGAAAAGAGAGAATTGTAACAGCTCCTGCCAGTTACATTCAGGAGTGTCTCTTATTCTCATTCAAAAATAGAAATAGGTTTGAAGAAAATAAGAATACCACATATAACACCCGCACATTGGACATGGATCTTCCAAAGCACAAGCTGGTAAAAATAGGACAAGGACATTTGTATAAATGTAAAAAGCACTTCAATAAACTACCATCCAATATTAGAAGCGACAAAAAATCTCAGTACATAGAAAGCTAATATTTATAAATATCTCCTCAGGATTGAGCCATATAATTTGAATGAATTCATCAATCATTATTAGAGACTTTATTTTGACCCTATTTCTGTTTCTAGTGTATATTTTCGTGATCTTGCTCTTGTAACTTGCCCTATATTTAGACATAAGGCTTATTATTATTATTATTATTATTACTTGAGTGTGATTATGTTTGTTTTGATCAAGAGATGCCATTTACTGAGTTGTCAGTCAGCAAATCTCAATCCCAATTACCAAGTTTATAGCTTCACTTCTCATGCTTAAATACTTAACACACTTCAACACACTCTGCATAGGACAGAACTCTAAGCACATACTATGTTCAGAATTTTGGTACAAGTCATTTCCTATAGAAGTAACTAGATCCTTCTAGTTCGCATCAGTGAGTACGTAAAAGTTGTTTTCTAACAAATTTACATTAACGTGTCTCCTTTCAATTACGCATTGAAAAGGATTTCAAACCCCAATTCTCTTAAGCTATGAGACAAGCGCACAAAAGGATACCTCGACATCCTTTCGAAATACAAGGAACTATTTCCTCGCCTACGTTGCCACATCCATCATGCCAACATCCCAGAAATTTTTCCCCGATAAGAACTAACGTCATGTTACTACGACATCAAAGCCTTTGCTCGTTCTGGAATGATAATTAAATCCCTCGCTGAAAATGGGAATGCAAGAGACGTGGGTAATTTTCATACTCAAAACGACATAATGTGTAAGAATTTTCTTGAGTACGCTTTATTTTGTGCTAATTACTCCTATACCGAACTAGGCATTAAGTATAATTAAATGCTATTAGGTAGTAACGCTCTCCGCACGCCCATATCAATTATATTGCTGGATGTAGACCGCTGCGAAACGTTGCTGGCGTCAGTGGCGACTCGTCCAGGAGCGAGACTTGATGTGTTGTTCAACTAATATCCGTAACAACCACAATTTTCACAAATTCATTTCTGGGTAACTACGAAGAATGCTCTTGAAATTCGATATATTCATTCATTTAATTGCATTAATCGATTTAACAGATTTATGTCCCATAAATCTTGCATGACTAACCTTGTAATATCCTCTCAATTTGTGTTGAAGAATGATGATGAAAGAAGTCAGGTAGATGTTGCATATACCAATTCAATGAAAGTATTTGATCAAATGAATGAATGTTATGTTCAACAAACTGAAAGCCAAGTCAGGTTTCTACAAAGATTTAGTTTCCCTAATTCAGTCTTATTTAAATAATCGAACACAGTTTGTACAATTTGACGGTCATAAGTCATATGTATATACAGTATTTCGGGTGTACCACAAGGCTCTAATTCAGACCCATTGATGTTTCTTTTTTTGTAAACGATCCAATAGACTATCTAGCAGTTCATAGTCTCATGTCTGCTGATGAAGTAAAAATATATCGCAAAGTCGAAACATATGAGGAGAGCATAAGCTTACAGGATAGTTTCACCGCTTCCTGATTGGTGTTACCACAATAAACTCGATTTTAATGTAACTAAATATAACGTTGTCACATTCACTAAAAAGAAACCGCCTATAAAATTTGACTACAGACTTAGCGAAACCACTCTGACCAGGGTCTCAGAAATTCGAGACCTCGGTATAATATTCGATCAGAAATTCACCTTTGTACCTTATATAAATACAACAATTTCTCAGCATTCAAATCTTATGGATTTATTGTGCGTAATGCTGGACTCTTTTTGATTACAAAAACACTTCTACAGTTATTTAATGCGTTTGTAAAGAGTAACTTAGATTTCGGATGTATGATTTGGAGTCCCATTTACAATTGATCACGTTTATCCGGCCAGAGGATATAGCCAAACCGTTGTGTTAAACAGGTTTGGAGGTTAAACTCTCAAAGTTGGGAGGGACTTAGTTATATAGACTGTCCTACCCTTATTAGATTTTCATGTTCATAGACAATGTTCACGTCCAAATAAATTTTTTTAATTTGGTACTCCGAAAACTGATTCCCTCGTACAATTACCCATTAGATATATGTACATACTTGCTATTCGAGGATGTGTCCACCAGATGCGATATCAACTGTGACTCATTTGCATTCATTAGTCCGGGTGTACTTGGACTCTTTTCATGTATTATAAATTCTGAAGTAATCCATATTCTCATTGTCTATCATTTATTATAAGTAATTTTTTTTATTGATAATTATTTTTTAAACGTTTGTATAATATCATTAGGTGTTAATACTGTATATATCTCTTTAATATTTCCTGTAACTGGGTGTTTTTATCTTTAGGAAAATAAAGACTTATTATCATTATTATTAATTGATTAAAGGCAGATTAGGTATATTAGTTGAATGTATCAGATAATTGCTGAGGTTAAGTACCTAGTGACGGAAGCATTTGGCTTAGTTTCACAGAATTTATAATAAATACTTGACAATTGTTTCGGGCTGTTACCCCATTTTCGAAAGATAATCAGTTTCAGATCAGAAAAGAGATCAGCGAACATTCAATCAACTTTTGAAAAGAATATTATTTACTCAATTATTACGAAATAGTTTCTGAAAGAAATCCTCCATCACAGGTATTATTTTGTGAGAACTGTACACAATTTTCTTTCTTTGGAGTAGTAGTTCATTCAGAATAAAAAAAAAATTTGTCTAGACACATCAAACACAATAAAAGCAGAATAAGAAGAGAAGATAAATCTGGTGTTTACCAATTGAATTGTGGAGGATGTCCGGTATAAATATATATATATATATTCAGGCAATAATGTATTAATCAATATTTTGTATCATATGTTTGTATAGTTTTCAACACAGATGTTCTTCACCATGTGAAATTGTCTGAAATGCTTAATATCTCTGAGGAAATTTTTTTTCTTATCTTTTCAATCAAGTTTGTATATTATTGTTAATATGAATTTAACCAAGATTTTTGTTTGAAGCAATATTTTTGCTCGAGAGCTGAATGGAAGATCAGACTCTAAACTGAATTCGGTCCTTTTGAGAGCATTTTTCTTAGTTGCAATTATTGTATCAATTGAAATGAATGTAATTTTACTATGTAAGGAATGTTTCTCAATAAATTTATCTTATTATTATTAGTATATATAAATATATATATATATATATATATATATATATATATATATATATATATATATATATATATATATATATATATATATATATATATATATATATATATATATATATATATATATATATATATATATATATATATATATATATATATATATATATATATATAGGTAAAACAAGTAGAAATTTTGGTACTAGAATCCAGGAACATAAATATAGCTTCACATGTTACAAAAGCCATTCGAATCATGCAAACCATTTATTAACAGAAAACCATACTATCCATATGAGTTTCAAAATATTACATAATATACAGAAGAGTATTTAATTCGATTTTTGGGAAGTAATGAAAATAAATCGACATAAAATTGCTGGAAAGTTTTTCATTGAACAGATAGAATTAAACAATTCACCCTTGTTAACCCTTTCAGATAACGAAAATTAGATTCTAGAATGGAATATCTTGGGTAAAAAACCCAGACTCATAGAATCCTTAAATTTACTTGATATCTTTACCTGTTTCTTCAAATTTGTTGTTGGTATTCTGTAAGCATCTGAAGAAGTCGCTTGTTACAACGAAACGCGTCATGCTATGTTGTCAATAAAGTGCAAATCAAAAGTTCAAGTGTTTGAATTTCAGTTTATATTCTATTTTCAATATATTTCAGAATAAATTTTCTCATATTCAACTGGTGCAAATTATTGCCATGGAAGATGTTACAAATTCCTTCTCTCAGTAACAGCCGAAATAATTGTTAATCAATTAATTTAATTTCGAAAACTAAGCCATATTTTTCATTTTCAATATATCAAACGATATTTCACCAAGAGATCAGCTAATATTCGATCAACTTTTTTCTTGATATTATTCACGAGGGAGCCAATTATCTTTGAAGTCATCCAACTTATTCTCAAAATTACTCAAATCTCAATCCAACAAATACGCTAAATCAGTTCATAATCTGCACGATGTCAATGATCCCGCCCATTTTTTTCATATCTTTTCAATTTATTCCACATTATAAAACCTGTTTACGTCGAAATTGTCTGGAATATCGCAATAAACATTGGCATATTGCTGTTGACCCAAGTAGGGGTTCTATGAAAACCAATAGAGGAGTACGACTTCATCATAAATTCATTATATTCTACAAATAAGGATGATAGATATATTTCGAGAAACTCGGATGAACTTCATGACAAGTTAGAATCACTCACCCTTGAGAAGAAAGAATTATATGGATAATTTTCTAGTCAATAACATGGGGAATCTCACGATCCACAATTCGTTACAAGAAATATTCATTTACTACCGCCCTCATAATGCGGAAAGTCTTTCTATTCTGTAAGACGTTTGTTCGTGTTTTTCTTTGTGCCGATTTGTCTCTAATTTATTTTATTTGATGTTTCGATTAAGTTCTGTCATATCTTGATAATGGCTCATTATGCTGAAATAAATTTCGCGTGAGTTATTTTTGGGGAAACTAGTCATCTGTTTTCAATCTTACTTTCCAGCTTTCATGAAAAGTTATTTCAGTGTAAAATTGGTTCCTAGTTCTATCGACTGCATGTGCATTGACAATATTCACTCAATTTGGTAATTCAGACTATCTTCGGCATTTTATATACTTCCATAACATTTGGTGTGTTATTCTATTTCATTAAATCAAAAACATGCTTGAAACGCCTATGGTGTGCTGGGAGTTTTCGAGTTGTCATGCCTGTAGTTAGGGTAAACTTTGGACGTAATATATTCGTGCATAACCGGGAAATACAGAGAGTAATGTCGAATAACAGTCTGGTGAGAATAATTGGAAATAACGACCCTTTCTATTTCACAATCTTGCGTGACGATTCGCTATTTTTGAGCTATCGGCAGGTGAAAAGCTTATTTAATGGAAGTCATAAAGGTGCAGATGATGCTAGTTTAGGAAAGTTTTTTTTTGTGGCCTTTCATACAGAATAATCGTTATTTGGTTTTGTTGCAGAGTTGATTGACTTTGGTTTCCTAAGGAACGTGAAGTTTAAATCTGAAGAAGAGAATGACTTGTGAAGTTATTTATTATTTATAATCTATTTCTTGATATAATTGTGAACTATGCTATAACATTGGCTGAAAAATTGTATTCAATTTATCCCGAATTATTATAGAAAAACACTTATAGAAATTCAAAGAAAAAGTAGAAAACATGATAAAGGCGCAACTATCTCTTTCAAACTGATTTTGACAAATATTCAAATCCTTCAATGATAATGAGGAAATAATAGTGGGGTGTGAATTGTTCAATATATTCAATTATGTTTAACGGAAATAGTTTGAAGCGGTTTTAATATTTCAAGTTTTTTGAAAATCAAGAGAAATAAAATACTAGTGTTGAGTCTTTTCAGTTCAAACCCACGACTCCTAATTGAATATGAGCTAATTTTCACTGAAACGGGAAACATTAAGTACAAGTTTTAAAATACACCTTCTGGTAGAAGTTATCATTCAAAACAAGTACCTACTTTCTCAAGATACATACTAATGCGAAAACGTTTCTTGTAATCTGAAAATTTCTTGAATTTTGAATTAAGTTTTCTATTGATTCCTAAAAATCGACTTTTGGAGCAAATATTAATTGCTAGTTCTCACTTAGGAGTCATGAGCAGGTGATTGGGGGTTGGAATTGTTGTTTGATTTGTAGATGAAACAACCAATAATATATATATATATATATATATATATATATATATATATATATATATATATATATGCGACATCGAATGAACTAGTCATCCCACAAGACCTGTTGGCCTTTTTCGCGGAGTACCTTTCAATGCATATCTGAAGGATATTTATTGTTCTGTTGTAGATCTTTTTGGAATTCTTTCAGCCACTCTGCTCCGCATTCACTCTTTATAATTATATCGAGTAGTGTCTTAGGTCTATATTCTATCTATATTCTGGATTTTTTTATTCTGTAAACATGTGTATACAAATTTGCTCGTCGTTTTCTGATTTCTTCCCTCTTTTCCGTATTTGTCTCTTGATAAAGTTCATTCTGAAGCCTTTTCATCCAAATGCCGTTTCTATTGATTGGCCCGTAAATCTTTCTGAGAATTTTTCGTTCTGTTTTTACTATTTCTCTAATTCTTGAATGACCGCCAATAAACATTGTTACCGCTGCGTAGATTGCTTGTGGAAGAATCGTTGTGCCACAGTGCCTCAATTTGGCGTCTATCGAAAAGGACTTTCTGTTATAGTACGGCCATATTAGCTTGTAGGCTCTTTGGAGCTTGGTAAGTCTCTTTTCATAAGCGATTCGGTTCGAGCCTGAGGACTGTATAACTTCTCCGAGATATTCAAAATGAACGAATTGAAGAATTTCACCATGGTTTGTAATAAGAGAAGATACATTTTTGGCTTCCTTTCCATGTTTTTGGTTTTATCATAATAAATTTGTAATTACGTTTTCTGCGCAATTTCATATAGTTTTCCTACACCGAGAATGGCTTGAGTTCTGTTCAGTCGTTGATGATAGCAATATCGTCTGCAAAGGCAAGAAATGTGACATTTGTTGGATTTTCTTTTTTGTAACAATATTGAAAACAACTGGCGAAAGTACTTACCCCTGCCCCACACCGGTTTTTATTTCAAAGGGATCCGATACTTCGCCCATTAATTTTGCTTTCGAAGTTGTACCTGTAAGTGTATGTTCAATAATGCTTCGGATCTTTCGATCGATCCCAAGTTCTTTTATGATTTCGAAATGGTTTCGCGGTCTACTGAATCATATGCTTTATGGAAGTTAATGAATGTGATCACTGTATTTCTACATTTCCTCCTTTGTTATATCATCTAAGTCCAAATCCGTTCAGCACATGACCAGTTTTTTCTGAATCCAGCCTGGTATTCCCCAATTAGTCGATCCGTTTGCTGTTAGCACTAAACACTACTAGTTAGTTTCTAAAGCACTACTCACTTTAGTGCTTTAGAAATTATTTTGAAAGCAACCGGGAGTGAGGAAATTTCTCGGTAATTATTGATATCCATTTTGTCCTCCTTTTTGTGCAATGGATGTATCAGCGCGCATTTCCAATAATCTGATATTTGTTCCGTTCTCCAGATTTCTGATATTGAATGATGAAGTTTTTACGCCAGAATAAGATCATGATGATTCCAGAAATCCGTCATAATCCCATCTTGTCCTGCTGCTTTGTTCTTTTTGAGTTGCTTGATAATTTCCGTAATCTCTTTCATATCAGGAGCTTGCGAGTCTGAATGCAAAAACACCGAAAAGTCTAGTTTTTCTAGAGGTGGATATGCAGGTATTTTCAAAACATTCTGCAGTTATTTCTTGTATTCGTTTCCAACGTGCCAACGGGTTTTTTGAAGCAAAGACTGGGCGCTTGGTATCCTTGTACATTTTCCCTGAAAGTTTCCTGAAAATCTCCAGTACTCGTATTATCATTGATGAAATCCTTCTGTATTTCGGGACATCTTTTGTTGCCATATCTCCCGTTTTCTCTTCTAAATATTTAGGAGGCCTGTTTTTGAGATATGAGGAAGATCCCCCAGTTACCCTCATTTTTATGTCCGTTAAATTTTTTCCACGCAGTTTTTCTCCTGTTGACTGCTTGGTCGCAAATTGCGTTTCACCAGCGATGTATCCTGGTGCGAATAGGTTGCCCTATTGTAATGGCTTTCTGAATGTTTTTTGAAGGGATTTCAAAATTTCTCGATTTTTTCGTACTGATTTGTTCAATTATTCTTCACTTGTGGAGCTTCAAATATTCAGCATCCGACCTGAATTTATTAGGAGAAAATTTTTAATATTTATTGGGTTGAAATTTCGTTTTTAGTTGGAGAAAACGCTGGTCCAAATCAGATACGCCTTTACGAGTTCTGACATTCAAAATATCCTAAAAGTTGTTTCAGTAAATTGCAACATGACCAATTGAGACTGGGCGATCTACAAGTGGTTAACTATTTTGGTACTCATGACTTTGAGTTCGAAATTTCTACAGATCCTGATCAACCTTTCACCATTCTTGTTGTTACGTTTGTTTTTGCTATGGGTACCCGTAGTATCTCTGCACTTCCTTTTCTTGCTTAGCTATGGATTTAAATCGCCTAGCATTATATATATATATATATATATATATATATATATATATATATATATATATATATATATATATATATATATATATATATATATATATATATATATATATATATATATATATATATATATATATATATATACCCATTCTGCAGTTAGCCGGACTCGGAGTTTGCGAAGAAAATAATTTTTTATTTGATATTTTGCGACAAATCATGGTAACGTCAAAACTACAATTTGTAGCGAAATGATAAATCGACTCTTGCGATTTCTGCCATAAAGTAAACGACCGTTAAGAAATATAAGCTTAAAATGTACAGCTTCCTGTGTTTCCGATGGTTAAGCGTAATATAATTCCGAAGTGGAGATCCCCCGGTGTCGTTTATACCAGAGAAACAAGCCGAATAAATTATAAATAATAGTGCCGTGACTGAGCCCTTTATCTGCGTCACAGACAGAAAGAAGTTTTTCACATGACGAGATACCATGGGGTTGAATTTGCATCGTGATATAACGGACATTATTGCCGTGATAGTTGAGAATTATGGGTCCAGTGATTAAATATTCTGTCCGCCTTTGTACTCGTGAGGATATTCTGTGGCTGATACTGTACAAACCGGCGGTAAAGTTAGAGGTTTACGAGATCTGCGAATGTAATTAGGCAGTGTCGCCCTCACCTCTCTAGGTAGGCATATTATTTCAGATGAGTTATATAGATTGTTTCAGGAACTCTGTAACCGTTTATCCTGCACTTCACTTTAATCTCAATGTAGCTTCCTTTTTGTAGTTGCGTTTGTACTAGATTTTCTTCATAAAAACTAAAGTAATTGTATCTTCACAGCAGAACACAGTAGCTAGTTGCATTCAGGTTGATATTTCTCATGCAAAACCTATATCTCTGTCATATATAATAATAATAATAACAATGAAGTTTTAGTTAGCATGTTGCTATCTACAAATTATCATCACATTGTGTATTATTTTAATATTAACATAATAATATATCTCAACATCGCCATACATACACTTGAATATATTGCTGTTACAAGTAACAAAATTTAACATACAAATTATACAATATTTTTGTCATTTATTATACTATCATTAGTTGCCAGATATTTAACAATCATCAATCCTTCGTTTGATTATATTGCTTCATTTTACTGCTGAATGCTGCCATAGTTTGCACTCTTTTATATTTTTTGTTAATTTATTATGAACATTTACAATCTTAAAGAATACAGAATTATGAGTAGAGTTTCTATTTTTATGGTAAAAATTCAATTTCCTTATTTCCTGTGTTATGATCGTGGATGTCTTTGAATAAACTTAAAATATTTATTCAATAATCTGGAAATATTTTTAAACGGATATTATGAATAAATTTTAGACTGTTAATTTCTAGGTAGGATGCAATGTCTACTCAATTTAGTCTTATTAACATGGTGTGTAAACTCGTATATCTGTCGCATCCAAGTATGATCCTCATAGCTCGGTTTTTTCAAATTCTAGACAAATTATTTAAAAGTTGTTAGTTGCACTACTGAATATGATAACATACTTTTACTGAATATAATAACTGATTTGATGTAAAAACAAGAAAGCATTATCATTCTTGATAATGCTGTAAAAGGCGAAACTAGTCGAATGAAGAATTGTTCAGTCAGTATTTTTAGACAAGTTTTTATTATTACCTCTCATTTATATATATATATATATATATATATATATATATATATATATATATATATATATATATATATATATATATATATATATAAATATAGTATAAATTTGAATCTTGGGTTTTTTGGTTCAATTGAAACGAAATGATATTAGTTTATTTCCAAAATTACGTTTCGGTTATTATTTTATCCTTTATCAAACTGGTATATATGTCATATACCAATTATTATTAAAATAATAACCGAAACGTAATTTTGGAAATGAACTAATATCATTTTGTTTCAATTGAACCAAAAAACCCAAGATTCAAATTTATACAATATAAATAAAATGGTTCACGAATCAGATAGTTTGTCAAATGTATATAAATATATATATATATATATATATATATATATATATATATATATATATATATATATATATATATATATATATATATATATATATATATATATATATATATATATATATATATATATATATATATATATATATATATAAGAATACTGAGATACTGAGACTCTTAGTCGAAATATCTAAATATTTTAAATAAAGCAATCAGGGAGCTGTCTACACAAATGTTGTCAACGAGAACGAACCTATCACTTTTGAGAAGGAATACGCTCGAAAGTATTCGAAAAATCATTGAGCTTGTTGAATGATAATAAGTCAAAATTGTTTCATCATTATTATAATCATCAGTCATCAGTCAATCAGTCAATCAAGAATCGATGACTTTCAAATCGTTCCCAGGTTCTGTATCCCAATGAGAAGAACAGTAGTTAGTGAAATATTCACGTGTGCTCCCTCTGTCGGAGAAAAAACTGAATCTTAACTAAATTCTGCAAACCCTACACTTGATATCGGATACATTATCCTTTTCGAAAGAGTCAAAAAGATCGTCTTTCCTATCGAAATTCTATATTCACCTTGCTTATATTCATGTTTGAAAAAATAGCTATATGCATACAGAAACATTACCCACAGTTCTGTTTTCACGACGTTTTTAAGCATGAATCATGCGGATGTCTTTAATGTAAACTGCCCTGTTTGGTGTTAACGCATTTCTCTCCCCCGGCTAACACAGTCCCAAATGATTCTACGAGTTACGCGGGATGAACGTTCCATGTTTCTCCAGAGTGTATGGCGACTACGACGAACAGCTACACGTACCTACATGTCATATACGTGAGCTAAATTATGTGTCATAGACGTAATTCCATGGAGGGAAAATTAATTCTGAATGTTCATTATACGGCCGGTTGCATTTCAGCATAGCAAAATTCGTTGGTATGAAGTTGCTGTTTGTTACATACGTTTACAGCGGAGAACGGCACCTAGTTACAAAAATTCGATGTTCATAAAACTAACTTGATATAAAGAAGAGCTTGCACCTAAAAACTATGTCCAAAAGGTGAATTGACTTAACAGTGGAAAAGTTTCGTTAAAAAATTTGGAGAGAAATTTGCAGAGAAAAAGAAGAAGGAATCAAATGTTTCATTACATTTTACTGCGTTCTCACGAATGAAATCATTTCAGTCGTACAATCAGGGATAAGAGATGAAGTACGACTTCTGCCCTTCAAAATATCATAGCATCATACATTTTCGGACGAAGGTCTTTCGGCTGCTCGAACCTTAAAGAACTTCCCAAACGCGTTGTATACATATTATCACTGATTGCTCTGTACAAAGTTGCTTTATTTTGCTTTTGACATAATATTTGTGAATTTTGTTCAATTTGATTGTTATGGTCCATTGCGAGTGGTTCGGAATGGTAGGGTTGATAACCCTTTTTCAGATGATTTACTCGTTACATCTTCGGTCCTGCATGGGACTATATTGGTTCTGATTTTGCATCTGATATACGCAGCTGACCTTTTAATGTCAGTAAACGATTGCCAATACCATGCGTGTTTGGATGATTCCCAATTATATTTTCTTGTACGTCCAGTAGCAGCTGGCGAGTTTTAATTCATATAAATGAAGACCATTACCATTACCATTGAAGTAATATTACCTTCTTCTCGAAACATCACAATCTGAAATTGAATTCCTCTAGACGCAATTTGCTAATATGCAGTTTGAATACTGAAAGATCATTATTAATTATCATATTTCGACTAACAATCTTGGAAGAATTGTAGGCAAAATATTGCTGTTGAATGGAAGTTTCTGTTGAACACACTTCTTGTTTGAAAGAAGTAGAACTACTAGCCATGTGCATCTCAGTTCAATCCCCTACTTTAATCCTAAAGATGTTCCACCGAGTGATGTTCGTACTTCAATCAGTTAAGTTTAAGAATTGTGACCCTGAAAATTATGACTCCTGTAACCTCTTGAATGATTTTGAATTAGTCAAGATGTTGAAATGTAAAATTGAAGTAATAATAATAATAATATTTGTTCATATTTACATAAGAATACGAGTTTCTCTTAGTTTTCTACAACTGGATATGAACAAAGATAGAAAATTCTGTACAACCCGCAAAGGTATAATACCTGTGGTGAAAGATTTTTTTCGCAAACTATTTTCTAATAATAGAGTAAATAATATTTCTATCAGTAATTGAAGCTGTATTTCCATATTTACTGAATTCTACTGAGCTGTACCTATACCGTACAATATATTACTAGGCTCTTAACCTGTGCAATTATCTGATAAAATCAACTATATACCTAACCTTCGATTAATCAATGTAATATCGTAGACCATCTCAACCCGATATACCCATTTGGTTAGGGCTTTTTTTTTCAATATTTACGGTATTGACCATCTCTTCCAAATATGTAGGCAATTGGTTGTTAAATCTAGGATCTGAAAAGCTTGAGCAACGTTGAACCAATGATTTTTTAACCTGTGGAACTTCCAATATCTGCTTTTCAATATTCTGCTATATCTGCTATTCAATCCATGTGTAATTCGTTTCGAGTCACTTATATTCTTGTACGTATGCTTCATTAGCCTGTAGCAATACAAGTAGTGTATGTCTCACACCTCAGATATCTTAAACAATTGGTTCGTTGGTTAAAGCTTATGTTTTTTGTACATTACTTAGGGTAACCACTTCTGTTGTGCTGTTAATTTGTTCACAATAGTTCATTATGCTCTTAACCAAGCAACTATAATAGCATTTTTGACTCAGCAAGGACCTGATATATCATTTTTAAATGAGGACGCCTAATTACACTTGCCAGATATTAGAATATGGGAATCAGACCTCTGAGGTTCAATAGGTCTGATTCCTATTCATAAAATATTCAGTTCACACACATTTAATTTAATTTAGCAGAATTTATCTATAGATACTGCTTATTTTCTTCTCAATTTTCAATATATATATATATATATATATATATATATATATATATATATATATATATATATATATATATATATATATATATATATATATATATATATATATATATATATATATATATATATATATAAATATAAAAGAAATTTTTTTGTACTTATGGCACTGAATGAAATATTTAAGAAAATGAACACTAGAATTTTCATTTGAGAAATTCAAATTAACCGAGAGAATATTATGGTTATAATATAATTATAATTATACTATAACATTGTCTTGCTTAATTTGAAGTTTCCAAATGAATGTTATAATGTTCATTTTCTTATATATATATATATATATATATATATATATATATATATATATATATATATATATATATATAGCTATATAAGAAAATCAGTTTTATAGAAGATTTGTGAAATTGAAGTCAGTTTCCAAATAACATGAACCTGTAATATTCTTGGAAAAGGCCTAGAGTCGACAAAAAACATGATGTAACCGAAAACCTCTTCGAATGTGTGAAATATTTATGCAAACATATGTAGAATAAACAATTATTTCATCAATTTTGAACTGTACTCATTCCCAAGAAATCTTCACACTTATGTTATTAAGCAAATCACAAGAAAACTAAACGAGTTATATATATATATATATATATATATATATATATATATATATATATATATATATATATATATATATATCTGAGTTTTTCTTTTTATATGAATGAATGTTGAATATCTATAACTGAGGTCGTATTCTTGATCATCTTCTGGTTAAACATGATTGAATATTAATCTGAATCAAATATTTGGCTAACTGTTTCAATTTTGTTGAACATTCATGGAAGATTGATTAGCATGTCGATATTTGTGTATACTTTTTTTATAGATCTATATTTCTATATAGATATATTGATACCTATATTTTGCAATCTTTGAGTTAGAATTCTTGACTTTTACTAAACGAAAGTATCAAAACTTTTCATCTAATAATGATCTCCTAGAGTTGAACGTACACGGAGTGATGATATTCGGGTTTTATCTACTCGTACCAAAAAAATCTTGTTTGCACGCGACATTTCGGCGCATTCTTCGTCTGAACAAGCAAAGTCAGCTGATGTCTCACGTTCCGACGTTTCTCGTTGAGCTTGTACCGCACCTTTAGTACATGGAAGCAGTATATTGTCACCAAATCTCATTACAACGTCAAGAACGTAACGGAAGATAATAGATGACAAGTTGAGTTTGCTTCCTTCGTGAACGCCAAATTTTCACTACGGTTTTTATTCGATTTGATATTTCTGAAATCGAACTGGATCGACATGAAGACGTAGAAATGGATCGGCTTTCGGAAATAATAGAGTAAATTATCCAAAATCGATATGAATAGCATTGATTGCTGTTTATAGAATAAGAAGCATGAAGGAAATAACTATTTCTACATCTATTTTCTAGGAAAGCAAATTTATATAATAGTAGGTACTATTATTGAATAGGTATTTAGATACCTTGAAATAATTATCCAATTGAAATTCGAGTAGAATTCATAAAGAATTTCACAGAAATTCCTAGGAAAATTCTTGCTTCGAAGGCATCAATTGAGTCACGAAAGAGTATGTTGACAAATCAGCCCCCAAAATCTGAATGATCACAAGTAAAATGTTACCCAAATCACAACGACCTCTTTCAGGTATCCAGAATCTGGTTGTTTCAACTCCTAACTATATGAAACAAATTTTCGATGAAAAATCGTTTTGTGTTACTTGCCTGTAACAAATGCCAAGAAATTGGAGAAGGATATCAAGTATTTGCCTTCGCGGAATGAAAAGCAATTACCATGCTGTACCAATGATTTTGGGAGGAAGCAGCACATTATCTACTACTATCACAAGAAGTCGTAGCATGATACAACTTGTGACAATTCGAGACAATGATAACTTCAGATTTTACTAGGACCAACCTGTACGATTTGTTCATTATAGAAGACCTTAATTGATCCTAATCGATGAAAAACCAAAAAAACACTGCATCGATTGAATTTGAGATAAGAAAATGACATATTTCAAATAACGCACGCTTAGAAAATCTGGAAGTACAAACCAATCACATTGAGATCCACAAAATAATGTTAACTTTTCGAAATGAACAAGGAAAGTGAAACGTGATGGACAGTTTCTCAAGGAACTACATAAATGTGCTCTTCCATAGAACTAGAACTATAAAAAGGATTTTCGGCCATGAAAACCTCCCCCATGAATGAAGGACAGTTTCTGCTCAAAGACTATACCAAGATCTCTCACCCTATCAGAACGAAAAAAACCTGACCACCATGACATACATATGATCCACTCAATTCGAGCTTTTTTATTTGTACAAAAGACAACATTATACTTTGACATATTCAAACTCAAATAATTAACCTCGCACCAACTGGCAACATATACTAGTACGAGCTGAAGTTTAACACAGTTGTTCATTGATCTAATTTTATGATATAGTTTCAAATTATCCACTTACAGTAAATAACGTGAGTCAATATTATCCATCAAATAATTCACCAACAGAATAAATAACAGTGGCCTAAGATTAGACCCCTGAGGTATATCAGAGATTTATTGATATATATTCTTCAGACAAGCGTATGCCCTCCAGCTGTAGGAACTGACGTCGTTCAACCAGGGGAGAATGGAAAAGGTTGGTGAGGCTATCGGAAAATCAAAATTTGTTGCTTAATTTCTATATAAGGAGCGCATGAGCCACCTCATCAAAGTATTTCTGAAAATCTGTGCAAATCTCATCTACTCGAACAGCTCAGTCGAGTAACTCAAAAAGCAAATTAGCACCTTGGGACGAAATCCAATTTTTCTGTAGCTCAGTGTCAATAGTAATGAAGCGAAAAGAAGAATGATCGATTTACAGACTGAATCATTGCTACTTGTTACATTCTGAAATATATAGTAAAGGATTTGAGAGTATCAGACGACAGGTGACGGTACAGAAACAACATATCCTAGACCAGGGTAGGCGAACCTTTTTGCATCAATGTGCCATTTTTTCTAAAAAGTGTTTGATGAGGTCATTGCCGTGCCATCAAATAATTTTGACTTTCAGATTATTTGGAAAATATTAATAATAAATACTATCTAAACTCTTTATGGAATAAAGTAAACAAAAGAGTTACATTTTGGAATGTTTGATACCTACTTAACACATTTTTTACACATGTTTTATGATCGGCGACGTGCCCAAAATATTGTGTCGCGTGCCATCAATGGCACGCGTGCCATTGGTTCGCCTTCCCTGTCCTAGACAATTTGGCTTATTACATAAAGATTTCTGATTTGTGATTGAATGGAATGCACGATCCTTCAGCGACGATCAACAAGGACACTGAATGTACAACTTTTATCCTGGAACAATAGTTAAGCCATCTTGTTTCCAAAAGATGAATTTATGGCAACCTCAATGGATAGTTGATTGGAATAAAATATTCAGAAAATTGGTTAGTCCTTGTAAAAGCTGAATTGATGTCTGTAATCGATAAATCGATATAGATTTCGATATAGAATCGATAGTTAGAAGTTAGTCCTTGGAAAAGCTGAATTGATATCTGTAATCGATAAATCGATAAGGTAGGTATTTCTGAGCGCTTAAATATCTGATTTCCTCTTCACCGTTCCAGATGGTCTTTGTAGGTATTTCGAGATCTTTCTGTTACAGTAATAAAAAATGCCTGAATAAAAAACAAAAAAGCAAGAAAACTTTTTCCTGATGAGGTATAATCCTAACTTCCTTCAATTTAGGCTCAAAAGAAAAAAAATATTCCGTAATTCAATCTTCTGATACGCCCTATAATTTGTAATTACAATTTTAATGAAAGATGTTAAAGAAACATCGGCGCCACTAATAATACCGTGTAGCGTGTTCACTTTGCAAATCGTTTAAATAATGCACCGTTTACAAGTTCAAACTTGTGAAGTGAACTATTATTTCAACTTCAATGAACTTCGAATTATATATAACTTCCTTGTAATATAATTTCCTATTTCTATTTTCTATAGCCATCCATTACTCTTTAGAACTTTGGATCACGCACTGCTTAATAAAAGAAATTATAATCGATCACTTTTCATTGGCTAAGAACAAGCAGAATTGAGGTTTTCATTCAACAGATTTGAAATGGAATATTTGCCGCCTTAGACACAAATAATATTTTTCATTCATCAATCAGTAACTCAATCGACGTTGTACTAATTTTTGATTCAGTACATTCATGCAGTTTCCTAGGTGTTTTGAATATACAAGGGATGGTTAAATATGTACACCACCAACGAAATAACATATTAAAAATGCCCAAAAAATCTTCATCTGAATCCAATCTGAGTAGGTAATATCGCTAGGAAATAAGACATAATGTGGACATAGCACATTACACAATGGAGACCACTATTATAAAAAAGGTGTGTTATGTAGGAAGGAAATAGAAAACGCTCATATCCAAGAGTTATAGAAAAAGACAGCTTAAGAAGAAAAATGTTGAAAATTTCAAACTTGTGTATTCAGATATTTGAGATTATATTGAAATTGGAATAGAATATATTCGAAGGACTTCATGTTATTAAATTTCATGTCTAATGGGGTTCAAATTGGCCTTTTTTCACATCTGTTCATCCTAAAATCACAGTGTCTCTTATCCAACAGTGTGGGTCCTAAACACAGTGTCTCTTTTCCAACTGCTCAAATTTGGATCATTTGAACCAGTTTATTGAATGGGACATTTGATTTCTGGCACTTAGAAGCAAGGAAAACTACTTTCAATCAAGGCATTATTCATTTTTTCCCATATGTATATCACTATTTCTTGTTTGATTCTGAAATTTCCGAAATATTCAGCACCTATTCAAATTCGTATTGATTTTTTTGTATTTCAATATGTGATGTTCATTTTTTCGAATAACCACCTGCACAAAAGTAATGATAATTTGATGAAAATGATATCGTTGCTAACAACTACGATTAAACAATTCAAATTTGAATATATTCAAATGATTGAATACTCGCCGATGTTTTAGTGATACATGGTTTTATATTGACTAACTCATGAGTGTTTTTCATTCAATATATTTCCTACAACAAACGTTGCCGGATGTTGTTATTTATATGTTGTTTGATTCAATAACAAGTGATTAGGAAAACCAGCTTATATTTAAAAAATTACCATTGAGGTAGTATAACGTTATAATTTTGTGAACAGAAGAAGTGCCCTTTAGGGGATCAAAGCACGTGTTCTTGATAGACAGTATACCGCACACTACATCTTTTCGTAAGTTCAGGTATTTTCAGTTTAGTTTTGATTATTTGTTTCATGGAGGCTTTTGTTTCAGGGTTTTTCGTTTTACGTTTTACGTTTTTTCGTTATCATTTTTACGTTTACTTTTGGATTTCTTCGTTTTGTTTCTTTGGATACTGGAATTATTATTGGTGGAATTCTTATTATTATTGGTACTGGAATATTGGATAACTATTTGGAGAAGGTTTCGAAGAAGATCTTTGAGCCTAAAGCTGGAAGATTGAGAACGCTTGGTGTGGTGAGAGTATTCCAGTACATAGTTTGCAGAGACAATTTATATTTGATTTTATTTTTATTTTATTAACTTTGAGTTTATATTAATTTAATAACTGTTCAATTTATATGCTGAAGATTCTTTTTTTATTTAAACATTTATTATATATATATATATATATATATTTTTTTTTTCATTGTGACGATTAAGTCCTCTCAGCTAAGGGAGAATTAATTTATCTTTTATTTGTTTTGATTTCTCTTTTTTTAGTACTTCAAATTATTAATCTCATTTTATATTCAATATATATCCATATACATAACCATACTATAATTTATCAAACCAAGTGGATATTACTGTTAGGGAGAACTAAGATTAAGAACTGTTAGATCTGGTGAAGTTGTTGTTTGATCCTCCAGAAAACCAATTGAATTGTACCGAGAACTTTCAAACCTATGGCGCCTGGCATTGAATTTTTCGTACATAATTAACCCACCCCATCTTCACTGTAGCTAACTGTGGTGTAGTACAATTCATTTAACTTTCAGTTCTCGCTTAGCAGTCACTCAGGTTTTGAAGCAGAGGTTAAGCGCAGGTGTACATCTTGTGTGTGTGAGATCAAAGTTGTATACAATCTATAACCAGATTGTAAAAGTAAGTTATAGTAGGAAAAATTAATATTATTTGGAAATGGTGGAAATATTAATATTTCCACTTTATTTGTGCTTAGAGTTCAAAGTTGTGTGAGTAAAAACTATTTGTTATAAAACTCAAACTCAAACTCAAAATGTTTATTTATCTTTTTGGTATTCACATTTCATGTGTTTATTATAATATTTTACATTGTGGGAAGTTATAAGGTCTCGCGACCTTCTTCAACCCTAGGCGTTTATACATAATATGTAAAAAAGAGAAAAGAAAAAACATGAATATTCGTGTTGGTACAATTTTACGTTTGCGTCTGTACAATAATACTAATTTACGTAATAGTTGGACTTATTTATTACGTGCCATTTGGTTAAATGTCCGATTTTCAATTTCTCGGACATTTAATGGTAAGGGAAACCACAGAAAACTTTACCAACGTAAGATGTTAAATAATAAATGCATGATGTATTTGATAACAATGATATACATATGGTTATATATGTTGATGTAAATGATAATATATGATAATATTGTTGGATAATGAATATGATGACATGAATTATTAAAGTATCAGATGTTATGAACGATAAAAATTAAAAAAATAAAATGAAATTGTAGTCTATATTTCACGCTTATCCACTAACGCACATTTGACTTTTAGGACACGGCACATTATCGCGCACTGCGCCACTAATCACGCACGCTAGCGGATACGAAGAGGTATGTTCTCAAGATGGTCGAGAACTTCGTTTGTAGGCTCCTGTAAAGTCTGTAGAATTCGTGCTGGTGGGAATGGAAATTTATTTCTGGGTTTTCTGCAGTGTGCACCTCGGCGTGAGTACCATGGGGCCATCAGTGACGCTTGGGCAACCAGATTTGGTCCTTGTAGAGTACGGAGGGCATATCGAGCTTGAAGTTTCTTCATATGTTCGAAGATTGGGGCATATTTGTATGATCATGTATGAGGCGAGACGGGTAACAATAAGGAAGTCGGAAAATGCTGCGACAGATTGCTCTTTCGCATCTTTCGATTTGTTTGACAAATCTTTTTTGGAGAGTCGCTTAGAGCAAACATCTATACGAAATTACAGGAGGAAGGAATGTCTTGTAAGTGTTCATCAGAGTATGGGGATTGCATTCCGTATTCTGCCTTTAAGTGCGTAAAGAAGATGAGCCCTATTGCGAATTTTTTTCAGAGTTTTCTCCAGGTCTATTTTCCACGAATTGTTTTTAGAGAAAGTTACACCGAAGTAAGTGATTTCGTCCTGAAGTCTGGGGTTTTCGCCCCAGAGCGTCAGGTAAACATCATTACTTTTGAATATAGGGGAGTGTGAATAACTAAAGTGATAAAATAAAATAGACTGGGTTTCACTGGGATAGCGTGTAATTTTCCAATTGCTCGCCCATGTACTGTAGACATCTAGTTGTCTCTGCATATTGTGGCTGCAATTCGCCGACATCCTTCCCGTGGTCCAGATCGCCATGTCTTCTTCAAAATGTGAAATTTTTGGGAGTATATTGTTCGGTTGTGGAATATCATATGTGTATATAAAGTAAAGTAATGGAGCTATTGCGGAACCTTGGGGGAGTCCAGCACGGGGAATGAAAGGTTCGAAGAGGGTATTCGTTATACATAAAACTACCTCACAGAAAACATCTTATGATTGAAGCTCTTAAATTTAAGAATGATTTATCAGTAATAATGACCTGACTTAAAACCATAACATTGAGTGTTTTTCTTAATTTTCTCACATTGTCAGCCATAGTAAGCTTTAACGGAAAATCTGGTGGAATGTGTATTAATCTTCCTCAGTTGACGAAGAAAACGATGGGCTTGATTTTGAAAAGTCAAAAATTAAAAAACTCATATCTGAATTACTATCAAACTTACTCCTACGAAACGTATACCCCAATATCAAAACAATTTGACCAATCCGTTCATCCGTTATTTACAAAATGAGAAAGCTGTCTTCGAAAATCTAGGAAAATATCGATAGCTCTAACTTTTTTACGTAACGAACTGGTAGAAATATCCTAAGAAAATAGTAAGAACACTCCTACAAAATGAAATCCATATTGGAAGAACTAATCAGTATATAAAGAATAATTACTTCGTTTGAATACAGTGAAATAAAATTTCAAAGTAAACCGAAATATATTGCATTGAGAAAAGGGATAAAAAATGCACCCCATGAAATCCTTTGAAATCCAGCCAGCAACGAAGAGCAGAAATGAAAGTGAAAATATATATCAAGTAAACGTAATAACTTCTAACAAAAAACAATTTATTCAATTAAAAGATATTTCCCTTGTTTCGAAATTACTGATTTCAAAGTTTCCCATATCATTGAGGCAGTGATATAAATAGGAAGTATATAACCTACTGTAAGTCATTTCGATCAAGTTTCATTTAATTTAACATCTCTAATACATTTTTGAATGTTACTTTCATCTTTCATTTTCGAATGGAAGGGGTAATTGGAATCGTTTTTGAATTATCCTGCATTTTTTATTTTAAAATCGAAAAGTGCTCAGAAACGCTCATTATCCTTCAATACGAAAAAATTTCAGGTCAATATTCTGTAAAGAATAAATTTAGCGTCCACGTTTTTCTTGTTCCTCAAAATCGATAATTTCTCATAATTGTCAGGGAATATAAAATTAACAATAATGATTGAATCATTTGGTTTGGCGTCTTGTCAACAAATTGATGATATTTCAATCAAATAAGCAAACAGAATATCTTCGATTTGATTATCAGAAACCTCACCATGACCTCCAACAATATTTGAATATTCGAGCATTTTCAATTTAGCAGTGCACCTTTCCATCTCCTACCTCGGGAGACGTTAATTGAAAAAGTCATTCCAGTGGCAACTAAGGATAACAAAGTGTGCCGTTACTGGCACTCTTGGCTCAGGAAGTTATTAAATTGGATTGTGACGCCTTCTCTGCTAAAACTTCTTCGCAACCAACCGATTGAAACGTTATGTACAGCAATGGAGTTTTATTGAATTTGATTTATCGCAATTTGTTGTCACTTCCGTCGATATTGACTTGTATAGAATATAACGACAACTGAATTGATGGAAACGATTGGGGACAAATTTCAAGGGAATGAAGCCTTCGACAGTTCATTCTAATTAGTAGTAATAATATTTATTCAGCATAAGTTTCACAAAAACTTGAATATTTCAAAAACACCAACATACCTACTTCATCATCTCAACGATACTTTTTCAACTCAATACCTCAAAACCTTAACCGAAGTTACCCGCTTTCGTGAAACTGGGAAAATTATTGAGACCATCCATTAACACCTTCATAGTATAATATATTTTTATATTCAGAAAACGTCAGCTCCGTTTGTAAAATTATAAATATTTCCTGTCATTTCAAATTGAACTTTTGGCAAAATGTTTCACGAATGTATTGAGAAATAATACAATAAAATTGATGATCAACATGTTCGAGCGATCAGCTCATTTTCAAGATACCGCTGAAAATACGAGGAGTGTTCAAAAGGAAAGGTGAATTTTGAACTTTTTCGAAATGTTTTCATTTATTTATCGATATCCGTTTGTTTCCCTCATAGTAATTTCCCTCAGAGATAGTGGCACTTATGTCAGCGTTTCGTCCAACCCTAGAAGGACTTTTGAAATGCGCTTTTCCCTATAGCCATCAGCTCGTTCTTCGATTCAGACTTTATCTCATCAATTGTAACAACACTCCTTCCTGTCATTGCTTTTTACAGTTTTGGGAGTGGAAAAAAATGTCGCATGGAGCAACCACAGTCTTCACCCAAATCTGGTGAAGACTGTGGTTGAGGCTGTGTTTTTGCCAGAAAATTGAGAACAAGCATTAATGTGTGAGCTGGTGCATCCATGACATGCAGAATCCATGATTTGTTCTTCCACAATTCCAATTGTTTGAGCCGTATTGCTTCACGCAAACATTGCATAACTTCCTTGTTGTGTTCCTCGTTAATCGTACGACTCCTTGTCAAGAACACATGGTGCATCATGCCGTTTTAATCGAAAAAAAAGTGAACAAAACCTTCACATCTGATCGAACTTGACGTGCTTTTTACGGTCTTTTCTGGGCGTTTCTATTCTGATGATTGGGCCTTATTCTCAACGTCATAACAACACTACAATTCGTCGCCAGTCATGAACCTTTTAGAGCAAATCGGGATAGTCGTTGACGTCATTCAACAACTACTGAGCAATACTGAAAAGCAACATTGCTTTTTTACTAAAAATTTGAAACAAATTTCGACGCCACACGTTTCATGTCCAAAACATCCGAGAAAATGGCATGGGATGAGCCGATTGAAATGCCAACATCCTCTGCAACTTCCCCCTACAGTGATTCGACGATATTCCAAAACCATTTTTTCACTGTTTCGATGTTTCGTAACCTTCTTGACATGGTTGTAAATCAAGGACGCTCATTTTAATCAACATCTTCTCGTCATTCTGTCAAACGCTTGTGCCACTTATATACACTTTTTTGATATAAGGTAGACTCGCCTAATGCTACGATCAAGATGTTGAATACGGAGCACTTCCATTCAATACGTGAAATTTAATACGCATTTAAGTCCTGATCCATTTTTTTCAAAAACAAAAAATCGAAAATTAAACTACTCCCAATACTATGTTGACCGATGATGTTAACATATAAGAAACGTATGTGTACCAACATAACGTGAAAAAATTTCAAAAATCGAATGGGCACAGCCCGAAAAATTCAAAATTCACCTCTTCTTTGACAGACCCCGTATGTTGACTCAACGTAATTGATTTCATTGTATCATTATTCACTACATTCTTGAAACATGAAGTTCAGTTTGAATTGATATTCATTTATGTTTCACCAAGTGCTAAGCGCGAATTCAATATATTTCTTGTATTTTATCCATACATATGATTGACATACTGTGTTACATTTCCTTTTACATTACAAAGTAGCAACTCATTTTGAATCTCAAATATAAATAATATTATATTACTTATTATATTAATCATATGATACTCTGAGTAACATATATACAAATCTCATTGATTATTCTTATTAATGGCTCATATTCTGATATCCTATTCACCAAAAAAACCTCTCCAAATAAACTAAATAAAGTAATTCTATTTTCGTCAATGATAAAACTTCGACCAACATTACGTAATTTGAGAAACGCGCAGGGCACTTGAAAAACACATCTGGAAACCCTTGAGAAGATAAATTGAAGAAATACAGCTTGTGTCGATGCTTCCTTCAATACACTGCATTTGCACAAAACCAAATACTTGGAAAGAAAACCTGAGAATAAATCTTCTCTTATTACAACACATGGTGAAATTCTTCAAGTCGGCCATTTTACATACCTTGGAGAAGTTATAAGTCCTCAGGTTTATCCCGAACCGTTGATCAACACAGAATTACCAAGCTAACATGGGCGTACTGTAACAAAACGTGCATTTCTAGAAGCCCAGCTGAAAAATGGTTATTGGCGGTCATTTGAGAATTACAGAAATATAAAAACAAGAACAAAATATTCTCAGAAAGGTTTACGGGCCAATCAATTGAAACGGCATTTGGATGAAAAGAGCTCAGAATGAACTGTATCAAAAGACAAATACGATAACGTAAAAAATCAGAGAACGTCGAGCAAAGCTCTATGCACATGTCTACTGAATGAAACAGTCCAGAATACCGAAGAAACTACTCGATATAATTATGAAGAGTAATTGCGGGACAGAGTGGCTAAAAGAAGTCCAAAAAGATCTACATCAGATCAATATAGAAAATCTCGAAGATCGCACTGAGTGTCGCTATAATATCGCACATGTGAAGATTGAGGAAAAATCAAATCGCCAACCTGGAATGGATGAACGGACGAGAGAGCATCCAGAGAAAACGAAGCGTTTTTGAGGCAAAAAAAATACAGCAAAAGTCCTAAGAATTGCGAATTCAACTTCGATCGCTCTCCTCATGGAAAATTATCGTTATAATAATGATATATGTACACATATGTATATACTCCCAATAGATTCATTGATACGATGAAAGTCAACAGGAGAGGTCACGAAATTCTTAAGTTTAGACCAACCTGCTCTCAAAAAATGCTCTGATCTATTTCGAATTTGCTTCTCACCTTGGTATTGGATAGTGTTGGCGTTTACTTGATGTAAATCCATTATAATTGCATATAAGCCAAAATTCAAGCGTCGTGCTATGTTGTCAATAGAAGTGTAAATATAAGTTCAAGTGTTTGAATGTTATCATATATTCAATCATTGACAGATCAGATGGTTTAAGTGGAATGTCATCTTCAAAAGCAATTACTGAGATTAGTTTTTGCTTAAAGCAGATGCCATTGTAGATTAGCAGCTCTGGTGATAATTAATGATCTAGCTTCTTCGGTTCGTATCGGTTGAGTAGTACAACATTATTCTCTACTCCATATTATAATATCTGTTCTCACAGCATAATATTGCCAAAATTCGATATATATTCATCGATGGAAACTACCATGTGGAGAAAAATTTTTCATTTCAATGAAATCTCATTTTTTTCAGGTGATAAAAAAATAATATCTTCTTAAAGGCTCTTTGTGGCAGAGCAGTGCCTTCTTATTTATCACGTCAAAATAGTTGGACGTGATTTTGGATTTTTGTAGATAACAGCTGGAATTGTAAACTTTGTACGCCCATAGTTTTTTCGTGAATATTTTCGAATTTATGAATGAAGTTGAAGCACCTTATACTTTTTCTGCCACATCCATTACTTTTCACACTGAACACTTTCAGTAGTTTCTTATCAGTCGGATTATCAATAATTCTTTATAATTATTATGACATTTTTCCATCAAGAATTATGCATAAAACAAAGTTTTCTACGTACAAATACACCTCAGCGCACAGAAAATAACGTTTTTCTGTGGCTGAAACAGGATACTAGTTATGAAATTACGACAATCTATTCGTACAATCAATGTTATGTGAAAAGCTGTAAATCTTCCGTCAATTTATTGAAATAGCAAAACCTCACAAATGTTTAAATGTTGGCTATTTACTGTTCAATTATTTCTCTTTACAAACCTTCTCTCGACAATAACAACCCCAAAAAGACAAGGATTACACTGAGAAGCAATTTGTAAAATAATTTCTGTTGACTTCGATTTTTAGGCTGTTTTCGAGGTAAATTGACATGTTGATTCCAAAACTCTAATCAGATTTTTTTACGTCAAATTTTTTTTCTACAGTTATTGCGCATACTATTACGCTTCGCGGAAATGGAACGCGAACGCTGTTAGAAGAAGAAGCTAAAGTCATCTACTTTCGATCGAGAAAAAGTGCATTTCTGCAGTTCTTTCGGAGTGCTGATAGATTTGTGTATTACCATAACATAGTCGGTTTAATGAAAGAATTGGGAATATCAGACTATAACGCAACTGAATGGCGATTGTTTGTAGATAGCTCAGAACGTAGCTTGAAGTGTTCCTCCACAATGGAAATTTATATGGTTCAGTCCCTATTGGACATTCAATTTCTTTACATGATGAATACGAAGACATAAAGAAGGTCCTTGACTTGTTGCAATATAACTTACACCGCTGGATCATCTGTGTTGACCTTAACCTGGTTTGTGCAACGTGGATACACCATGTATCCCTGTTTTCTATGTATGTCGAAAACAGAGCTCGTGAGAACCATTGGGTGCAGTCAAAGTAGCCGTCAAGATCTGACCTGAAACCTGGTGATCCAAACATTCTAAATCAGCTACTTGTCGACAGAAAAAACATTATATTTCCGCCTTTGCATATAAAAGTAGGTCTCATGGAGCGATTTTTTGAAGCTTTGTCAACCGAAAGGGGCTGTTTTAAGTATTTCATTTCGGCTTTAACAAGCTTGTCATATCATAAGGTGAAGGCTGGTGTCTTTGATAGGCCGCAAATTCGGCAACTCATTACAGATGAAAGTTTCACTGAAACAATGACCGAACTTGAACAGAATGTTTGGTTGGCATTCAACTCTAGTGACACGGACTTTCTTGGAAAGACACGAGCCCAGAATTACGTCAAAATTGTTCAACAACTCTTAGAAAGCTTCAGAAAGCTTGGCTGTAATAAAAGTATCAAACTGCATTTTTGGTGCAGATCGCTAAAATCTTGGCGATGTTAGCGATGAACAGGGTGACCGATTCCACCAAGATTTGAATGTCATGGAGGCAAGGTATATGCGATGTCAGCAAGACGGCTGACTACTGTTGGAGCATCAAGGTAGAATGTTCTCAAATTGAACTTTTTTACGAAAATTTTCATCCTAATATCTTGTTTTATTTTTTGTATTTAGGCAATTTAGCCTTTAATATTATGATAACCTTTGTATGAAAAAAATATTCTAATATGTTTGGTTAGTACGCTCTTTATTATCCTCAGTGTGCTCATTTTGTTCGACCTTCAGATTAAAGAGAGGATATCTTTTAGTTCGAAAAACAGGACGCAATAGAAAAATTCATAACATTTTTAATTCAGAGATCAAAACTTATTCAAAAACCAGTCACAGATCTAAGACAACAAAATTGCTAGTGTTATTCTAGAAGAAAAGTATCCGGAATTTATGTGCGAACATACATCCATACCATTAATAATATAATAAATAATAATGTTAAATAATAGAGTAGCCTGAATAATGAATTCAGACTATGAAGTCCGAAATGAAATTTTCAGTTCTTTACATTCCATAACTGAAATACATTTTTCGGTAACAAAATTACCGTCATAGAAAAGGAAAGTAAAATCCTAGTTTTGATTCCAAAAGATTGAAATGTTACATTTTCCGAGTGAAGTAACATAACTCAATTCTCACAAATTTGACAGTAACGAAAAAATTGTTCCAAATGCTCCAAAACGTGAAATGTGAAGTAACTCAATGATGAGATTTCCGTGACAACCAATGTTCCTGGAAAATGAACAGGAAATTTTCAAACGAGAGACGCCAGATTTTCATTAAACCGAATCGTTCTGTTCTGAGTTACGACGCCAAGAAAAAGAATAGGGGAGTGTGTTGTAAACCGAGCTCGGGAAATTCCATGCCCACTTTTCTGCATTGTTTTTCAACACACTAACCGTAAATTTGTTGAATGCGTGACAGTTTCATTCAGGAAGAATTATTCCGGAATATGAACATCTGGTGAGGCTGAAATATAATATTTTTATTTTTTAGAGCGAATGTTACGGTTGAAAATGACTTTCAGAATGTTTTCATTATTCCGCTTGGTGGAGTAGGAACATGGTTTTTATTAATAATTATGTCTTCTGCTCTTATTTTGAATACTCATTTTTTCAACATTGCAAAAACTCGTCATCATTGACGACATTTTATTGATTGTTTTATTGTTTGATTGCAAAAACTATTATGTTTCATTGAAATATTCATGGTGGCAAGTTTCTCTTGAGAATCCGAAATAACTGAATGGAATCATTCACCATAAATATTTATTGATTCAATATGTCGAAAAATTGATAAAAATATATTCATTCTTGGAGGTGAATTTGGCGTATCTCAAGGAACAGTCTTAGGTCCTTTATTATTCCCATTATATATCAACCATATTTTCGTCGAGCTCAACACTTATAATCACAATAAAATTTTAAAATTATTACAGAGTGGATCAATAGAAACCTCACAGCAATCAATAAATGGCTATGCGATAGTAGTGTATGACTGAATGTACAAAAGTCTTAATTTATAAATATGGGTACAAATAACACTCTCAAAAAATACGAACAAGGATATGAATATTTTGATCAGAAACTAGAATATGGACAGGGTACAAGTTGTTAAATCTTTAGGTATTTTGATCGCTGTGGAATTGAGTTTCAATAATCACTTCATATCCTCTAAACTCTTCAGGAAAATTCATTTTTCCGAAACGATTCAAAAGGAATCTTACGACATGAGTAAAGTGGTAGTGTTTGAGACAATAAGAATACCGCACTTCGAATATTGTTCCACTCTGTTATTCGGTTTGAGCGAAAATTTTCATCAGCTACAGAAATAACTATAACATAATAAAAACACTTCAATTCGATTTGAATTGAAATTGTCGTAACATGACGCGTTTCGTCCGATTTATAAAATAGATATGTGTTGGATCATCTGTAGAATCTGCAGAATATCTCTGGAAGATTATCTGTAGAATATGGTATGTGTTATATAATATTCTATTAGTGTCTGAAGAAGTCGGTTATCCCGACTAAACGGCCACCTCATGAAAATTAAATTGTAAATCAAATTCAAGTTTTTAAATTCTAATACTTATATTTGAAGCTAATACTATACTGATTAGCACTAAGTGAATACTGATACTGTTCAGTAGCTACAAGAATTTTAGGATTGAGAACAATCTTCTAATGTACTAGATATACTCCAACTGGAGGAATCTTGAATTGCTTACGGCTTATGTCATTGAAACAGAAAGTACTTCATGTTATTTCTTCATTCAGATAGAAAATCAGGAATGAATTTATCCCATGCAAATTAGGAAAAATGTTTCAATTGAAATGATGACAGTTTTCGAGGAGTGAGGCTTTCTCTACCTTAAAGCTGTATATTTCATACAGATTTCACTGTATGCATTAAATTACCTAGCTCCATAGTACATGTTGACATTGACAGCTGCTGCTGAATAGACATTATTATTATCATAAAATTTTCTGGGTCGTTTTTTGCGTGACAACTATTTCAAGAATCAGCGTGAAAAAATTCAAGTCCTGGTTACAGAAGGCTTCCAGTTATCGAAAAAACGTCACTCGTAATCCACAGTACAATCCCAATCGCAGAAAGTTTTACACACCTACTTTTTGTCTATCCTATATCCTCTGTGGTCTTTTCATTTTAATGAGGACCGGAATTTCTTCCATACGCCTCTTCATCTCGTTTATACCTTTTCTCTGCTGATTTTGAGGGAAGTTTTAACCTTAGCCTACTACTGACTCGGAAACGCCAGCCTCCCCTGAGGATTCAGCTAAAGTTGAGATCTCCGAAGAGCTCTCCCGTCTCTGTTTCACATGTTTATTTTCAACGTCTCTTGAAAATTTCAAGGATTTTTCCTTGTTCCTCTATCAGTTTTATTTTTTGCTCGGTCGTCGCATTTGTGCTGTTGAAGTTTCTTGTCATTCTTCCCAGTATTTTGTCAATTTTGTCTAGATCATTGATTTTTGCTTTCATTTCTTTCGGTTTTTCCTCTGTTTGTTCATTTTTCTCCCATCTTTTTCTCCAGTAGTTTTCTGGAGGTGGTGGGGCGTCTATCAGCTTTCGTTTCTTAGTTTTTCTGTTTCTCGGATTGTTTGGATTTTTTGTGCATTTTATGTTCGTGGAGAGGTGTTCTCCCTGGCAATTAGCGCATTTCGGTGCCGTTGTTCTCGGTTTTTTACATTCGTGGGTGCTGTGCTCTTCTCCGCATTTCATACATTTCGGTGTTGCGTTGCAATTTCTCTGAACATGGCCGAAAAGTTGGCAGCGGTGGCACTGGATCACTTCTGATTTCGTTCGGTAACTTTCCACTTTTACAGAAAGTCCGCAGCATTTTTTGAGTTTTTCATATATCGATCTGTATTCCTTCGATATCTCGATTAGTATCAGGGGAATAGGGTAGCCTTTTTTGCCCTTCATCCTCGTTATCTCAAGGACAGGGTATCCCTGATTTTGTAGATCTTCTTTTATTTCATCTTCATTTTTTTCTGTTTTTATTCCTTTTATGACAATTTTCAGATTCTTCTTTTTCCATAGGCTCCATTTTGTTTTTTCTCGGCTGATCAATGGAGGTATTTTCTCAGTATTCTTTACTCTTTCTTGAATTTTGGTTTCTTCGTTTCTGTTCTCGCTTTCTTCTTCATTTTCTGTCGTTTGTTGGTTCTCGTTGTCGCTTTGATCTTCTTCGCTTTCATCACACAGGGCCTCGTACTGATTCCTTGTCGACGTCTGCGTTACCGTTTCTAGTTTTCCATACTTCGTCGTTCTTCTTGGTTCCTTGAAGTCGTTTCTCTGAAAAGAATTTCCAGAATTAGTTTTACTGTGCTTCACACTGTCCTCACCTGTTTTCCGAGGCTCTTCCGCCTTTTCGGAATCTTCTTTCGCTTCTCCGTGCCCATAATATGGGCCCAGTTTGTCGATCGATGCGGGGTCGCAATCGGGATGTTCTTGTGCAATTAGTTTCAGGATCTCTGTAGCCGGGTACCCTTCCTTTGCCAGGGCTATTAATCCGGCTCTGATTTCCGATAAAACTTCTTGTACTAAGTTTTCCATTTTCGCAAGTCAGTTTTCGTTTCTGAACAAGTTCAGAAATAGCAATCGTTTTTTCTCCTATATCCGAACAATAAAGGTCCTTTATCCGAATGAGGGGAATATACTCTGTGAACTTTCACGTGAGCTCCCTCTATCGAAGAAAAGACGTATAAACTATCCCTAGCGTTTTATATTCCCACTCATGACAATATTAGTGTGACTACATAAAGGATTCGTAGACATTTCATTCGAACACAACAGAAATCTGTCTGCAATGTGTAAGAATAATCCCATGCCTAATTCATCCAGATCACACCCCCGCGAGCAAAAGCATAGCTAGTTTCAAGACACAAATCATTCCTTAACACTAGTAAATACTGAGTCTCTTAATCCAAATATCGAAATATTTCAAATAAAACTCTCAGGGAGATGTCTACACGAATGCTGTCAACGAGAACGAATCTATCACTTTCAAGAGTGAATATTAAGTGCGCTCTGAAATTTTTACGTCTTTTCTTCGATAGGGGGAGCTCACGTGAATGTTCACAAAGTGTTGTTTTCCTCATTTGGATACAGAACCTGTGTGGCGTTTTGAAAGTCTTGATTAATTGATTAAATACGAACTTATGATTCATAATAATTATGAAACAATTGTATCCTATCATCATTCAACAACATCGATAATTTTTTCGAAGCGCATTTAATATTCACTCTCGAAAGTGATAGGTTCGTTCGTGTTGACAACAGTTATGTAGGCAGCTCACTGAGAAATTTATTTATTTATTCATTCATTTCGAACAGTATTTTTGGATTTCTTGCTTTTCAATTTTGTTGATATCCTAGACCGTTTTATATTATACTGCTAAAGAAGGGGTGGAAAACCTCTGAAAGGTGAAGAAAACGTATAGTATCGAATGATTGCATCAATAATATTCATGAAAATCGTACTGAGTCTAACCAATAACAATCATTAATTACTGTATAGACAATTGGAGAGGAAACTAAAACATAATATATATATATATATATATATATATATATATATATATATATATATATATATATATATATATATATATATATATATATATATATATATATATATATATATTATATATTTCAAAAAAAATTAATTTTCGGCTTTTTTTTTGCTTAGAAAGGTCTTTATTTTTTCAGACCTGTTTAATTTGATCTAACTGGAATCATTATAAAACAGAGTTTGATCTTCCTTATTGTTGTTAATTTATTAATGGGACATGCGAATTTATGGGACACACTGCTGATACTCGTTGTTCTTGTTTTCGGCTTTAGAGAGAAGCACTGCTCAGATGATCTTAACAACTGTTCAATATAATAAACGTGATTCCCTCTCTAAAATCACAAAATTTCATCTACTTACAATAAGTTAAATGAGAGGATAATAATAAAAACTTGTCTAAAAATCACTGACTGAACAATTCTTTATTCGAATAGTTTCGCGTTTTACGGCATTATCAAGAAAGAATACTTAATACAAATACAACCTTTAAATATATGCAGATTTGTTCGGACCACAGAATACACCTTAAATTCGGTCATAGAGGTGGGGGTTTCCAAATTATCAGAGATTTAACATCGGGGATTGGTTTAGGTCTAACTGGTCATTGGGAAGATAGTATTTATCAGATTTTTGAAGTTTCTTTATTTCCATGGCTTCCAGGTAGTTAATTTTCATACCTTCTTCACAGTAATGGAGAATATTACGTTTAAAACAACGTGAGATCTTATGTCCTGTCGACTCTAGATGTTCCCGAAAAGCAGATTGTCCGTTTTTTACGTGTTCTTTTAGCCTAGTTTCAAAACATCTTCTGGTCTGGCCATCATATGACGACCTACATTCTTCATGTTTTGAAACTAGACTAAAAGAACACGTAAAAAACGGATAATCTGCTTTTCGGAAATATCTAGAGTCGACAGGACATAAGATCTCACGTTGTTTTGAACCTAATATTCCCCATTACTCTGAAAAAGGTATGAAAATTAACTACCTGGAAGCCATGGAAACAAAGAAACTCCAAAAATCCGATAAATACTATGTTCTCAATGACCAGTTAGACCTAAACCAATCACCGCTGTTAAATCTCTGATAATTTGGAAACCCCACCTCTATGACCGAATTTAAGGTGTATTCTGTGGTCCGAACAGATCTGCAAATATTCAAAGGTTGCCTTAGTATTATGTATTCATTCTTGATGATGCCGTAAAAGGCGAAACAAGTGGAATAAAGAATTGTTCAGTCAGTAATTTTAGACAAGTTTTTATTATTACCCTCTCATTTAAATATGAACTATCACAGAGTAGATTCATCGTCCATTGAGTTTATTCCAAAAAGTTTTCGTGACACGAACGAATCGTTTAACGAGAAGAACACTCCAACTCCAATCTCTACGTTTTGTCTCATATCATAGAAGGCCGCCAAAAATCAATATCTACGCATATTAAATATATAAAGGTATCCCTATCCTGTTGAAGTATATTGTTATTCTCATCTCTCAATTGTTCCAACAACTTGTTCGAATATTTTCGGTGAATGACTTCCTGAATCAATTTACGTTCAAATTATATTCCTCTGAAACCCAAATGATGAAAATGGATATCCTAAATGGAAATGCCATATTTCGTAGTTTTGAATTAATCTGTTCTGCTCCTCTGAACTCTCGAAACGTGGTAGAACTATTCCAAAACGATATTAGACAAGTTATTAGAGCTCTGTCTAATTGAAAGCAAGCTGGTATATCTTGAATTTCATTTAATTTCGCTAAAACGTTATCCAGGATATATAACAAGTTTTCCTCGGAACATTAATTAGAAAATAATTGGGTTGAGTAAGACGACTGAGTATAAAACAACTTTCAGAAATTGTTGATTGGTTTGTCAATGGGAAATACACTCATATTGATCTGTTTTCTTTCATAAGATAAAGTGGTATGAATTACTTCTTTCAATCTCATGAGAGCATCAATTTCTTAGAGTAGTTTACTAAACAACAGTTTTCTCCGTTGAAGTTATTATTGTTTCTCATTTCTTGAATATTTCGCATATTGGACTACCTTGAATAAATTGACATAATTTTAATAACTCAAAAACTTGAATTTGATTTACACTATAAATAATAATGATACGTCATTGTCATCTTCAAGTTCATCTTCATCTTCATCTTCATCTTCATGTTCACTTTCATCTTCATCTTCACTTTCATCTTCACCTTCATCTTCATCTTCATCTTCATCTTCATCTTCATCTTCATCTTCATCTTCATCTTCATCTTCATCTTCATCTTCATCTTCATCTTCATCTTCATCTTCATCTTCATCTTCATCTTCATCTTCATCTTCATCTTCATCTTCATCTTCATCTTCATCTTCATCTTCATCTTCATCTTCATCTTCATCTTCATCTTCATCTTCATCTTCATCTTCATCTTCATCTTCATCTTCATCTTCATCTTCATCTTCATCTTCATCTTCATCTTCATCTTCATCTTCATCTTCATCTTCATCTTCATCTTCATCTTCATCTTCATCTTCATCTTCATCTTCATCTTCATCTTCATCTTCATCTTCATCTTCATCTTCATCTTCATCTTCATCTTCATCTTCATCTTCATCTTCATCTTCATCTTCATCTTCATCTTCATCTTCATCTTCATCTTCATCTTCATCTTCATCTTCATCTTCATCTTCATCTTCATCTTCATCTTCATCTTCATCTTCATCTTCATCTTCATCTTCATCTTCATCTTCATCTTCATCTAAATCTTCATCTTCATCTTCATCTTCATCTTCATCTTCATCTTCATCTTCATCTTCATCTTCATCTTCATCTTCATCTTCATCTTCATCTTCATCTTCATCTTCATCTTCATCTTCATCTTCATCTTCATCTTCATCTTCATCTTCATCTTCATCTTCATCTTCATCTTCATCTTCATCTTCATCTTCATCTTCATCTTCATCTTCATCTTCATCTTCATCTTCATCTTCATCTTCATCTTCATCTTCATCTTCATCTTCATCTTCATCTTCATCTTCATCTTCATCTTCTTCATCTTCATCTTCATCTTCATCTTCATCTTCATCTTCATCTTCATCTTCATCTTCATCTTCATCTTCATCTTCATCTTCATCTTCATCTTCATCTTCATCTTCATCTTCATCTTCATCTTCATCTTCATCTTCATCTTCATCTTCATCTTCATCTTCATCTTCATCTTCATCTTCATCTCCATCTCCATCTCCATCTCCATCTCATCTTCATCTTCATCTTCATCTTCATCTTCATCTTCATCTTCATCTTCATCTTCATCTTCATCTTCATCTTCATCTTCATCTTCATCTTCATCTTCATCTTCATCTTCATCTTCATCTCATCTTCATCTTCATCTTCATCTTCATCTTCATCTTCATCTTCATCTTCATCTTCATCTTCATCTTCATCTTCATCTTCATCTTCATCTTCATCTTCATCTTCATCTTCATCTTCATCTTCATCTTCATCTTCATCTTCATCTTCATCTTCATCTTCATCTTCATCTTCATCTTCATCTTCATCTTCATCTTCATCTTCTTCATCTTCATCTTCATCGTCATCGTCATCGTCATCGTCATCGTCATCGTCATCGTCATCTTCATCTCATCATCTCATCGTCATCATCTCATCTCATCTCATCTCCATCTCCATCTCCATCTCCATCTCCATCTCCATCTCCATCTCCATCTCCATCTCCATCTCCATCTCCATCTCCATCTCCATCTCCATCTTCATCTTCATCTTCATCTTCATCTTCATCTTCATCTTCATCTTCATCTTCATCTTCATCTTCATCTTCATCTTCATCTTCATCTTCATCTTCATCTTCATCTTCATCTTCATCTTCATCTTCATCTTCATCTTCATCTTCATCTTCATCTTCATCTTCATCTTCATCTTCATCTTCATCTTCATCTTCATCTTCATCTTCATCTTCATCTTCATCTTCATCTTCATCTTCATCTTCATCTTCATCTTCATCTTCATCTTCATCTTCATCTTCATCTTCATCTTCATCTTCATCTTCATCTTCATCTTCATCTTCATCTTCATCTTCATCTTCATCTTCATCTTCATCTTCATCTTCATCTTCATCTTCATCTTCATCTTCATCTTCATCTTCATCTTCATCTTCATCTTCATCTTCATCTTCATCTTCATCTTCATCTTCATCTTCATCTTCATCTTCATCTTCATCTTCATCTTCATCTTCATCTTCATCTTCATCTTCATCTTCATCTTCATCTTCATCTTCATCTTCATCTTCATCTTCATCTTCATCTTCATCTTCATCTTCATCTTCATCTTCATCTTCATCTTCATCTTCATCTTCATCTTCATCTTCATCTTCATCTTCATCTTCATCTTCATCTTCATCTTCATCTTCATCTTCATCTTCATCTTCATCTTCATCTTCATCTTCATCTTCATCTTCATCTTCATCTTCATCTTCATCTTCATCTTCATCTTCATCTTCATCTTCATCTTCATCTTCATCTTCATCTTCATCTTCATCTTCATCTTCATCTTCATCTTCATCTTCATCTTCATCTTCATCTTCATCTTCATCTTCATCTTCATCTTCATCTTCATCTTCATCTTCATCTTCATCTTCATCTTCATCTTCATCTTCATCTTCATCTTCATCTTCATCTTCATCTTCATCTTCATCTTCATCTTCATCTTCATCTTCATCTTCATCTTCATCTTCATCTTCATCTTCATCTTCATCTTCATCTTCATCTTCATCTTCATCTTCATCTTCATCTTCATCTTCATCTTCATCTTCATCTTCATCTTCATCTTCATCTTCATCTTCATCTTCATCTTCATCTTCATCTTCATCTTCATCATCATCTCATCTTCATCTTCATCTTCATCTTCATCTTCATCTTCATCTTCATCTTCATCTTCATCTTCATCTTCATCTTCATCTTCATCTTCATCTTCATCTTCATCTTCATCTTCATCTTCATCTTCATCTTCATCTTCATCTTCATCTTCATCTCATCTTCATCTTCATCTTCATCTTCATCTTCATCTTCATCTTCATCTTCATCTTCATCTCCATCTCCATCTTCATCTTCATCTTCATCTTCATCTTCATCTCCATCTCCATCTCCATCTTCATCTTCATCTTCATCTTCATCTTCATCTTCATCTTCATCTTCATCTTCATCTTCATCTTCATCTTCATCTTCATCTTCATCTTCATCTTCATCTTCATCTTCATCTTCATCTTCATCTTCATCTTCATCTTCATCTTCATCTTCATCTTCATCTTCATCTTCATCTTCATCTTCATCTTCATCTTCATCTTCATCTTCATCTTCAATTCATCTTCATCTTCATCTCATCTTCATCTTCATCTCATCTTCATCTTCATCTTCATCTTCTTCATCTTCATCTTCATCTTCATCTTCATCTTCATCATTCATCTTCATCTTCATCTTCATCTTCATCTTCATCTTCATCTTCATCTTCATCTTCATCTTCATCTTCATCTTCATCTTCATCTTCATCTCCATCTCCATCTCCATCTCCATCTCCATCTCATCTTCATCTTCATCTTCATCTTCATCTTCATCTTCATCTTCATCTTCATCTTCATCTTCATCTTCATCTTCATCTTCATCTTCATCTTCATCTTCATCTTCATCTTCATCTTCATCTTCATCTTCATCTTCATCTTCATCTTCATCTTCATCTTCATCTTCATCTTCATCTTCATCTTCATCTTCATCTTCATCTTCATCTTCATCTTCATCTTCATCTTCATCTTCATCTTCATCTTCATCTTCATCTTCATCTTCATCTTCATCTTCATCTTCATCTTCATCTTCATCTTCATCTTCATCTTCATCTTCATCTTCTCTTCATCTTCATCTTCATCTTCATCTTCATCTTCATCTTCATCTTCATCTTCATCTTCATCTTCATCTTCATCTTCATCTTCATCTTCATCTTCATCTTCATCTTCATCTTCATCTTCATCTTCATCTTCATCTTCATCTTCATCTTCATCTTCATCTTCATCTTCATCTTCATCTTCATCTTCATCTTCATCTTCATCTTCATCTTCATCTTCATCTTCATCTTCATCTTCATCTTCATCTTCATCTTCATCTTCATCTTCATCTTCATCTTCATCTTCATCTTCATCTTCATCTTCATCTTCATCTTCATCTTCATCTTCATCTTCATCTTCATCTTCATCTTCATCTTCATCTTCATCTTCATCTTCATCTTCATCTTCATCTTCATCTTCTTCATCTTCATCTTCATCTTCATCTTCATCTTCATCTTCATCTTCATCTTCATCTTCATCTTCATCTTCATCTTCATCTTCATCTTCATCTTCATCTTCATCTTCATCTTCATCTTCATCTTCATCTTCATCTTCATCTTCATCTTCATCTTCATCTTCATCTTCATCTTCATCTTCATCTTCATCTTCATCTTCATCTTCATCTTCATCTTCATCTTCATCTTCATCTTCATCTTCATCTTCATCTTCATCTTCATCTTCATCTTCATCTTCATCTTCATCTTCATCTTCATCTTCATCTTCATCTTCATCTTCATCTTCATCTTCATCTTCATCTTCATCTTCATCTTCATCTTCATCTTCATCTTCATCTTCATCTTCATCTTCATCTTCATCTTCATCTTCATCTTCAACTTCATCTTCATCTTCATCTTCATCTTCATCTTCATCTTCATCTTCATCTTCATCTTCATCTTCTACTTAACAGTAACAGACTTCTTCAGACGTTAACAGAACATGATCGAATTATTATTTTGAAACGTTCTTGTTTGTCTTGAATGTTATATTGACATTGTGACTACGTGAAAAGATTTGATTTTATGACTGGGTGCTCCAAAGTAGGACGAACTATTATAGTATTTTCGGTTATCTTCTGACTGATTCGGAAAAATCAATAGTAAAGCTGTTCGATAAACTCTCATATAACTGACTGAGATTGAATTCTCGCTTAACTCTTGGTGAAACATAATTGAATATTAAATTAAATTAAACTCTTGGCTCAATGTTTCAGAATTTATTTAACAATATGAATAGTCAACATCATAATCATAGACTTTGAAGAAACGTAATGCCTACACGCACGTTTAGACGTAGTTTGGAAGCAATTGAAATAAGCAGTTCTTGGAAGAGAAAAGTAGAAATCGTAAATGAACAAGTAGATTTTCAATTATCCTCCCTACTCACATCCGTTGTATAGATATAAATTTGTTGTACGTTCTTTATAGTAGTTTAGTCTTGAAAATGAGCTAACGCTCGAAACATGTTGACTATTCATATTGTTAAATAAATCGTGAAACATTAAGCCAATAGTTTAATTCAATTTAATATTCTTATATAACTGTTAATCTAAATCTTCATGATAATTATCATTCATTACAATATCAACTAATGATGTTTGGTTCCTCACTGAAGTTCTCCTCTGATAAATATTATTCAATATACGTGAAGTGTTACGTTTCTCCATTAAAAATCTTCATCGAAAAATTTTACTATCGGTTTTTTCTAATCAGTCGAAAGGTGATTGAAAATTCAAAAGTTGTTGCTATTTTATATATACGTCAATCCTAATTTGAAACACCCAGTGAAATAATCGATTTTTTTCACGTCGCAATATCAATACCTATGGCTTTTAGAACCAACAATATCTCTCTATCACCCATTTTTTATTTCAGTGAACCTACAGTTTAACGCCAGTTCTGAACGGCGTTTGTAATGAATGAACATTATCCAGCTTATATCATTATTCAATCTTCTCAACTCATATAAAAACACAAACACCAATGCGTTCAGCGTGGCTCGAACCCGAGTTCTACCGCACTAAGCTAGGGAGACTGGCTTCTTAACACATCAAAACACATCTATTAAACATAAATTCAAAAAGGTAATGAATGAGTCGTTTATCACTTAAATTGTAAAACATGTTTAAGTTTATATAGGTCGAGAGATATTTTTATACTCTTATACAAAGGCAAAACATGTAGTAATTTCGGTGCTGAAATTAAACTACTACCTAAAAAAGAAATATAGTTTTGCATATAATGAAATTCTAATTGTTCGAATCATTTGCAGAAGAAACACATCGGTACTTTTGAACTTTTCAATCGAATTTTGAAACTTCACACAATATGATGAAAGTAGACAATTAGATTCATGGAAAATAATAGAAATCAATAGACACAAAAATTCTGAGAATTTGCTCAATGAGTAATAGGGTTGAAATAATTCATCATTGGCCTGCGAGATTAACTTTTTGGTTGCTTTGTATGTTATTCGAATAACATTTGAAAAGGTCCATTATACTGACGAAACATGTCACGTTATTGCTCTTGATAATGGGTAACCACCTGAAACTTATGTTGGCTTGATATACTCAGTAAAACTTAAGCATAATGTTCTAATTTTAATTCAGTATATAAGGTTTCACCAGTGATAAGCGAAAAGTCCGTGTCACATATCGAATTCAAGTGTTTGAATACTCTTTCAGTTATTGTAAAGGATTTGCAACAAGTAAATGCCAATACTATTGAATATCAGATGAGATTACTTTAGGTTTTTTACAAAAATATTTTATACCCTCCTTAATCTCCTTAAATCATAGACAAACACAAACAGAAATGCCTTCAGCGGGGCTTGAACCCGAGTTCTAATGCGCCATAGTAGGGTGTTCTGCCGACCAAGACACGAAGACCGGCACTCTCGGTTTCACCACAGACATGAAACAGTCCTTCAACAACATGAGTGGCTCAAAGGCATTGCACATCTCTTGAATACCAGAATAAGTCCTCTTGCTGACTAAATTTTCAAGTCAAAGCATGGATATGTCAACGCTACTTTTAGTTTATGGCCCCAAGAATGTTCAGTGAAGTGCCACATCATTCAAAAGAGATAGTGATTATCTTAAAAGTAGAAAAAAGCTCTGTAGGGACTGATATGTCCGGCAGTAGGCAGGGAGGATCTACTGTAATTATTCAACGAATTGGGGATTATTGGAATCAGCTCAATGAATCAGATAATTTTATGGGCTGGTTATACGGTGTTCCTGATGATGAAAAATGATAATGTTGAATATTAACTATATATTCATGCTGATTAACGATTATGGATTCCACGGCTGTTTCTTTGTTATTTTAACTTCATTTAACAGTTCGCTTTCAAAGATGAAAAGATAACAGAAAAATTTCAAATATTAGTACACAAAAAGCTTTCACCACTGGTACTGAAACTCTGTGGAGGTCCTGCAAACAATCTCCTTGTGTTTGCTCTTGTCTATGAGATCCAAGGTATTATATTTTTATGATGAAATGAAAATTTAGTGTAGAATTGAAAGTTTTTAATGCGTTATATCAATATATGAATGAAGATCATTATTATTTCACTTTATTATGCATTATAGTGTTAACTTTCGATATAAAATTGTGATGATAACAGGCGATCAACTTCAGTTTACAGAGACTTTTTGAATTAGTTGTTTATTATTGATTGATATGATTTAATGAATTTTTCCGTTTTTCGAATGAGAAACAGTGCACAGAAACAAAAAGCACGTATTCTGATTTGGTGAATGAATTTTACAGTTTTGTTCAATTATTTCTATCTTTTCCGATACTAATGGAAATGTTTCATTTATTCAGGTCTTTCGATGCATTTTATTGGAATCGGAAAAGTCATTTCATTATGTTCAGCTCAATTTTCCGCATTTCAATTTCGACAAGGATTTCACGTGCTGAAATTGAACTATAAAGAGGGCCCCACTGTTCGAAATATATAATTGATACGTATAGTTCAGTGCAAACAGATGGAAAATGCCCACATAATCGAGTTTTGATCATATGGAATGAGAATTTATCTACCTTTATAATTGAAATTGGCGCAGACTACGCTTTCAATCTCCAAACGCCGATATAGTTAATTTGCCACCAAATATAAAGTACCGCTATCGGAAGACTCTCGAATGGGTCGAATAATGCATGTATTGGTTGAACCGTTCTGTTTCATATCACGAATGCAATGAAATTTTCAATTTATTGGTCGTGTCTCTTCGTTCGTGTGGACGAAATTGTAAAAAACTATCTAAACTAAAAACCTCTGTGTTCCGAAAATAAAAAGTGAGAATAATTTGCTCAAGGAAAAATATTGAATAGTAATGGCACTTACTTGGTGCAAATGAATTGAAATGAAAATAAAAAAAAAATCTGTATTCTAATTCATGGAATATAACTGTTTAATACAATCTATATTATACTATATAAATAAATATATCAAGGAGTTGAGCGATAAAAAGAAATTTTGTAGGTCAAAAAGGAGTCGAAAATACAATACTTATCACATTTTGTAATCACATTTTTGTAATTACTTATAACGTATTGTACGTCAAGTCAGTCCGAAGATACATTTGTTTCTTGAATTATTTTGAAAATAAGTACAAGTATTATTGTATTCTAGGTGTTTAGTAATTGGAAGTAGGAAGCAACGACACTGTCGTTGAGAGTGCTTTCTAAAAGCTTTAGAAATACTAAGGAGACTAAATTACGAGGAGTTTAATTTCGAGGAGTTAATACAATGTTCTTTGAACAACGCTGAACGTTCCTTATTGTAGTTTAGTCTTAAAAATGAGCTTACGCTCGAAACATGTTGACAATTCATGTTTTCAAATATAATCGTGAATCGTTTATATAATATATATTATATAGGTATATATAATATATATACCTTTATTTTAAAAATGATTTATTGCCTTCTTAAAGATAGGTTATTTTCAATATTTTTAGCAGTAACAGGCTTATTTTAATGTTAAAACTTTATTTTCGTTGACGTTTCGTTGAATATCACAACTTGGTCAAAACTAATGAATAATTGAATTTCATGAAAATACTATAGATATGAAAACGTCAAACTTATTCTGTTAAAAAAATCGAATTGGTTTTTTTGCATTTTCACATATTCATTTTCAGTATCAAACGAATATTTCTGGCTTAGCATTCGCTTCGGAAGTTTTAGTCTTCTTCACCATGAGGAATCTCCTGTAAAATATAAACGCTGGCTTACCATGAGTTTTACGAACACTCGGAAAAATTGCCAATAATGAGAGGCGTGAGACAAGGAGACCGTTTTTTCAGAACTGTTCTCAACTGCTTTGGAGTGTATATTCCAGAAGCTGGACTGGAGCGAGAAGGAAATCAAGATATATGTCCGCTACCTTAGCCACTTGAGGTTTGCTGACGATATAGTCATGTTCTCCCACAATGCTACCGATCTTCAAGAGTACATCAAAGAACTGGACATCGCGAGCAAGGAAATAGGTCTAGAAATAAACACCGCAAAAACAAGGATGATGCTGAATCCTTTCTGCACCAGAGAAAATGGAGGAACAGATTGTCACGGAGACATTATATATTACAACGGAGATCATGCAAAGAACCAGAACAGCTTGGGGTACATTTGGTCGACTGAAACACATCTTCGAATCAGATATGCCACTATCCTCAAAAGCAAAGTCTTTGTCCAATGCGTATTACCAGCGATGACCCACGCTAGCAAAACTTAGACCCTGAAATCTGCTCTTATTCAGAAGCTTCGAACTATCCATTGTATAGTTCGATAAAAAGGATAAGTTTGATGAGTAAAGATATATGATGGGCCTAAGCATACGAGATAGAATGCGCTGCAGCTGGATAAGAGGTCAAACAAAGGTGAGGGATGTCTTTGAGTGTGTGGAAAGTTCGAAGTGACAATGGGCAGGTCATCTAGCCCGAACAAGATAAGAGCGTTGGTCAGCTGTGGTTGGTGATTGGGAGAGCCCAGAGACAGAGTTAGACCAAGAAAGCGCCCTCGTGATCAAAGGGATAAGGAGCTTGTGGATTGGCCTGGCGTTGGCTGGAGGAGTGAGACTGCCGATAGGGAATCTTGGCAAAGATAGGGGGAGCCCTTCGTTCTACAGTGATATGACAGAGGTTATATATATATATATATATATATATATATATATATATATATATATATATATATATATATATATATATATATATATATATGTTATATATATACTAAAATTTTTGGGATATGTAATTTGTTGAATTTTGCGTGGCAATGAATTAAACAGCTTGATGCCCATGTAGAGACAGTTTCTCTCTGTCACAGAAGTTTGATGCCTAGGATAAAAATGACATCACTCGTCTTGTGTAGTCTCTATTTCTGTGTTCCTCAAAGTAATTGGGATGCCCAAACACAAACTGTAACAGTTTGAAAGCGTACATTCCATGCATGGTCAGCACACCAAGCCTCCTAAAACCACCCCTACAGGACTCTCTGTATCTCAGATTTAAGATAACACGAATAGCTTTTTTTTGTAATTTAAAAATATTTACATTTGTAGATGCATTTCCCCAGAATATAATGGCATAACTGTAAATGCCCTGAAAGCAAGACAGATACACCATCCTGAGAGTCTCAAACGATATTTGAGACTTCAGCGCTAATAGACAGTAAAATGCCTTATTTAAATTTCCGGACATAATATCAACATGACTCCGCCATCGAAGGTGCGAGTCAAGCTGTACGCCGAGAAATTTGGCACTATCCTGTACTTTAATATCACCATCATGATGCAACATCGGCGGTACAAAAGAAGAAGAATTTACATGCGAAAAAATAATACACTCGGTCTTGACGGTATTGAGTATAAGATCGTTCATTCCACACCATTCTCGAAATGAAACTAAAATTTCATCAGCATGCAAATCAATATCTTCCGTGCTGTTTGATGAGAAGGTCAGGACCGTGTCATCGGCGTAAATCAACGGAACACATAAATTCCCGTGTTTGAGGGACATAAATTCTGGCATATCATTAATATACACCACAAATAGGAGTGGGCCTAATATGCTTCCCTGAGGCACACCTGACGGCACAATCATCTCAGAGGAAATTTGTGTCACAGCACCCTGTCGTATCAAAACCTTCTGATATTGATTGCTCAGATAACTCCTGAGTAATTTGAGTTGTGCATTTCTCACACCACTTTCTTCAAGCTTACAAACGAGAACCTCATGATTGACTCTGTCAAATGCTTTAGACAAGTCCAGCATCAATGATGTAGTGACCTGACCCTTTTCGATAGCCTGAACAACCTCGTTCACCTGCTCAAAGACTGCAGTTTCAGTGATTTTTCCCTTCGTAAAGCCGTGTTGTCGATGTGTTATCACTCCAAACTTCCTGAAAAAACTCATCAAACGCTCCGCCAATATCTTTTCAAAAACTTTGGAGAAAGCAGGGAGAACGCTTATCGGACGATAATTTTCAAATTTATTAGTATCTTCTTTTTTATGCATAGGCCTTACCACTGCTACTTTCAGTGAATCAGGGAAGATGCTATTTTCAAATGATTTATTTATAACATATGTAAGTGGTTTAAGGATATGATTTATTGATTTTTTTATTATAGTCATAGGTATATCATCATCGCCAGCACAGAAGCTATTTTTAGGTTTTTTACAGTACGTAATATTTCTAACTCAGATACATCAAATAAGAAGAATGAGTTTAAAATTCTTTTACGAGTTCCTATTAAATTAGTAAACTTATGTTGGTGACTTTTATGATTTAAATTAATTTCTAGAAAAAAAGAGTTAAACTTCTCTGCCAATTCTGCTTGATCATTATATTGGGGAAGACATTGTGGTTTAGCGTTTTTACTCTTTCTAAGATTATTGACGATGTTCCAAGTTGTCTTGGATTTATTTGAGGAGGATGATATTTTTGTTTCATAATAAACTTGCTTCGCTGTTTGAATGGCTTTATCATATTCACGTTTTACAGCCTTGAAGGTATCGATATGTCGATTGTCTACTCGAGATAGTGTAAAGAAATAATCCAATAATTTTTTCAAGTGTAATGTTTTAGTGGTGTGTTTAAACCCTGTTCTCACCCTTTCTATAGTATTTATTAGTGGAAAGGAATAATCAAAAATTGATTTGTATTCATTATGGAAGGTGAGCCATATGTCGTTTACATCCTTATGTGCTATATTATAAACACTCTTTAAATCCCGATCTGACAGTACATTCAAAAACGTCTCAATATTTGCAGCTGAGAAATGTCTCTTCTTAGTATATTGATTATTATTAAACTGTTGAGAAATATGAAAAAATCTAAATAATTGACCATGATGATCCGACAAATACTCCTGAATTGAAGTCTTTGAGTCCCCATCAATATTTGTTATGATATTATCTAGGCAAGATGACGCATGGGGTGTAATATGAGTAGGTTCTTTAAAAAGAAATCGACATTGAAACATGTCTCCAAATGATTGAAATTGATCAGACATATCTGTTTTCCTGAGAATATCTACATTGAAGTCCCCGCCAATTATGAACCTTACACTTTCATTAATACAAGTTTTCAAGATATAATAAAGATTTTCAAAAAAAATGTCTATATTACACAGTGGTTCCGTATTAGGACGATAAACACATACAACTAATAGTTTCAATGAATTAATCATTATTTGAGCTGCGGAACATTCGAATATTCCAGAGCGGGATAAATTAGTAATATCGGCTCTTTCTACTACACTATAGTTCTCACGACAATAGATCGCACAACCGCCATGCTTGCCCGAATCACGACAAAAACTTGTTACTAGTTTATACCCTTGAATGACTATAGATTCTAATTGTTCAATAGATTTCCAATGTTCGGTTATATTTAAAATATCTACATTATACTTCGACAATAACAACTCTAGTTTACTTACTTTACACCGAGAGGCTGAACCTAAAGATTGCATGTTCTGGTGTACAAAATATATATTATTACAAGCAGTCCCAATGTCTTGCTTGTTTTTGCGTGTTATATTCATTGCCGAATTGCCAGTTGATTGTACAGTTTCATGCACTTCCTCTCTTACTCCAGTTTTGCTGTAGCCTGTGCGGTACTTTGGGGTGTATTGTATAAAAAATGGTTTTTTCATGTTGTATTATTTTTCTTAAAATCAAAGTGGAATCTCCTAATTATAATTCCTTGTGGCCAGAATTCAGCTCGGTTTATTTCCTCGAAATATGCAGGAGCAATTCTGACCTGAAATGCCGAAGAATTCCCAAGCAGGGATAGTTTTTTGACGTCTACATCTTCTACCTCTGTGATTTTACATTTTGAAAGTATGAAGTTTTAACAATAGACTCTGTAACCGAAGTCATTGCTCTGCCTACGTACAGCCACATTTTGCTTGGTTTAGCTCTAAAAGAGTCACCTGTTGATACTGAAGCGCAGCCTCTAGTTTCATATTGATTAGTTTTTGTCTTCGTTTTAGGTAATTGTTTTCTATTTTTGCGTGTAGTCTCAGAAAATCCATCTTGTGTATTTGATGTTTCATTCGTCCTATTTTCTTTTGAGTTATTATAAATACGTAATTCTTCATTTATGTTACGCCTATGTTTATTTCTTCCCTCCTTTACGTTCCAGCTGTTAACAGTACCTTCTTGGCTCGCATCGGGTCTGTCAATCTCGAGATTAATCACTTCATTCATAATCCGTTTTTGTTCATTGATAAGCTCTTCAACATTTAAACTTTGTGATTCCCACATGTTCATTTCTATAGCTACTGCCTTCCTTTGTTTGTTTTACAACATTTGTATAACTTTTTTTAGTTTCTACATGCTGAGTTTTGTTCTTTTTATCTGATATATTGGAATTACCTGCACTGGAATTTTCAAACGTTTTCTGTGTAATTTTGTATTCCAATAACTCATTAATTTTAATGAGTTCATTTATTCTAGAATTTTTCTCTTCTAGAAGCATTTTCAGATATGAAATCTCCACTTTGAGCACTTCCATTGTTGGGAAGTCACAAATTATTTCTGATTTATTAGGAGTCTCTTTCTCACAACATTTCACTAAATTCTCTTGTGCATCTACTATAATCAAAGTTTTCACTCTCAAAGCACATGAGGGGTGCAATGAATTTTCACAATTTACATATTTTGCGTTTTTAGGATTGCTTACTACCACACTTTTTCTGCAATATTTGCAGAGCCTGTTCACCGCGCACCGTCGCCGTCCGCCATATTTACATATCCATACATAACATATATATATATATATATGTTATATATATATATATATATATATATATATATATATATATATATATATATATATATATATATATATATATATATATATATATATATATATATATATATGTATATCCATCGACCAGTTTGGCCCCATTTGTTGGTATGTATCGACAGGTTTGGACCCACGGTGGCGAATTTGGACCCGGGGCCAAACTGACAAATATATTTATCGACAGGTTTGGCCCCATATTCCCCTCAAATGCCTTCCCTCTTTTTTTCGACGTTGCCAAATTATCACATTGACTTGCGTTTTGTTTATGTTGACTAATAAGTTGGCGTCTAACCACTATTTGGAAACTCTTAGTTCACTTAAATGATAAGTGAATGGAAATAATAAATGTTGAAATTTTTATATATAATATCACTATTTTGTATATCATGTTTATTTCGATCGTTTCATGGTTCTGTTCAAAAATTTCATTTTTTAACAACTTATAATTTTAATACATTGCAAAAACTTTTGGTGCACGATGTGAACTAATTTAAATGTTTTTGTACATGAAGTAATATTCAAAAATTGTTAGCAGTAATTGGATTTGGCAAACAAATATTCAAAATAATAAAGAAAAAACTTTTTTTTGTACTTGATCATTGAATTCTTCAACAATAACTCAAAGATAAATTATTTCTTGAAATCATTTATTTAAACAGGTTCCGTCAGGTTGGCCCGGACATACCGGCACTTTTTAATGAAACTTGAAATTTCTCTAATGCTAGCGAAATGCTGGCAAAATTTTTCAAAAATATCTTATAGTTTTCGAAAAAAACAAGGTCAAAACATCTGGGCCAACTTGACGCCAGCCCGGACATGCCGACACTTTTTGATGAAACTTGGAATTTCTCTAATGCTAGCGAAATGCTGGCGAATGCTGAAAAAAATTTTCAAAAATCTCTTATGGTTTTCGAAAAAAACAAGGTCAAAATATCCGGGCCAACTTGACGCCAGCCCGGACATGCCGGCACTTTTTGATGAAACTTGGAATTTCTCTAATGCTAGCGAAATGCTGGCGAATGCTGAAAAAATACTCCGAAAATCTCTTATAGTTTTCGAAAAAATAAGATTCAAAATTTCCGAGAAGCCATTTTGATTAAATATAGTTTTCTAAATTATTAAATATTCTTAAAAGACAAGTCTGAACTATGAGATAAAAATCCGAAACATTTAAATTGGAATAAATCAAAAAAATAAATTTAAATGAGCTTAGTCTGGTACTTTGGATTTCAAAAGGAATGTGATTTTTATCAATTCTGTTTGAAATTGGAACATAGTTATTAAAATAGTATGTAAAACTTTTACCGTAATTAACATTTTAATAATTATGATCCTGTAGATTAACAAATTTTTCGAAGAAAGTTCCATTAATTTTATACATATCAATTAATCACACGAAGAATTTTCAAAAAAATTTAGATCAATCTTATGTAGTCTCTAGGTAGGTATAGGTAAATATCCGAGTCATTCTGCTCATAAAATTATTAATTGGAATTCATATCCAGAAATAAAAGATGAAAACATTGCGTCAGACTTAGTAAACATCTGTTGCAAAATTTTCCACTGTCATCTTCTACGTTAGGTAGCGAACCTTTTATTAGTAGTTAGGGGTTAATGCCCCTTCTAAGTATCACTATCTCGATGGCACAGAATAGAGTTATCTCTATACTGTGTTACTGGTGTGAAGTTAAGTATCGAATAAGGATAACAAATTGAGAGGTTGAATTCATTCAATATTTGGAGGAATTTTTATTTTGATCAGAGAATATCAGAAAACATTTTTTTTTCATTTCGAGATTTAGGGTGGAGGTTTAGAATATAAACCATAGATATCTATAACTTATTACTAGTGGAGTCAGGGTAATATATATCTATGATTTATAATTTGAATATCGGTTACTGTTTTTCATTATATTTGATCGAATTCCTTATTTATAAAATATGTGAGATTTTTAAAGATTTCCTTCAATATTCAACATTGGACTAGAAATTTCGTATTACCGGTATGCATTTCATAATTCTTTCTCACAAATGACAAATTTTTTTCAAGGTTCTTCAGAGTAGGCTAGCATTTAGCTGGAATTAGAAAATTTCCAAACATCATCAAAGAAATCCTACAGGTCCGGGCTGCCCCAAGTTGGCCAAAGTAGTTGGACTCTCGTTTTTCGAAAAAAAGTTATTCAGCATTCGCCACCATTTTACTAGCATTACAAAAGTTTATTACATTACGAGTTTCACCAAAACAAAAATGCTGACATGTCCAGGCTAACTTGACGACTTCTCGGGCATTTTGTACCTCATTTTTTTGAAAAGCATAAGAGATTAAAAAAAATCGCTAGCATTTCTTCAGCATGACACAAATTTTAAGTTTCCCCAAAAAATGCCGTCATGTCCGGGAAACTTGTTTCTCAGACATTTCGAACCTTATTTTTTCGAACAATATTTTTTTAAAAATTTTTTCAGCATTCGCCAGCATTACAGAAATGCCAAGTCATCAAAAGAGCCATCTAAACATAGAATTATACGCACATATAGTGCATAGAAGTATTAATGGAATAATGATTATGAAATATTTGTGAAATATGATGTATGAATAATGACATAGTAAAATGTAATGCGTTCAATTTCAATTAATTCTGAAAAAAATTATGTAATACAAATCAGCTCTTTAGCATGTCTTAAATTGACACATTGGTGATATTTTGAATTTCAGTGAACAATATCTGCTTGAATTTATATGCGAAAATCAACTTATCTTTATCACATATGTATTTTTTTTTTGATACAGCATATAAAAATATATACAGCCCCATATTTTCAGCCCTCTACGATCAACTCCTATTTTTATTTGTTAATTAAAAACTTTAATTTTTTGATCAGAGATTTCTTTTTCATTTTGTCATGACTTGGAATGAAAAATTTCATGTTACTCATAATATTTTATTCTTTTACAATAAACACCTATTTGTCTTCGGTAGAATAGTGATCAGTTCCCTCGCCTGTTACGCGGAGTTCGATTCCCCGCCCTAAATGACTTTTTTTCACAGTTCGAATTAAATTTTTCTGCCTCTTTCATCTTATTTTACGTTAGTAATAAATTATTACAAAAAAAAAATTCGGACAATGGCGTATCTTATAACTTAATGTAGGTTAACATCAGTAATGAAAATGAATCTATATATACCCACATACCCACAACGGATTGAATTTTATTTATGAATTTTGGATTCGGGTGGTTTAGGTGTACGATCGATTTAATAGTAATATTAACATTGTTATCACATCAGATTTGTGGAATTATCTTAAATACTGTACTTTGTATTCATTTTGCACTCATTGTATTGCTTTCTCAGTTCTCGAATCGCCATGACGATTAAGAAACCATCAGATCACTCCTTGACTGGTTGCAGACTCAACAACATCAGCCTTATTTGTTCTTGCAACGAATTTCAAATGTCATATGTATCACAAAGTGATAGAATTAAGAGAGTTAAACCGAGTGCATTCCATGATTTTACAATATGTACATAGTTTAATTCAATAACATGGATTGCCGAAACGTCATTGTTATACCTAATTTTTATACTTTTTCATTTGTTTTTGTGTTATTATCTTAAATAGTGGAAACTTTTCTATAGTTAATATTTATTTTACATTCATTGTATTGTTTTCACCAAAACAAAAGTATATCTAATCTGTAACATGACTTTGATTGTTAGGAGATACGAGATTCGTGGGATCAGTTAGTAAATTTATAAATTTAAAAAATAATATACAATTTTTGAATTCAATAAAATGTTATTAGGGAAAATTAAAATGAATTTGACATTTGTTTATCTTTTTGCTTTTTGAGGTAATTATGTATCCATAATTTAACAGCTAGAGGTGAACGATTTTTCATTTTGTCACTCTCTTGTAAAAACGGTTTGCATTCGTACTCTGACGGCAACTTTTTGCTTATGATGTTTTGTAAAAAACATTTCTTCACCTCATCAACCTCTGCTTGCGACCAGGCTGAAAACAATTGAAAAATTTTAGTTACGTAATTTCATCATCTATGTGAGAATAAATAATGTGAATAATTGAGTATAACAACAAATCTATGCTTTCCTGACAGGCATGAAACTAATAAGTATATGTGAATTACTTATAACGATTATTTGGAATTTGTAAGAAGTTAAATGAAGCCAATAAACATGCCTTTCAGTACAGAAAGAGATAATTATTTGAACATGTTTACTACCTATATATTAACAAAATTGAAATAAATATGAAAATAATAGGAATCAATTATAACCAACAGATCTTGTGATGTTTATATTTTTAATGGATACTTATATCAGTGAATACCACCAAATACGAAAATTATTTTTTTTTTGTCATTCAGACCCTAATTTTACTTATAATGAAAAAAGCTTGAATATTGATTCAAAAATTTAATTTCATGTTGATTAGAATATAAATCAGTTGAAGTGGATGAAACCAGAATGAAAGTATTTAGAGTTGTCATAAACATTCAGTCATTGAAACTTATTCGCTATCAGCACAAATACATTTGAAGAATATTACACTAATCTGTGTGTGAGCTACCACAATATTTATTATGAAAACATGAACTTCAAGAGCACGATAAATTTATATATAAAAAAATGAATATGATAAAACCTAAAACTACACTTACGAGATTCGAAAAGAATGGTGCCAGGGTAGTATCTTCCATCAGAATAACGAATGTATGTTGATTCTCTTCTACATTTGATGTGTTTTTTTACAACAAATAAAATTGCATCTTCATTGAATCTCACCAGTACATTGGCCATGTTGTGGATTTCAGTATTTATTGTGGTCTTGTTTTATTAGGTGAATTACACTAAATGAATCAAGCAATGTTACCGAACTTTGAAATAACACCACACAAATGTACACAATATAGAATAGCTTTTTGAACACACAACGTTATAGCTGGATGGCAAATAATGAAATGATCTTCCCAAAAAGATTTCAGAGTTCGAAATTTCTAATACACATCTGGTTTTTATTGATCCGTAAATTTTTACTTTTCAGAAGAATTCAAGCTATATCCGCAATCAATTATACAACTAAGTTTCGGTCCAAGTATTGAATACACATCTGCTTTTTATTCGTTCATTCTGTTTCTAGTTTCCAGAAGGAATCTATTCTATCCTAGGTGATTAAGGAAGTTTTCGACATTTATCTACATTCCAAAACAACTCAAATACGTACTTATATATATACATAGTTGAAAATCATCAATTCATCGATTAAAAATGATTTGTTTACTGAACTATTGTCTTTAAATATATGACATCTTGCTTGCTTCTCAAGCATCAGAATTGATCATCAATGTGTGTTTCCTGGAAGGATTAAGAAACAGCACCATTTTTATTCCTCTACATACTTTTCTACTTTTTCATTGTATCAATGACAGCCAATAAATAAATCTTTTTATTTAGCTTGGAACAGAATTGGTTTTTGTGTGATTTAAATCAATCAAGCTCAGACTGTTAAGAACCTATACTTCACTTTTCTAATAGTAAATAGATGAAATATTACGTACATATTATTATATGCTACGATATCATAAATTAATTCACTCTATATGACATATTCATTACACTTGACTAAGACTTGCCATTATTTTGAAACAGTAAAATTACTACAAACAAAATCACATTTTTTGTGGAAGTACCTACCTACTTACCGTTTTTTGCAAAGATTTGCTTTAATAATCATCCTTGGACATTGGTTTCATACTGTTTGAATATTTCTTATGTAATGAGCTGAAAATGATCCATATTATTAATCGATAAAACAAAAATGCGTGATAAAACTTACCGGCTTGAAGTAAAAATCATCGCCCATTTTGTAAACGCTAGATGCTTCATTTTCGGCCGAGAATTGAAAAATATGGTTAAATTTCAAATTTTCCACCAACGACCGCCGGCAGCCCCAGGTTCGAAATAATTCGTCGATGTGGGTTTATACTTGTCGCTCGCAATGTGCGAAAAAATTCATTCAAAAAAACTAAAATCCGTCAAGTAATTGTAACGTAGTTTTTTCTCCTTAAGTTTCGACCACATCCAGAATACGAAAGTCAATAACGAAACGAATTTTAGGGAGTTTTGACGGAAACCGTGCTCAAAACTGGTGAAATTTGCTGTATGAGGATCTCCGGAACCTCTCTTTTTCGCCTATGTGAAAATTGTACAAATGAAAATTATCAACAACGAACCGTCAATCGAAACGGTACGTAAAATAGCCTACACCTCGTACCGTCCGCAGAAGTGAATCCCCGGAAAAGATAAAAATGGAAACTTAGCAACAGTAAGTCTGGCGCAAGTTGTTTTCTTTTTTCTGAATTTGTATTCCAATAATAATAATTTCAAGAATAGTTCACAGATATCTAACCATATCTAGGTATATCATACCAAATTCAAGAATTTTTCCAATTAATTCGTGTAATTCATAGATATAAAACTAATATAAATTTCACTGAAACAAATTTTTAACAACAGGATTTATGAATATTACAATGTTTGGTAACGTCTCTCCACCGTATTGACTCAATTTTATTTTTGATCAACAAATAACAATTGTATTGCAAAAACTTTCATATCGTTTTAATTATTGTGTTTCAAAATTTAACAGCGTTGATAAAAATCATGACTTTTTCAATAAAATCAAATTCATTACATGGAGAATCTAGAAATGTAAGAATATACAGGGCGTTCCATTTTAAGTCGTTGAGTATGACTTTTCGTAACAAAATTGAAACGAAAATTTAGAACATTCTGTGCGGCATTTGCAATACATACTACTACCACATCCTGAATATATACCCCGGAATGTTTTAAATCATGGGATAGTACCAAAATAGTTCGTTAAAAAAGTCCTCAAACGCAGAAACTGTGGTTATTGGATATTGATAGGGCTTATTTCGAAATCTACAAAAGAAATATAAAAATTGAAATAACGTATTTCAATTAGAGTTTATTTATTATTATTTGATTGTAAAAGCTCAAACATATATTTGTTCCATCTATCAAAAAAAGTTTGAATTCAAAACCAATTACAATAAGTATTTTTGTTTTGAAAAACGACAAATTTTTTCATATCTGACTCTTCATGAATTTCAATTGTTACTGCCTGATGAAATATTTCCTCGAATTGAATTTCAATTAAATCTTCATTTTGCGATTCCAACAAGTGTTGAATATTCTATATTTGAAAGTCCAACCTACGTTCAGTGAAAACGGTTGATTAAGAAACATTTGGCGGCAAAATATTCAGACTATCGAACAGTCACTTCCTAACTTCATGTGACCGACATCTGTTTTACTTTACTGGTGAGAAATAGTTTACCGCTCGAATATCCTTCTCTGTCCTCTTCCTTTTCGTGAGCCCATTTTTATGAGGGTGATAAAAGCTTTCATATAACAGAACTATACCTTATTTCATTCTTGAAAAGAAGGTATCGTTTTACTAGCAGGTACACATTATTTCATAGAAAATACATATTTCATTATAATCATAACTAATGAACACGATAACATTAAAAATAAAATTATATGGGTAATGGGTATCTAGTTACACACGATAATTTTCGAGACAGAAAAAAATGATAGTAGGATGAAACCCGTTAAAAAAAGACGAGAATATAAGAGAAATGGAAAGAAAGATAAATTACGGGGGATCTGAGGTCGGTAAGTGGATAGGGGTGAGTTTTTAAGGGTGTAAAACGGTTTTTCTCGATTTCCGGCAAAACAAAAAGTCCTATGGAAAAGAATTGAATGACAAAGATGAAGGTAATAAGGAGACCTACATTTTTTATTGTTCCTTCACGTAACCTCAAAATTTGTGTGAAAAATTAAATTTTATCTTATGCAAAAAATTTTTATTTTTTTCGACAAAATTTGGTGGAAACTTACCATTTTATATCCTAAACACACTGTAAATTTTTTGATATGAAATATTAATATTTTCACTTTATTTCGACTCAATATCGAAAAAACAACCTAATTTTCAATCGAAAATTCTTTCGTCAAAATATTCTCTTTTTAAAAAAGTGTGGGAGTTTTTTGTTCTATTTTTTTATTTTTTCTAATTACGTAAAAATATTGATACATTACTATAGTAAATGTTCTCAGAAAATGCAAAAAACAGTACTGCTTTTTGTGTCCGACAACTCCGTCGTACCTGAAATCTTTATCGGAAAACATTTCTGCATATATTTCAAAGAAAGGTTTGTTAAGTCAACTACCGACCATGACCTGATGAACTATCTGAAGACGTTTTCTAGTGCAGCTTGCCTTGCCTGGATTAATTTTTTCATCAATGGAGTTGTCGGACACAGAAAAGGGGTTCTTTTCTTTGCATTTTCTGAGAACATTGCCATAGTAATATTTTTTTACGTTATCAGCGAACAAAAAACTCTGCGACTTTTTTTAAAAAGCTTAGATTGAAAATTAGAGTGTTTTTCCGATATTAAGTCAGAGCAAGGTGAAAAAATGAATATTTCAAATCAAAAAAATTACAGTGTCCTTAGGACATAAAAAGTTGAGTTTTCACCAAATTTCTCGAAAAAAAGTTGTGGACATTAATTTTGAAACCAATTAAAATTATGAATTCTTGTTTTGAGATTTGTTACAATTTTCGTGCTTCATTGCATATATTGGCTCAAAACATAGTGAAAAACTATCTGGCTCAATCAGATCAGATTATATTCATCGAGAAAATGACGGACAACCGGTTAAAACCTTATTTTTGGTTGTTTTCCATAGCCATAATGTCTTCAAATAGCGTGGATTTGACAGACGTGTGCATTTGAAATTTCTGTAAGTTACAAACAAAAATTTCCTATACGTTCATAAGGAAATTTTATATACCAACTTCAAAGTGGAAAAAGATCTTTTCTATAAACAATTTGTATCAGAAATACTCAAAAATTAACGTAGTGCATGTGTGTATTTCGTAAATTCATTCTGGGGTTTGAATTGTCAGTATAAATGTCACATTCATTCTCTAATATCTCTTCTACGTAGTCAAAGTGTTGAATAAAACTAAAGTTTTTGAACAGCAAATAGTGATAAAGAAGAATAAATAAAATAAACTTCCTTCCATGCTATCAATTTACAAAAACTAGAATTCATAGGCTTAAAAGCTGAATGTTTTTGTATCAATAACTAGAAACCCTCATGAAATTTCAGATTGACGAGTTTTTAATATTTTTCATTCAAAAAGTCTATGCCGACATAAAAATATGCTAATGAACATGTATGAGTATACGTAAAAAGCAAATTTTAGGGCATAGATCAACAAGTAAATACCCATACAAATTTTCGTATAATTTTGCTTCAGCTTTTCATCAATAATTTCAGAAGGTTTCGATAGATAGTGATGGATTAAAAAGATGAAATATAACATTTTGTGAAATTAGGAAATGTTCTTTCGAATATGGTTTCTCTACCAATTTGATTCAATGAGATCACCTTGCAATTGTAATTCATCTGATCTATACAATGGGGACTGGCAGCAATCAAAGCTAGATACATTTTCTTTATCGAATTGTTTTCGGCAAAGCAATGATTGAGTGATTCCGATCTGTGATTTTCAATGTCCTGTTTTGGTTGTTCTCACACGTCATTAATAAATAATCAATTTATAAAATTTTTGTGCTTATTGGAAAATTATGAACATTTCAACATTATTTTCATATAATATAAACGGCCAATTACAGAAAACTTACAATATATCACTTAAATGTCAGTACCGTGTCATGTCCATTTCTAGAATTTACCTAAAAATTGTTAGTTTTTTTTGTCGTAATAAATGATTTGAACTAACTACCTCATAAATTCTCCGAGTTGTATCATCGGTTTGGTTAATAAGTCTACCGCTGGTGCCCGACCGTTACTCATTTGGGACAAAGCTAGCTTTACCTCATCATTCGTATTATTTGGGATATCCTCTGAGCCTACGTTTGTAATATTATGAGTAATAGGGTTTGGCGCACTGAGAATTTTTGCTGTCCCGGAATCCTTGAGGTAGCCCGTATTGGTGTGAGATTTGGATCCTTGGAATACAGCCACCCGGGGTATAGCCTTATATGTTTTAAAATTCACCATGATGGTTCTAATAGCCTTAATCTTCCACGATGTTTGGAAGATGTAGATTTCAGCTGTTCCTAATATGGATAAACAGACGCTGTTTGCAACTAGCCACTCGGGGTCAAACGCTGTGGGTTGTGGACTTTTCTTGGTTTCGTCTTCGTTACCTTATTGGCATGGATGGCCCTAACAGCAGCTATGCTACTGCTGGCATCGCTTCCTAGACATTGAAGGCTACTGAGCCCTTTCACCGACGACAAGGTGAATGTCCCTGAGGGGGCTCTACTTTCAGTGAACCTAAACTGTAAGCTGTGTTCTTTTTTAGGGTTACTAACACTTTACTGCATAAATGGCAGCGGAAAATTCAAATGCGTTTATTTTGGTACAGCCTTTATAACATATAATATAATAACGTGATTATTGACCACGAGAGAAAATTTACTGAAAATTAATTTTTTTCTCAAGCTTCTTTCTTTAAAATTTTGTTATTGAAATTAATTCCAAGGTAAAAACATCGGTTCATAATGAACATTATTATTATAAAATATATTCCCATGTGATTTTAAGCTATATATGACATTCATTTATTTTCGTTTTCTTACGTGTATGTTATGTTTTTATATTCATCTTAATATTGGCTTCTGAAAACCTAGAACTAAAAATCACCCACGAGTTACAAACGATTTTTGATCTGGATTCAAAGAACTCGGAGGAGATTCATTTTTTGTTTCTTTGTCAGTCCAATGAATGTGATATAATAATTGATGAGGCCGATACTTGATGTAAATCAATAAACATAATAAAACAATTGTTAAACTGATTTACACATATAATAAAAATAATACTGCATGACGTACGTTTCGATGAGATTCACCTTTTTCAAATGCTACGTGCAGACTAATTAGTCTGCATTAGTCTGCACGTAGCACTTGAAAAAGGTGAATCTCATCGAAACGTACATCATGCAGTATTATTTTTAATATATGTGTAAATCAGTTTAACAATTGTTTTAGAATGTGATATATGGAGATATGAACTGTTACGGTGATAGATGAACAAAATAAATTATGGAGAAATTAAATTTCAAATCTTTGGACATGAATAAACTGGTATATAACTAATAACTATCCTGTAGGTATGCAGAAATTATATTCACTATTATAATAATGGCCATATCTTTCAGTAAACGATAATATTAGCTAAAAAGCAAGTGCGCTTATTTTTAAAAACTAAAGAGTTGAAATGATCGTAAGTCCAAGCGCGAAAGAAAATTTGCATTGTGACAAACTGGAGTAGATCTGTTCCGAACGAGTTCACTCACTGAGCAATAATTATAAGAAGAAGTATTCTGGCAACAATGCTGTTTCCCCTCTGCTTGGTATGGGTTCAAAATTGTCGATAAATACATAAAAAAGTGGTGGGGATTCATGGGCCCAAACTGGTCGATGCATATATATATATATATATATATATATATATATATATATATATATATATATATATATATATATATATATTATATATATATATATATATATATATATATATATATATATATATATATATATATATATATATATATATATATATATATATATATATATATATATATATATATATATATATATATATATATATATATATATATATATATATATACATCCCACCATCATTACGAAGACCATACATTTGCGTTTTACCATCATTATGAAGACCATGGAATTACGACGACCATATACGGTCGTCGTAATTACATGCACTCTAGAACGATTGCAAATGTTATGAAATGTCGTCTAAAGTTGAAAACTCAATTTTTGTTGTGGTCGTCATATTGTTGATCTGATGTATTTTTCGTATATTTTTAGTTCACAGTAAATACGTGGCTGGCCGGGTGGCGTTTTGAGAAGCCGTATAGTTTGCTGTATAGTTCCTTTCAGTTCACCGACTTTATGACGACCGTTTTATTCGATATTAGACGCGGCATTTGGCAACATGTTGAATTCCAGGAAGATGTGAATTGTATAGGCGGAATGTTTTATTAGCATCTAACTTCAACAATATCTGTTCGTTGCGTGAAACAAAGAGGCAGTAATTTATCATTTTTTAAAATTCTTTGTTTCGGATCTCTTGGTCTCAGAAATATAATTATTGAAGTTATTCTTTATATTCGAATTTATCGAATATATTTTTAGTGATGTTTTATGAATTTGATGTTTCATTTTGATTCATCTCGGTCTCAAAAATATATTTTATATATTTATTTTCTTCATTGCATATATTTGAAATTTTTAACAATGTAAGTCAACAATTCTTTTCAAATATTAGTCTATTTTGGCTCCTTTCGATCTCAGAAATACATACATTCATTATATTTATTCTCTGTAAAAATATATTTATGACTTTTTTTGATAATATTGTTTCCTTTTGAAAATTTCGTTATATTTTTACGATTTTACACATACAATAGATAAGCGAAAAAGTTCTCACAAATACAATCAACTACACGTTTTCTTCAGGATTTATTGCTTAGGTATCCAAATATAAGTTTTCGTGCACCATATTATACTTATCGTGAATGCCATTTCTCATGATGAACTTTTTAAATAACTTCGAAGTGAGTACCTACTGGTAGACTTGAGCTAGCAAAATTGTCCTTATTATAGCATATTATGAATAATTGCAGACAATTGTTTTTTCCTTGATGGATTGCGTCCTTACGTCTTTTCGACAATACGCGCTCTCCGAATTACCCGAAACATTTTACACACATATTTTTTCTGTTTCTGAGATTGATTCATCTTTCATGGTATCGAAATTTGATTGTGAATATCGCAGCAAAGTTTATGAGTATAAGCGAAATTAACACGAAATTTATAACCCAAATCAAATCATAATTGTGGAAAATAATTTCTTTATGGTTTTTCAGCAGGTACTCCGAAACAAGCGAGTTGTTTCCGAGACCTATGAATACAAATGTTGCATAGGATACAAACAGAAATGTTTCGGTGCTGCAAATTCATCACAATAATTGTGAAATAATATAATCTAATATTTAAGGACAAATTGTTCCAACAAGTTAAAAAACATTATTTTTCGGGTTAATTATTTCTGCTGATTTTCAGAGAAGAAAACTTCTTCGAAATGAGAATGAGGATGGTATATAAAATTGCCCCAATTAAGTCTCAATAAATTTAAGCACTAAAGGTACTCGAGTTTCATTGGAAAATTAACCAAAACTGTAACGAATTTTTTTAATCAGTAAAATTCATTTTCACCATTCTGGTTGGCGTTTTTTTTGTCAGAGTCGATGAAACTTTTACAATTTTTTCTGAAATCGATTTTATTCAAACAATTTTTGGTAGAATTCTCAATAGAATTTCGATGGAAAATTTCTTTCTCTCTAATTTTCACAGAAGATATCTCTCATAATATCTGAAGGAAAGTAATTTCGTTTCGACGTTCAGCAAACTAATTAATAGGCAATATTTTCCAATCTAGATATCTAATAATATGACACTGAAAATTTCCAAAATCGTCTCAATTGTATTTTCCAAGGTTTTTTTTGTAAAATTTCAAAAAATGGACTCAAATACATTGGTCACTACCAATCAATAAAATATCGACTCGTCTACTTCAGGTTCATCTTCGTTATAAAAAGTTTTAGCCAAAACCAGACGTATGCCGAGTTGTATGCAACATGATTTGTATGCACAAGATAACAGGTTCAATTCCCGGAGAAATCCTTGAAAATATGGCGCGATATTTCTCGAAAGGCAAACCACCAAAAACGTTCCTTCCAATAAATATCCTCGAAAGTTAAAAGAACTTCCAAGTGGCTCTGCCACAGTCATTTGGAAGAGTGATGTTAGCATTCTGCAAAATTAATGTGATAAAGGAATGTAAACTAGAATTCTGAACGAGCAAAAGAAGCTGACGGAGATCTTCAGAATGTGGTTGTTTATGGACAAGAAAAGCAATAATAAGAGTAGCAGCAAGATAAGTAAAATCAGACAACCTTTTCCCTAAGAACACAAAATCGATGTCACGATTCTCTCGGAAACACAAATGAAGATGACGAAAAATTACTAACTAAGAAACTACACATTCTACATAACAAAAAGTACTAAAGGAAGAGGAAGACAAATCGTGATCGAAGTTCAGAGTAGAACAGAACTGAAAATGCTGAAATTACAACAGAAACTCAATACGAAATATAAGGAATTCAAAAAAAACAGATTAAATTGCTTGCATTCACATGTATACACGTATAATGAAAACGAAACAATTTTGGGGAACTTTTGCGAAGAAAGGTCCTCAAGAAAGCAGCAGGCCACATTGCTGGAAGAACACGGACTGAAATTGCAGAACAACAATTTACATTACGATGAATCTAGCAAAAATTATAGAAAATAACGATAAAGCCTCCGCAGCACAAACTCGAGACTCACCGATATATTGGATATGGTCCTGATGAAGAATATGAAAAGAAATTACGAAATAGAACCAACATAAGATAAAAGACCTGGCCAAACTGAAGTTTCAAAAGGAATAAAAACAGCAATGAACGTGCTGAAAATAATTAATAAATGCACTGCATTAAAACGCAGTAATTGTCAGGATTTGCAAGGAATTAATTGAAACACCGGAAACGCCAATACGAAATAGGTTGTCAGAAGCAATTTTATACTGAACAACAGTATAGAATGTCCGAAGGAAACTCAAAAAATCAACTCCACAGCAGAAAGAAAAAAACTCAGAATTAGATAATACTGAGTAATAAGCTGATGTACTAGAAGGAATACAAGAAAACAATGTTTTCTGAAGACAAGAGGAAACCAAATAATGAAAGACGTGAAGGAAGGGACACCAAAATAAAAGGAAAGGAAAGGAAGTACTTATGTACAACGGATAAATAGTTTTTGCTAGAGCAGATGGACAAAGCACTTGTAGGAAAATCGAAGGATAGGATTGTACCACTAATAATATACTATAAGACACTTACCATGTCTTTTTCGCCAGAAAGAAACAAAAAGGCAGATATGTTAGAAGAAAAATTCAAATCCAAAATTAGAAATGCAAAATTCGAATTCAATACAACTAGGCTTGTTCACCTGTACCTTTTTTCTGTGAGATTTTTCAATAGTCTCCGAAAATTACGAGAATGGTGTCATTCGATTCGTATTGTTACCTAGAAAGTTTAAAGAAAGGTCCAAAAATGCGCTGAAAAAAATTACAAAAGTTATAAACAATAAAGTGAGAAAAAACGTAGGGGTTCGATTTTTTTCAATATCTCAGGAAATATTCGAAATTTTCAAAATTGCAAGAAAAATTCAAAAAGATGATGAAATTCTCTAAAAAAAGCTGCAAATCTCGAAACTGTAGCTCTAATATTTATAATTTTTACAGAGCCACGAAAATAGAGCCAAAAGCGGAAACTCTGGTTCCGCCCACGTTGCGACACTCTGACACAACAAGGAATAAAATTATTTAAATATATCAAATAATAATATTAAGGAACAATAAAATTCATGGAGTATTGAGATACATAAATAAACAATAAATAATCAGCGGTCAAAAATAATTTGTCTCTTTTCCACTTTTTTATTAACAATTGAAAGTTACAAAATAAAAAATCTTGGATAAGAAAATTTTTTAAAATCTTCTACATTTAAAAGTTACTCAAAATATATTTTGTTTTACTGTTATTGTTCAAATAATTATTATTAACAAATGAAAAAAAATTTCTTATTCACTATTTTTTATTTTATAACTTTTATTTGTTAATAAAAAAGTGGAAAATCAAAATTGTTTCATTATTGTAACAACGGTAATCTATTTTTTATACTATCTAACGATGACTTTACTAAGTAAAAAAAATTCTAGGGTATTATGTTAAAATTGAGACAAAATTTTTTGACGCTGATTATTGTTTACTTATGTACCCCAACATTCCAAGAATTTTATTATTCCTAAATATCAATATTCAATATATTTAAATAATTTTTTTAGTTGTGTCAGAATAACGCAACGTGCGCGGAAGCCAGAGTTCCCGCATTCGGCTCTATTTTGGAGGCTCATGAATATAAGAGCTACAGTTTCGAGATTCCGAACTTTTTTTTAGCAAATTTCTTGAATTTTTTGAAACATTTTTGCAATTTTCAATATTTCCTGAGATATTGAAAAAAAACCGAACCCCTCCTTTTTTTTACTTTATTGTTTATAACTTTTGTAATTTTTTTCAGCTCATTTTTTGACCTTGCTTTAAACTTTTTACGTAACAATACGAATCGAATGACACTATACTCGTAATATTCGGACTGCACTGAAAAATTTTGAAAAAAGGCTAAATGTGAACCAGACTAAACCATGGTCCGGATAGGAAAAAAAAAGAGAACAGTCGCAGTTCGAAGATGAAATAGAGCTAAAACTTCCAGGAAGATAGAAAAACATAATAATACGCTAAAAATACGAAAAGCCTCAAGAAGATACGGAATAACCAATCGAGCACTAAAGAACATAACAGAGTAAACAATGAAGGCGATAGCAAATCTGGACTATTGAATGATTGAATTTGAAGCACTGCCCGACAGTATGAAAAAAATCAGAAACAATTAATATGAAACAAGACTGAAATATCCAGATATGAATCAAGCAGTTATAGATCAAACAATATACAAGCGAAAAAAAACAAGATAATAAAAAGCATGCAGAAGAGTGAAGCTTCATTTCGGGACACCAATTTTGATTCAGAAATCAACACGCTACAGAAAATAACAAGGAGAAGGTCTTACTGAAGAAAAAAAACATAGAGACATAGAGAAAGAATTCGATAGAGTAAGACACCAAGGATTAATATACATAAAAGAGCAGAATTCCGAAAAAATTGTGAAGTTAATAGTATCTTACTTGAACGAGAGGACAAAGAGAGTTAGAGTGGTGGACCTGACTGTTGCCTGCAGAGCAGGAAAGAGAAGAGGAGCAGCAGGGATCTTTCAAGAATCAGGTCTTTACTCCTGCTGTTAAATATCTCAACGGGGGACCAATCAAAGAGGAAAGATTTGAAAATATCTCAGTTTGTGAAGACACATCTAAAAGCCGGATTCGGCGAGAAATGCAAAAGACACTACAGAATGATTGAATAAATATAAAAGAATATTACAGGAGACTAATTTCAAGAATGGACCTTGAGAAAACAGTGACAGTTCTATTCGACGAAAAAAGAAGAAGAATCGAGAAGGGCCTAGAAAGTATAAAATAGCAGTACCAGATATATCAGGAAAACCTAAACCACAATAGGCAAATTGAAGACAACTCAAATATAGCGAAACAATTACATGCTGTTTCATATCCAATAGAGAACGGAGAAAACTAGATGTTGAGGCAAAATACTGAAATCGTGAAGATCGATGGAGAAATATGGCACACGGCAGAAAACCCGAAGAATCACGGACTACGAGGAACGATCAACCGGATAACCAGCAATTCGAATCCCCCAAATGAGAAAATGCTGAACGAGTTGCAAATTGCGAGAATTAAAGACAAAATAAAGCGACAAACCAAGAAGTTTATAGAAGAAATAGAACAGCACGGGAATGAAGAAATTGCGTATGAAAGGATCAACAGAAGACGAACATCGAAACAATGGAACAAAAAAGATGAAGGGGGTATTGAAACGAAACATAAGAGGAAACATAATCCACAATATTCGTCACTAGAACCGAATCCTCAGAGAAGATCAAAAGGCCTCCTACTAATTCTTAGGTTCAACTTTTGAAAATGGTAACACACCGAAAATATTGTCAAGCAGTTATGTAATTCTGTGAAAGTAGAGAAGTATTTTCACAGAATATAATTCTATGAAACTTATAATTCAAATCAAAAATATTTTTCAACAAAATATCAATAAATTTTATTGAACAAAAATTTTCTCATTACCTCCAATTTAATACGCTATGTCCTCAAAAAAATATTCATTTTTCGCCGCAAATTGTGAAACTGATCACAGGATTTTTATTTAACTGAGCAATTTATGGGTGTTGGAGTACCTATATAACTTCGAACAGCTTGTTAGTATTTCAACCAGAAGTTTATGCGGTGAAGGATTTGTAATTGATTTCATTTATATTTGAGCATGAAATCGTGAATTTACTGTGAAATCATCCTATTCTTTTTTCAAATATAGAGTTCTTAATTAAAATGAATATAATTGCAAAATGGGCCATATAAAATTTGTACGAAATGCGTATGCCGAAGTAGGTATCAATCTCAAATGCACTATTTAGTGTCAAAGTTCAAAAGTCCGAGTCAAAGTTACTCAGAACAGAGCTAACTATATATGACGTATTTGGATTTGAATTGAGGGAAGTTTTCGAAAACATGTCAACAACGCTGGCCGCTGTAATGTTCTCCTGAAAAATAATTCCAAACTATACGGCTGTTGTAATGATGTGAATCTGTATTTGAACGTATATTGCGGTCTTCATAAATACTGGTTTTATAAGGTCTTCACAATGTTGTTGGGATGAAAAAAATCCAATAAAAAGCGGTCATCAACTGAGGTCGGATTTCAGTATAATAATCAAAGAGAGATAATTCTTGCGAAAATATACACGTGTATACTCACTAGTTCTACCGGCTCTCACAATTCACGTCAATGAAAGGTCGTCGTAATGATACCGGGATGTATATATATATATATATATATATATATATATATATATATATATATATATATATATATATATATATATATATATATATATATATATATATATATATATATATATATATATATATATATATATTATATATATATATATATATATATATATATATTTTTCAGTGTTTAATTGGGATTGCAGTCTAGGACAGGAAAATCAGTTACCTCTTTAGTATTTTCCAAGCTTTCGAAAATGTTCATTTTATTCTTCAGGGCTAAAATAGTACAAAAATTAACAGTTTATATAGCAAGGCCCTATAGAAAGTTTTTTCTTACAATTACTGTGAAGTTAGTCCGAAAGTACATTAGTTTTTTGAATTTTGAAAATAAGTACAAGTGTTCCCAAATGCATTGGGTTGGAATGTTACTGCATTCTACATGCTAGATAGTTGAAGGTAGTCAAAAGTCAAAAGATAGTCAAAAGCTTGGAAAATACTAAAGAGGTAACTGATTTTCCTGTCCTAGACTGCAATCCCAATTAAACACTGAAAATACATATCTACAGTCGTTAAACATTCAACAATATATATATATATATATATATATATATATATATATATATATATATATATATATATATATATATGTTATATATCCTTTATAAACAAAATTCAACACTTTCTATAACGACTACAGAAATATTCAGAAACAAACAGATGACAAACATTTTTCAAAAGAAAGGCTATCGGGTTTAGTTAGAGCTTCGAATACTATATTGGGTACTCGCTGTTCCCCCACCTGATATAAAATAATAATTATATTCCTTCTCTAATATGAAAAATAATAATTCCGAGAAAATTCATTTCGTTGAATGGAATATCCAGAAAACGAATTTCTGTCAATCAGAGTGACTGTGAACTAAGCGCTATCTAGAGAAAAAGCATAACAAAATATCTTGTTGAAATTGAATTATATCCAAATAAATCAGGTTAGCGTGGATAGACTAACAAAAAGATCGTGCTCCATAAAATATTCGCAGGCTTCGAACGTTGGGGATGGAAAGTGAAACAGGGGTTAAACTTGAAGCACTAAAGAGAAAGTTACTGGAAGGAAAAGCAAAGTTTTCCATATGCTGGACGTGACCACAATCTTTGAATCAGGAAAGCCTGGACAATATCCTTTGAAACAGTGGCGTCTCCCAATGTTTTTTTAAACTTACATTATTCTCCAACAACAGAAGTACATATAACCTGAAAGGATAGAAACAAAATGTTTTCTTCAAGTGACTACTCTAACTTTTAGAACATAGATGATATTTGACCGATTCTCAAGATGAAAACGAATATTTCATTGAATCATATAATTTTATAAATCGAATGTATGAAACCGAAACACTTCAACTTGAAAATTTGGATTGAAATTCAAGTAGTGATACCAGCAATTATTCAAATTTGATGCGATTTCACGTTGGTCCAAGATAACGTTCCACAAATAAAGACACAGAGTTCGGTTTTCAAAGTGCAAAGCCACGTTGACTATTTCCAACTGTCTAGTACAATAGAAACTTCTTTATATAACCATCCTCTGTTTCTGCAGTATAACGATCAAATATTATTTAATTTCGTACCGTTTTTGATGGTCCACGGATCTAATTCGGACTTCATTTTGTTTTCCTTTCCGTTGGATCATATACAGCATATAACCATTTCTACCAAATACTGGAAGCTCTTAATATTTTTTCTGATTGCTATATTCTGGAAAATATCTAACTGAATATATCCGCGAAACACATACAACATGAGAATGGGGTATTCAATTCCCAAGATCAATCTGACAAGAGTACTGTTGGTTAGGGACTTTGTTACGAATCCAAAATTAACACTTCAGATAAAATGTGAATGATACCATTTCAGTTGCATTTTTGTTTCAATTCAATAGTAGTCTACTTCCACAATTCTGAGTACTTCTCGAAAAACTATAGATAATAGAGGTTTTAACTAAAATTAATTCTAAATATATTTGTCTATGACATCGACACTCGACATGTGATGCGACATACAGTCGATACAAAGTCTTCGAATATCTTAGTGAAGAGAGATGATACCTCTCATTCAGTCAAGGATATGACCTTAAGATTTGTACTTGACCTAATTCAAAACATTTGTAGTAGCTAGAAATTTTCAGCTTTTGTTATTTTCATTTCCTACACGGTTGATAAAAAGCCTCTTCAGATGAAATATTGTCTACTTGTATCTTCTATTGAATTAGTGTTTTTTGCCAGCATAAACTGAAGTTAGAAACAAATTTTTTCATTCAGTTCTTCAGAAAAAATCCTGTCCCTACAATCTGTAAATAATTGAACGATATTGCTTGCTAACCTCGATATTTATTCATATGATGAATTGAAATCAATTCATTATATCAAAAAAAAAAAAAAAGGCGAACGAAAAAATCTTTTTTTTTTTAAATCGAATGAATTGTTATGAATTTGGTACTACTAAGAAATAAATTTTTTTAAACTGAATGCAAACAAGAATTAGGAATAAGTGGACAAATCACTTGGTTTCCTCTTGGATTAAAAATCCTTGAGGAAGGATTATCAAATGGGCAGCTGCACATTATTGCTGCGATCATTTTGATTGCACAAATCATCGGCACTAGATAAGCTTTTTCAAGAAATAATTCTATACTGTAGTACAGATTAAAACTGGCGTCCTAAAGAAGTTTCATAAGTATACGAAAATTGCAAATCTAGAGAATTTCTAGTAAATTCGGGATTGCCGCAGGGATCCAATCTTAGACCCCTTCTAATTTGTCCTGTTTGTTAACGATCTCTTAGATATGGTGGATTGCATGAAGGAGGCTAATGCGTACGATATTTAAATCTATAAGAGCTTGTCATCCTTGCATGATTGTTTGAGGCTACAAAATGATCTGAATGATATCCGCCTGTGCTGTAATTGTATACACGCGAATGTCATGAAATGTAATGTGGTGAATTTAACTGGAAAGAGAAATGTGATATCTTCTGATTGAAACATGGAAAGAGTTAATCTGACTCGACTTCTGGAGATTAAGAATCTCAGCCTAGTTTTTGATCAAAAATTTTCATTCATACCTCATATCAACCAATTAATTTTATCATGTAGCAAAATTTATGATTTTATTGTCCGCAATGGTACATTGTGTTCGAGTTCCTCAACACGGATCCGTTCATTCAATGCCCTAGTGAGAAGTAGAGTTGAGTATGGCTATCTTGTTTGACAAGCAATATATAACTGTCACATAACCGCCTAGAGGCACTGCAGAGGAAGTTCTTGAAATGGCTCTCATTTCGAAAGGATGGTGTATATCCACCAAGGTGTTGTGGTCACGCTTGTTTGCTATTGAGGTTTGAATGGAGCCTCCACACCAGGAGAAGTTTGAATGCATTGAAATTTTTATTCAATTTGCTCAATGATAATCTCGATTGTTCTGATCTCCTTGGTAAACTTAATATCTTTGTTCCTCAGAGGTGTACTAGAATAAGCCAGATATTTTACTCAAAAACCCACAGAACTAATCTTCTCTCGCATTCGCCGCTTAGCTTTGCATGTGCTATTGCAAACCAGGTATCAAGCTGCTGTGATTTCCACTTGAACTTACTCGTTTTTAACATAAATGTGTATTCGAATCTTAACACCGAGGTCTTCCGATTTCTTCCGAATTGTATTCTGAGTGATTTGTTTTCTTGATTATTGTTATGACTGAACATTTAGAAATTGACATTATAGATTCAGATTATCATATTGGATAATGTTTTTTATTATTATAATTATTTCTCAATATTGTATATCTATGTTGTTATGGGTATTTTTAGACCATATTCATTCCTTATGTATTTTTCTGTAATTGGATAGCTCCTGTTGGAAATATATGCTTATTATTATCATACCTACTATCCGCATTCTGATCATGACAAACGTATAAACATCATTTGATTTTCAATGTAACCTTTTTTATGTAATTTTTCTAATATAACATTTGATATCAACATATAATTTTTCTGTCTTTAAGGCCAATATATTCCTATGATTGTAGAATGAGTTTTTGTTTCTAGCCCTATACTATAGGGCTATTTAGCCTTATTGCCAATAATTTTAGAATAACATATATTCATTCTAGCGGAGTTACGATTGTCTACAGTTATTTAATGATAGGTTACTTTCTTCTCCCAAGGTATGATATAATTTAGTTTGACGTCATACAATTAGAAATTGAAAGAACAATTCAAAGAATTGTATAAATCAAATGAACTTTTCAAACTACGACCCTGATTTTTTGCAACGACGTAAAAGCGTTTGAAAAGAAATGACAATAGCTAAAATTTGTCTTCGGTCGAATAATCTCAGGTCGTGTGTGACGACTGAATAAAATATTTCACGAGAATTTTCTGCTGAAGTTTAAATGGAGTTATTGTGTGATGAAGTCGGTGGAAATAGTGAATTGTACTCTTGAACGATCAACATTGCTTCGAATTACTTTCTTGAAATTGGTTTGTCGATAATTCAACTATTTCGTTCTGTTAACAAGTTACTGTAGAATGAAGGTTACTTTCCGATTAACACGAAGATATGTTCATATTGAAAAAATTCTCTTTGTCATAATATTGTACTAATATTCTATGACATATTCATAGTAATTTCATGGAAGTTTTAATCGATTATCAATTATAGGAATTTTTTGTTCACAAACTAAATCCGTTTCAATAAGATATTCATTTTTGAAATATGAATTCCTTATGGAATCGTAAAAACATTTTTGTTTGTTGGCTCTTATCAGAGTGATGGAACTCGGTAACTATGTTGTCATCAATTTTTGAAATGAATTCAACGAAATCATATTCAAAAGAGAACCAAATGTTCTGCTTCCTCCTGATTTATCCGGATTGGTAGATTGAAAACTCTCTTGACTACGTTTATCTTTCATAGATTTTCGAAGCAAGTAATTCAAGGAAGATATTGGATTTGTTCTGGGAATCATTATTGATTCGAATTATCATTGGATATATTTAGTCACGTCTCGATGGCACTTTCAAAAAAATGCTAGGTACACATACAGGAGTCCTGCTGGTCGCATAGAGGGGAAATTTTGATGAAAGCTTCTATTCAGCTGATTTTAATCTAATATTTCAGAGGAATGTTATTTAAGTTCTGATGAAAATTGTTGTCAATCATATTATATTGAAAAACGGAAACATGGAGCATGAGAACATAGTTTTAAAAATAGAGAACTTTCAGACACAAAAACTTCAAAATAAAAGTAATATAATAGTGAACTGGCACTTTTCCATACATTCAAATCGGTTGCATCAAAAGTTGTTATATTCTTGATATATTGTTGGAAGAAATGTATAACACATAGCGTGGCTCCACATTGACAGCACATGATTCTACTTCTTCTCTCGTTCTGTTCAGTGAGAAATCGAATCTAACATCTTCTAACTCGAACTTTGCCTCAGAAAAATTTCTAGAGTTGAAGTGCTGCACTGGCAGCCATCTACCTATATTAGAAGTTTGTTCTAAAAATAGATCAATTTGAAATCATTTCGAAATGAACTTATTGATTCGTCAATATACATTTAGTCCCTTCAAAATAATCTTCCTCAGATAAGATGCACTTATGCCAGCGCTTCTTCCATTCCTCGAAGGACTTCTGAGATGCGCTTTTCGGCATGGCCATTAGGTCGTTCTTCGATATCGACTTATCACATCAATTGTTGCGAAATGCTTTCCTTTCATTGTTGCTTTGTAGTTCAATGAAAACAAAAACGCAGGGAGCCAAAATCTGGTGAATGCTCTGGTTGAGGTATGATTACGGTATAGTTTTCTGCCAAAACATCGCGAACGATCATTGATTTTTTAATCTTGGACAAGCAACCAGAGGTTTACCCCTATTTGGCCTTGACTAGAGTCATTAGCCAACGATATTTCAGAGTTTCATAACCAATATAATTTGTAGTGAAATAACAAAAGGAGTAAGACAGGGACACATTACGCCAAGGGGCTGTTCAAGGCGATTTTAATCTTCATACATATACAAGAATCAAGTCACGCTAGGAAGGGAGACTATAAACACAGGGTGAGACAAAAGGATGAGAAAACGATTGTGATTATTTGATTCGATATGAACGAAGACAGTTTCATATATTCTCACATTGTTCAAACTCAAGATGAAATTTACAGAATAAGGTTGTTGATATTTCATATGCGAGTTTAATTTGTACAAAAACTCCGAAATTTCATTGCTGAAGTTACTGCATGCCATTATAAGACGATCAGCTGAAACATATTCACCCCAGTCGCAGAGAGGATTATCTTTTTTGCCAATTTTGTGGAGATATGCTGGACATATGTTATGGCCACTTTCAAGTCCGGAAATTTTTCTAACGGAATCTCTCCTTTGTCCAATATTCTTGTACCATTCTTTCATTGAAGGACTTTGATGAATACATTTGTAATAACTTCCTTCGTTTTTAATCTTATATTCGTTTTTCCATTTGTTTAGAATATCTCTTTTGTATATTCCTTAGACTTCAGAAGAGAAGCACTCAGAGTGAACAACTGGATTATTAGCCGCCATTTCAGCATGTTCGTCAACTTAATCAATCGGAAATATGCCAAGTAATATTTAACCCATATAAAACTGACTTGATTATTTATTTCTATTTCATGTGTTAATGAGAGGATATTTTTATGTAATGTTGTCAATGAATTATCAAATTGAAGATTTTCAGAGAAAGAACAGCACTCTGACTATCTGAAACAATTAGAACTCTGTAGGACCTCAACTTCATCCTATTCTTCACAATAAACTGGAGAGCTAGTTTGATGGTATATAGTTCACCATGAAAGATTGAGCAATTTTCATTTACAGTAGTAAGTTTTGAGATTTTTCGATATGGATCAAATACTGCAGCTCCAGTTGCAGATGTCTAACTGGTGTATTATCGTGATTCAGAATCCATGATTTGTTTTTTGTTTCTTCACCATTTTGATCGTTTGAGTCAAATTGCTTCAAGTTAAGCAAAATTTATGCAAACGTTGCATAACTTTCTTGTAGTATTCCTCATTAACCGTATGACCTGTTGGCAGTACGATTGTGCATCACACCGTTGTAATCGGAGAAAACAGTGTACAAAACCTCCATATCTTTCGGCCGCTTCAATTGGACTGATTGGGCCTTGGTTTCCACGTCATAACCATACACACATGTTTGGTCACCGGTAAAGACATTTTTGAGAATATGCTCAAATATACTAATGCGACAATATTTCTTGCCCAAAATATCCGGAAAAATCCCATGGTTTGAGCAGATTGATACACCAACATATTCTGCAATTTACTTTCGTAATAGTGATTCAACGATTTTCCAGAAGCATTGTCGTCACTGTTCAGATATTTTCTTCGTTTGTTGACGTGGCAACAACTGCAGAACGCTTATCGTCATCTACATCTTCTTGGCCTTTTGTGAAGTGCTTGTACAGAAGACCTAGAATATACTGTTTTTTGAGACAAAGTGGACTCGCGAATGCCACAGTCAAAATTTTTATTGCACTGGAACAGTTTATTTCCGTATTCGATGCAAACTTTAGTACAGATTTTTTGATCCATATCTTTCAAAAGTAAAAAATCGGAGAACACACAAATACATGGATAATGTTTTCTGTTATCAAAAACAAACTACTAATCCAAAATGGCACATATGTGAAACGTGTGTGTTCCAACATAACAAAAAAATTTTCGTTAATCGGAGGTGCACAGTCCAGCAATTCCAAATTCAGTTTTCCTTTCGAAGACACCTCGTAGTTGCATGGTTTGTTTCTGTTAACATTTTGTCAGGTAGGTGTAAATCAAAAATATAACGGATGGAAAAAAAATACAACAGATTCATTTCGATTTATACTCACTTGTCGAGTTAAAAGTTTGTAATAATCCTCAATTATTTTACTGATCCAATGACTCAATTTTTCAATGTTACTAACTTCAGTTCATTTAAAATAAATTGAATGTTTAATGGAAAAAATCTATCTCAGGATACCCAAATTATAAAATGCTTCTGCTGGTGCTTTTTCCGAAAGTTCGAAATTCGCAAAAAGAAGCAGAAAAATTTTCTCATATATAAAACCATAAAATATTGAATTTTCCCAGTGGAATGGAAGTATGTTTTATTCAAGAGTTACCCACATATCTTTAGTTGGCATTGTGTCGCGCAATATTGATCGTTGAATTGGGAAACGTTGCATTCAAAGTTATATAAACTCTATAGAATCAAGACGTGAACGACATACCGAATATTTTATTTCATATGCAACTTTTCATTTGATATCACAGGCGTGTTTGAATTCATTATTCAGGTATGAACACAACAAAGCTTCGAATAAATAGTGAGAAGACTTTGCTGATAGTTTATTGAAGTTCAAGTGACAAATATCGTCTCATTTGTTAGATACCTCTTAACATTGTTCAAATTACTAATTAGCGATCATTGAATTTTTGACTGAACTGAATTCTCTGATATTGTTCAAGGAACCTTTTTATCAACTGGGCACAAAAATAATCACTTCATTTGCAGGAGCCTGTTTTTTTCCATCTCCAGTTTATACATATTGAAACCTGGCTACGTTGTTCTTATGAGAGCTGCCATGCTCGAAGCACTCATGAACGATCGATTGAAAGTGCAGACTTGGATGTTAGCTCCTATTCTTGTTTTAATGATTTCTGCCTCGTAAAACCTCATGATTACTCGGATTATTGATCAGAGTTTTTGTGAAGGAGGAAGTTGCCTCCTCTGGGTAATCATCATCGAATCTCTTGATTCAAATAGACCATGCTGAAGCTGCAGGAGATTAGTTGTTTTCTTCTTTGGTTGTTTCTTCCATCTCCAAAATCGTACTTCCAAAACTTAGCTATGAGATGAGAGCCAACAATCTCAAAACACGTGTCAAAACCCTTTGAAAATATTCAAACTGTACGTTTCGCACTTATAAGTGCCCAAAAGCAGAATATATATATATATATATATATATATATATATATATATATATATATATATATATATATATATATATATATATATATATATATATATATATATGATGAAATATTTATATGTAAATCGAAATTACACCACGAAAGTTTTCAACCCCGACTGGGATACGAACCCAGGTCTTTCAGGTTTACGCCCTGTTGCTTTACCAACTAAGCTACCGAGGTCTACACTTCGCGATGCATTTTCGACTATATCCAATCACTTTTTTTTTCGCAAGCTAGTCGTCCACGCACGGGTTGTCGTCTTTCAAACTGCACGAAAGTGAGTAAACACCTTCCATCCTCCCAGATGTATTTTTGATATTTTCGTTAATGAACATCACATTGAAGTAAAGTGAATATTATTCGCGCTTACCATGCACGTACGGATCAAATTGTATATGAAGAAATATGTAAATGTAAATTTTGAATCGAAATTACACCACAAAAGTTTTCAACCTAGGTCTCTCAGGTTTACGCAGTGTTGCTTCACCAGCTAAACTACCGAAGTCTACACTTCGCAATGCAATTTCGACTATATGAAATGTCTACGAAGCCTTACTCACTCACACTACAGATATCATGAGTAAGAATCTAGAACGCTAGGGAGACTTGATACGTCTCTTCTCCGATAGAGGGAGCTCACGCAAACTCTCACTAAAACCTACTCCTCTCATTCCGGTATAGGACCTGTGGCCGTTTTGAAAGTCATCGATTCTTGATTGATAGATTAAACATAGACTGATGATTCGTAATAATTATGAAACAAATGTATCTAATTATCATTCAACAAGATAGATAATTTTTTTGAAACATCATTAATATTCACTATCGAAAGTGATAGGTTCGTTCTCGTTGACAACATTTGTGTAGTTCCCTGGGAGTTTCATTTGAAATATTTCGATTAAGAGTCTCAGTATTTACTATTATGAATGATTCGTTAATCTTGAAACTAGCTATACTTTTGCCCGCCGTGACGTGATCTGGAGCGATAAGGCTTGGGACCATTCTTACACATTGTGAACAGTTTTCTGTAGTGTTCGAATCAAATGTCTACAAAGCCTTACGCACTAGCACTACTGTTGTCATGAGTATGAATCTAGAAAACTAGGAAGAGTTTGCACGTCTTTTCCCCGATAGAGGGAGCTCACGTGAATTTTCACTAATACCTATTCGCCTCATTCCCGTATAGGACCTGTGGACGTTTTGAAAGTAATCGATTCTTGATTGATAGATTGAATATGGACTGATGATTCATGTTAATGATGAAAAATTGTATCATATTATAATTCATTATCGATGAATTTTTCGAAAGGCGCTTAATATTCATCAAAGTGATTTTCTCGTTGATATTTTTGGACAGCTATAGAGTTTCATTTGAAATATTTCGATTGATATATTTTCTATATGTGGATATATATATATATATATATATATATATATATATATATATATATATTTATTTTGAAAGTTTTTAGCATTAACAGGCTTTTTTAATATGAAAAAGTTCATTTCTGTTGACGTTTCGTTGTTATATTACAACTTTGTCAAAACTAATGAATAATTGAATTTATGAGTTACAATTTCAAGAAATATATATATATATATATATATATATATATATATATATATATATATATATATATATATATATATATATATATATATATATGCATATTTATTACATGAGGATTATAATAAAATCCATTCCGTACATAATAACTTTTGATTCATTCAACGATAAATTCCATTAACGTGGTGGCGGTACGTAGTTGTCGCCATTACATGTTCCATCTATGTGATGTTCGAACAAGCTATAAAGCAGCCATTTCGTCCACTTCAGTTTGTATTGCGCGATTGTCGTTTTGTTCGGGATGCCGGAATGTGTAATACTATTGAATAAAACATTTTCGTCTAGAGAATTTCATTTATACACTTTCCGACGATATTTCATAAAATTGTATTCGTTCTTCTCATTCGGGGTCACTTGAGGACCTGACGCGGTAAATAACGTATGTTCGGCTACAACGATCCAACAAATATTAGCTCAGTGAGTGATGGATCCCTAGGGAGCTTCTTGCTTCATATCACGTGTATTGAAAAGGGAAGGGCAACCAATGGCATATATCGTAGCACGTGACTACATCTAATAGCGGTAGATATTAGCACTAGATAGCTTTTACAGCTCTGTTTCAATTGCATTATGCCTGGAATAATATATCATTAGCTACAGGCATATTCAAGCTACAGAACAAATTATATTGAAATCATAAATATTATTAGACATTTTTATGAGCCGTCACTTGAGATGAAGTGGAATATTTGAGTATATGAAATAAACCAGTGAGTAATTAAAGCTTCAGATAATTCTTTATATGAGTTTTCGTAACGCCTGATCTACATAATCAGGCATGTCGAAAATGATATGGTCTCCTCAGATCAGCAATGAGAAAAATGATAAATCAATGGATAGGCTCGGTTCTGTTGGCAACGGACAAGAGTACAGGAGGTGATCAGAAAATGCAACAAAAATCGATGTTATATATATATATATATATATATATATATATATATATATATATATATATATATATATATATATATATATATATATATATATATATACATATATAATATATATATATATATATATATATATATATATATATATATATATATATATATATATATATATATATATATATATAATATATATATATATATATATATATATATATATATATATATATACATGCTCGAATAAATTTATAAACTTTCATTCAAATCATAACATTAACATAAAAATAAATTTTATAAGAGAAAAGAAAAACAGAGTTAATAAAATCTGCCATGACACTTTCAGAGCAGAGGGAAAGAGAAATTTACAAGAAATACTTGTACAAAATTCTTACCCCGTCAGTATGATCAAAAAGCTGTTATATGCCTCAAGTGGTACGAATAAAAATAATAAGTCCGAAGAACAAAGAAGAGAGGAAGAAGAGAACAAAAATTATTATGCATCTCTACCAAATATGAAAAACTTAACAAAAAAAAATAAAAAATATATTCAAAGACGAAAATGTAAAGATTACAACATACAATCAGAAAACAGTAAAAGGATTATATAGTACACTCAAAGATCAAGTTCCAAAACCATTAAAAAGTGAAATAATATATAAAATAAATTGCAAAGACTGTGATGGAGTATATATAGGACAGACATCACAATGGATAAAAAATAGGATAGCTCACCATAAATCAGATATAAAAAATGGAAAAGATAGATGTGCCCTAGTAACACATACAACAAAGTTAGACCATAGAGCAAACTATGACGATGTACAAATCCTAAAAACTGAACGCAATTATCATAAAAGACTTATACATGAGATGATAGAAATAAGAAAAAATGAAAAATCTATAAATAGAAAAAATGACACACAAAACTTGAGTAACATATATAGCTACTTACTGGATATGGAGAAAGAAAAGAAACATGATAAAAAAGAAGAAGAAAGGAAACAACTGGGATCAGATGATACGTGACAAGAATATGCATTTAACCTAAAATAATATATTGACATTGAGACTGAATTATAGATTTTAGATAGTTTGAAAATTGCGCTTATGTTATTACTGCTAAATAGTTTAATGATTGTAACCTCAACTGTCATGTAAGCAAACATTGTATATTGCGTTTGTAGATATTAATTGAGGTTTTTTATAAATTTTAGAACCCTGAAGAAGCAATAAAGTAAATTGCGAAAGCTTGGTAAAGAGAAAAGAGTACCACTGTAAAATATTGAGTCAATAAACCCTTAAAAATTATTATAAATAGTATACTACAGACTCTTAAATAACATACAAATATATATATATATATATATATATATATATATATATATATATATATATATATATATAATATTTTTAGCAATAAAAGGCTATTTTCAAAGTTGAAAGCTTCATTATCATTGAAGTTTCTTTGTATATCCCAACTTTGTCGAAATCAATGGATAATTGAATATTAAGAATTACCATAGATATCGAACTTATTTTTTTGAAAAAAATCAAATTGGCGTTTTTGTTTCTTTAGTATTCAGAGGAATATTTCTGGCTGAGCATTCACTTCGGAAGTTTTAGTCTTCTTCACCATGAGAAAACCTCTGAATAACTTATGGTAAGCCAGGTGATATTTAATGAGTGTGATTCATATATACATATATACATACATATACTTACATATAATTAATATTATATGTAAGTATGAGGATTCTTATATAAGAATATTTCTTTTTTCTTATATAAGTTATTCTTATATAAGAATAGGTATATTGAAATATTTTTGGGGGCTTTTGTGTGCGAAATTCAAGGTATCAGGAAAGAGTGGTTTTAGGATATGATGTAATCCGTTTTCTGAGTGTTATTTGTTAAGTTTATCAAATCGTTGTATATAGAATTGAGATGATTGATATCTATTCTTTCATTTACTGTGTTTTCCAAATTTTTACGAATGTGTAAAATTTCTAATATTCCTCTTCATTGTTTTTCTTTCTCAGTTACTGCACTCTGTGTGTTGTAATCAAATTCGCGTTTCTTAGTTATTTTATATTATTGTAAGAATTTTTTTTTTTTAATTCAGTGGACCTACAGTTTAACGCCGGTTCCGAACGAGCATTGGGCTTGTAATCGATGAACATTACCCAGCATTTTTCATTATTCAAACTACTTAAATCATAGACAAACACAAACACCCATGCCTTCAGCGGGGCTCGAACCCGAGTTCTACTGCACCAAAGTCGGGAGTTCTACCGACTAAGCTACGGAGGCCGGCTTATGGAAGAATTTAATTCGCGTGTTTGCATATTTATGTGCTTTAATTCGTTCTTCGGAGATTTTTTTTTATAATTTGTTCAGAAGTTTCCTCATGGTGAAGAAGACTAAAAATTGCGAAGCAAATGCGAAGCCCGAAATATTCCATTGAATACTTGAGAAACAAAAAAGCAATTTTGATTTATCTTGGAAAAAATAAGTTTGACGTTTTGACATCTGTAATATATTGGTTTAATATTTAGTAGGTAAAGGGGTTACAATGCGGCATCAGCGCGTTGTGCGAATTCTGTTTCATCTAATTACCAGTTCCTGGAGCACTTATCTGTGGGATCATTCAGTGTGTATTTATATATAAATAAATATTAATATTAAAAGTATAAAGTTATTTCCTAATAATTGAAGTGTTAAATTGAAACGTTACGATATCTAGGTAATTCATAAGATTCAATTATTCGTTAGTTTTGACAAAGTTGTGATAAACAAGGGAACGCAATAAAAATAAAGCTTTCAGAATAGCAAATATTATTGCTAAAAATAAACCTATTTCAAACAGGCAATAAACTAATTTTGAAAAAAGGAAATATATATATTTATATATATATATATATATATATATATATATATATATATATATATATATATATATATATATATATATAAAATTAAAATAAATTAAACTCTTGGCTTAATGTTTCACGATTTATTTAACAATATGTATAGTCAACATGTTTCGAGCGTTAGCTCATTTTCAAGACTGAACCAGTCAGACTGAACCAGTCTTGAAAATGAGCTAACGCTCGAAACATGTTGACTATACATATTGTTAAATAAATCGTGAAACATTAAGCCAAGAGTTTAATTTATTTTAATATTCAATTATGTTTCACCAAGAGTTAAGCGAGAATTCAATCTCATTAATATATATATATACATATATATATATATATATATATTGATATTGAATGATTTATTTATTGCCTGTTTAATATGGTTTATTTTCAATGTTTTCAAAATTCATTTTAAAAATTGAATTATTCATTAGTTAGTAAGATAATAATTATAAACTTAATGTAAAATGGCGAATGCGCCAGCGCGAATATACAACCACCGTAGAAAAGCAAGAAGCTTGGGTTGAAGTGCACTACATTTTTTTAGAAATATGTTTTTTGTGAAGTTCCCAGACTCGAGTATTTTTCTCGTGCAAAATGAAATCTCACTAGAAAACTCCAGTTTCAAATAACTGAACACAGTTATAGACCCGAGCTATAAAATCAAAATTTCGGAATGTAACACAGAATCGTAGCTGCAAAATCCATAAGATATTTCCTTTTTTTATAAAGGTCTCAACAAGTAAATAGAGAGAAGGACGAAATAAGTGCTATTTCAGAAAGTCTGTATGAAATTTCAAAACGTCAACCCATGTTTCAAGTTCTTAAGTTTTACATCACCAGAACTTCCTATTTTTATAAAAAGACGGTCCTATAATTTACTAGAATGAGAACAATTATTTTTCGATCCATAATTTGAATTAAGCTAAGTAGTTTTTAGATTTTCACCATAATTAATTCAAAAATATAACAATATCGTTTCGCCAACACTAAGGCTTCATCAAATGTTTATAATAAACTGAGCTATTTTTCTTTTGTAAGGGAATTACTGAAGAACGTATTACTTGAAGAACCTATTGTAAAAAAGTATTCTATGGTCATTATTCAGAAGAAATATGTTCTATAGCCATTCCCCTACAAAAAGAAAACAGTGTTCTTTGGTCATTCCCACGCACTTCAGGATAAATACAAGCAATCCACAATGTAATAGCTCAGTTTATCATCAACATCTTATGAAGCCACTATATTGGCGGAACGATATTGTCCTGTTTCTGAATTAATTATGGTGAAAATCGGAAAACTACTCAGTTTTTTCGAATTATGTATTCAGATTTTCATCAAGTATCGGTCCAATCGATTTATGACCTTTCTCATCCATCTTCATTACACCAGTCCTTATGGAAAAGTTCAAGTGAGTCCTTCTATTGATTCCAATTCGAATTGGTAATCGATATACGCATCAGAGTTCTTATATTTCAATATTAATTAATGTTTTTCATATAAGTCGATGAAATATCATTCTACGTCTTTCATTCATTCGCTTTATCGTCAATATTATGGAACTTCAAGTAATAATGGATGCATATCTAAATGTTCTGTTGGTAATGCTTTCATTATTAGACATAATTGTGATGGCACGATTCGTTTATTGTATATATTTATCACAATGACATAATGGATTGTTCATAATAACGAGAAGCACTTTGACGACACAATGAGTCCATTCACTAATCAACCATTCCGAATTGATAACGAACCTAAATATTTATAGTTCTCGCACAAAGTGATGACCTAATTCATTTATACCCAATCGATTTTCAGTCTGGTGAACGAATTCAACTATGACATTCGTAATATACTTCGATGCTGGTTATGATAAGAAATATAGGAATAATTGTCTCTCCAATCTCGATAAAGAGTTGAAGTGAAGTATGAGTTTATGAAAATCCTCTTCACCTTGGCTTAAGACTGAAGTCTAGCAGCTATTGATTGAAAGGAACAACCATTTTTAAGTGAATGAAATATATTCTATATCAATGAATTCGATTGAATATTCGCTGGTCTAATATCAATTGAATCGGAAAAAACTCAAACATTGTCAAAGATTCGAAAATTCTTCGACACTCACTTCATTCTCGAAAGTTAAACTAAGTCGAATAAGTGATAAAGATTTAGTTTGACTAGTTTGAACTATCGAGAAAAGGTATCATCATGAGAAACTTGTGAAGCAACAAATTAATTCCTGAATCTTAACCAAGTATTTGCTTCAATTTATATTTTATATTGATTTCCGTGTTTTACATGAAATCGAAAACATTGCATCAAATCATGAATGCGAAGATTCATTGACAAATCAGCAGAAAACTTGAAAATATTGAGACGAAGTATTTGAAGAAACTATGAAAAATATCACTATGGGAACTGTTTGATTTTCTCCATTTCTGTTATCCCTACAAGAAACATTTGGGAACCACGGAAATCAACCAAAACAATCAAAAAAGAAATCATTAATATCAAGCAATCCATCGAAATTGAAATTGATAGCATATTATTTCAAACTGACACTCTATCTTAACGGAATTAGTACCTTGGATGTTAAATATGGGGACAACACTATATCATCATCCCAATCAACAAAGTCTCTTGGAAAACATATATTCCAAGAAATACACACAGACAGAAATTTGAGATGGGCATCACACATTGAGGTCTTATGTAAAAAATTGAGTAACTCATTTTTTGCAATCTCTAAAATCAAGAACATCGTACCTAGAAACTGTGTTATGAATGTGTATTACAGTCTTGTATATAGTCATCTAAATTATAATATTCTGCTGTGAGGCTGCTCTACAGAAATAAATAGGGTGTTCATTACACTGAAGCGAATACTTCGATTAATATTCAATATTTCTCAGCGAACATCTTGTAAACCTATCTTCATTAATAATTTCATACTCACCTAACCGTGTTTATATATTTATAGATGTTTGTTAAATGTTAAAGAATATGAAAATAGGTTTATTGAATTGAATAGTAATCATAAGTATTCAACAAGGAACAGGGATATGCTACTTATTCCTATGCATAAAACAGCTAAATTTGGACACTGTCTCTATTGTCAGAGAATTGAAATTTTCAACCTTTTTCCATCGTATTTGAGAGTACTGAAAGCTCATTTGTTCAAGGGGAGAGTTGAATCTCTGCTCTTAACATAAAAAAGGCATACTTCGTGTGGCAGAGTACTTCGATTATTCGGATGTAGGCAATAATGTATGAATCAATTTTTTTTATCATATGTTTGTATATTTTTTAACACAAATGTTCTTCACCATGTGAAATTGTCTCAAATGCTGAATATCTGTGCGGAAATTTTTTTCCTTTTCTCTTTAATCAAAGTTGTATATTATTGTGAGTATGAATTTAACCAAGATTTTTGTTCGAACCAATATTTCTGCTCGAGGGCTGAATGGAAGATCAGACTCGAAACTGAATTCGATCCTTTTGAGAGCATCTTTCTTAGTAGTAATTATTGTATCAATTGAAATGAATGTAATTTTACAATGAAAGGAATGTTTCTCAATAAATTCATCTTTTTATTATTATCTTAAAAGAGATGTGCTTCATGTTCCAGCCTTTCATATTGGACATGATAACATTTTCTTGTATAAAACTGATGAGGCTTAACAACTTGCTCTCCTTATATTTATTGATAATTTTCGAATAACTATACTGAATATTTCTTTTGTTACAGGAAATGAGATATTTCAAGTTACATCACACGAAATGAATTCCGGCAACCGTAAGTTCATTAATTTTAATTTCTGTTTCTTGTACAGATTCAATCGGCTTTATCGCAATATGTATATATGTGATGTCTCCATTATTCTTCAAGGGATAAATGTTAGAGAAATATTGAAATCGACGTCACACTTTATGGAAGTGCGAGACATATATGTTTCGTTCTCCAAGGAACTCGTCAGTCGCACCACGTCTATCGAAGTGAGGCAACGATTTCAACTCCCAAGCATCTTCTTGTGACTTCAAGTGGAAGACCGTAGAGTAATGAATACTCTACAATTCCATCTATGCGAATCAGTAGAAAACACCTCTCAGATTATAGACACACCAAGCATCGAAATTTCACATATCTTCTATACCCGTAGGTATCTACTGAATTGCAATGTCTATTTGACAAATATCATCGAACGATGTTTTTAAATGTCAATAGGTTGCGTTAGAAGTACGCTCGCGTTTATTCCCGTATTTCAGGGGCCTTTTCGGCGATATTTTTAAGAAAATGAAAATTTTTGTGCTTATGGCACTGAATGAAATATTTAAGAAAATGAACACTAGAACATCCATCCGAAAAATTCAAATTAATCAAGAGAATGTTATAGTAGAGCTAGATATGTGAACATGTACGATGTGATGTCTCCATTATCCTTCAAGGAATAAATGTTAGAAAAATATTGAAATCGATGCCACACTTGATGGAAGTGCGAGACAAATATGTTTCGTTCTGCAAGGAACTCGTCAGTCGCACCACATCAATCGAATGAAAAAAAATATAAATAAAAATAATGAAAGATGCTTGGAGGTTGAAATCGTTGCCTCACTTCGATGGACGTGGTGCGACTGACGAGTTCCTTGCAGAACGAAACATATTTGTCTCGCACTTCCATCAAGTGTGGCATCGATTTCAATATTTTTCTAACATTTATCCCTTGAAGGATAATGGAGACATCTCATTGTACATGTTCACATATCTAGCTCTATTATAACATTCTCTTGATTAATTTGAATTTTTCGGATGAATGATCTAGTGTTCATTTCCTCAAAAATTCAGTGCCATAAGCACAAAAAATTTCATTTTCTGAGATACGTATATATATATATATATATATATATATATATATATATATATATATATATATATATATATATATATATATATATATATATATATATATATATATATATATATATATATTCAATTATTCATAGTAACTACTTAAAGTAGCTACTTCCGCACCTCCATATTTGTCTCCAAGGATCTCGTAAATATTCCGCAAAAGAAGAAACGTTTCACTATTCATTCTCACTTTGCTCCATTTAGGGGTATTCACTCAAATGAGTCGAATTGTGGATTTTGCCATATTTCAACTTGTTTGATGTATATAAAGTGTTACTTCTCAGTTATTTAATGAAAAGTTGAATCAAACTCATGACTTTCAACTCATTGTGAAGATGTTCCGCAAATATTTGTGAAACATTAGGCTGAGAGTTTGATTCAAATTATTATTCAATCATGTTTGAACAAAGGGTGAGCAAACTTCAATCTCATTTTCTTTCAATCATTTTATTTTGTTTATTATTTGTTCCCCCTCGGCTCCACAACCGAAATGCTCTCCTGGATACGGAAGTGTAACACTTCTGGTGAATTCGAGTCAAAACACCTTTAGCTTAATGCTGCTGGTGAATTTAATTTTGCCCATGTTCTTCTGCCGTTCGGTCCGAATTATTAGAGCTATATATGTATCATACCTCCGCTCTTTGAGAAATAATGAAAGTAATAATCAATTATGTCATGTAAGAACACATTTGATGTACCATAAGTATTGAATATGAACAATTCATAGTTAAACTGAAGCTCCATAACTTCTTAGCAGGTACGTCTTCATGGAATATGAAATTCTGTTGTAAAATGGCTTTCTTTGTTGAAAACTCAATTTCAATAGTTTTCGTCATCATCACATAATAATTGACGCTAGCAATATGTTGACGCTGAGCTTGTGAAATTTCGTCACGAAGAACGAAATCTAACCGAACTATAAATCTTAAATATACTCGTACATCGAAACACAGAAAAAGGAGTTTTGCTCAACAAACAGCAGTAATTACAGGAATATATTCATACTGTCATTATTTTTGAAGTGATCAACTGTTTCTGGCTGTGAAACTGACTTTCATCTCTCTGTGTTTTTTGTCTATGAATTGATAACTTCCAATATTCTTTTGTTCCGTTTGCTTACGGACTTTCCAGAAACTGCATTACTTGCTTTTTTATTTGTGAAGATTCCCTTTCATTTCAAACCTCTTTAGGCATTACCGAACAAATAATTGATTATCTCCTCTCGTTTGGTAGTTCCGACTTATTGTGTGTACACGCATTCTAGCAAATCATTTTTATTTAAATAAATACTTAAAAACAATACTGCAACAGGTTGAGGAGGTATATCTGACTCGAAAATATATGGATTCGTTATACGCAATGTAATGGCAAATATTTCAATAATTCCTCAACATTCATAGGACTATTTATTACCCTAATCCATAGCAAGTTGGAGAATTGCAGCATGATCTGGCATCCTATTGACACTTCCTATAAGCGCCATCTTGAGGACATTCAGGGAAAGTTCTTGAAATTCTTAGTTTGGAGAGAGGATAAAGTTTATCCACAGAGAGGAGTTAATCAAAACGAATTATTGAGTTCATTTTAATTAATTTCATTGTAGAGCAGAGAGAAATTTTATCAAATTTTTGTACAAATTACTGCACAACAGTATTGGTTGTCCTGCTCTCTTGTCCGCTTCAAAATTTCGTGTTCCTAGGCATTATTCCACTTAGAGACTCCAAGGACCAATTCGCTATTACAATCCCCCATTCAGTTTATGGAGTCTACATTCAATAGAGTTGCCAATAATTGTGACATTCACTTTGAATCCATAGAAGTTATTATTAGGAGTTATGTGAACAAAATGAATTGACTGAAATGAATAGATTTAGATTGAGTTCTTCGTAATGTTTCATTGAATCCTATCATTTAGTTATTAGTTACTATTTCAGTTTTCACTGGTCTCCGTAGCTTGGTCGGTAGAACAATCGACTATGGTGCGGTAGAACTCGGGTTCGAGCCCCGCTGAAGGCATGAGTGTTTGTGTTTCTCCTGACGTAAGAAGATTAAATAATGAATTCTGCACGGTACTGTACATTGATAACAAGCCTAATGGCCGTTCGGAGTTGAACTGTAGGTCCACTGAATTGAAAAAAAAAACGACGGGTTGCGCTCCGGGAGTGCCGGCAGAAGTGAAAACTTGAATATTAATGTTGTGCATGTTTGAAATTTTGGAATGGTTAGAGAATAATTTTATACGAATTGCTTTCATTATCAGTATAAAATTATTATTATTTATGTGGTGGAATACAATATTCATTTATTGCGCTATCGTACGCAAACATGACAATTTATATTACATTAAAAATTTAACACTTCAGAACTATTACAATTATTTTTCATTAAAAAGTTTATCTCTTAGAAAAATCAACCTCCATCCATAATTTCAACGACTTTTCCATCATCATCTTTACCAGAACCATCATCGCTAATCTCTAAAACTGATACGATAGGTTTATGATAGCTGAAGTAAGAAACGAGCAATTTTGATTCGAACCTATTTAAGTGTCTAATAAAGACCGCATCAATAGTAGTTTTGTATTTCGTTGTGCTAAGATTGCGATCACTTGACATAGTTAAACCAAATTCATTTTTTAAAAATTCAATTAATAGTTGATTTTTATCGTCTGTAAAGTTTATGTTGAAATCTCCATTCAAAATCATAGGCAATTCATCAAAGCTTTTTCCAATTTTTTTTTTTGAAGCAATGCAGATGCGTCATGAAAACAAATGAATAAATTTTTGTACAAGAAGTCTCGTATAGCACGCACCGACTTATCTGGAGAGATGTAAACGGCAACCATAATAATAAACTGATTATCACCAGAGTGACAACGACTTACACAAATATCACCGATATCAGAAACAGTAGCATTAAACATGCTGTTGTATTTCACATCCACATCCATATAATTTGTTCAATAATGAACTGTGTTCATATTTCGATAAATAGCTACTCCTCCCGCTGGATGATTATTTCTTCTGAAACTCGCAACAAAGTTGAAATTCGGAATGTCAATTATTTCATCGTTACCCATATGAGTTTCTGGTAAAATTAACACATTCATCTTTTTAACAAGAGCGTCAATTGCTAGATCATTTAAACTACTAGATCACATAAACTTTGACAGTTGAATGAAAACTGCAATGAAAAATTGAATGATAATCGGATACAATTGTTGCATCATTATTATGATACATCAGTACGTGTTTAATATATCAATCAAGAATCGATAACAATCAAAACGCCCATAGGTCCTATACCAAATTGAGGGGAATTATTTCACCTCAGTGAAATATTCACTGGATTTTTGACTTTTTCACCAAATGTCATGCCAAAATTTCACTACTCATTTTGCCCGCCCGCCGGGGCGTGATCTGAAGCGATTGGGCATAGGACTATTCCTACACATTGAGGACAGTTTTCTGTAGTGTTCGAATGAAGTGTCTACAACGCCTTACACTCCCGCTACTGTTGTCATGAGTAGGAATCTCGAACACTAGGGAGACTTCATACTTTTTTTTCTCCGATAGAGGGAGCTCACATGAATATTTTACTGAGAAAAATTCCAATCAATTTGGTAAAGGACCCTCGGCCGTTTTGAATATCATCGATTCATGATTTATAGATTAAATATAAACTGATGATTCATAATAATCATGCAACAATTGTATCCGATTATCATTCAACAAAATCGATGAATTTTTCGAAACGCTCTTAATATTCACTTTCGAAAGTGATGGCTTCGCTCTCGTTGATAACATTTGTGTAGACAGCTCCCTGATAGTTTATTTGAAATATTTCGATTAAGACTCTCGGTATTTACTAGTATTGAGTAATTTGTGAATCTTGAAACTCTATATATATATATATATATATATATATATATATATATATATATATATATATATATATTATTATATATATATATACATAAATATAAATATGTCATTCATATTCATGATGAAACATAATTCACGAGCTAACTGAAAATACAAGCTAACATAATTACATTTACAATCGGCGTGTTTGTTGGCGTTATAACCATATTATCGACCGCTGGTATAGTTATAATTTAAAAAGTCTATTCTCATATTCTCACACAAGATGTGTCCATTAGATTCCATAATATGTTTTTTGTGTTCGTCATGTTAGTTTTCAAAATAGATAAACTCCTTAGTCGTGCAGGAGTTGGCGATTTTATTTTTGTAACCTTCTCATTTGAGTGAATGAACATTATTATTATTTTATGATTAGAAATGAAACGGTTTCAATGTGTAGTATGTACAATAAGGAATATCTCGAATATCGGTGTACTGAATCCCAATATCATTGATTTTGAAGCTAAGGCTCAAGACGTGTTTAGTTCTGCTATTCGTTTTGAGCTGCTCTAATTCTCTCTTAATGTTAACATTATGAGCCATCATTCATTTAACGATGAAGAGCGATGAATTCGGAATGGAATGGCAAACACTTACGTACAATAATTATGTTCTCTGAAATTACGGCTGCAGAGTTTATTCCCAGAATAAACCTGGTAGAAGGAAAATGGATTTGATTGGGTGAGAATGAATCATTAAGACGACAGATACCCCATTTCGTTCAATAGTTTGAGCGAGGTGCTATTAGACGTTTTATTATGATGATGATATTCAATAACACAATGCGAACGTTGTGGAAAATAATGATTCGTTGCAAGTATTGATCTTTCGAAATTGAAGGAAATGTTCTCAATTAAACCATGTATTAATTGAAACCTTCAAATAAGGAGCTTCGAAGAAGTACACTTTCAAAAAAGCACATCTCTTCATATTTTGCGTATAAATGCAGTCGTTGACAGGTGATTCGAGCTTATTGGCTCTCATCAGAACGGCGTAGACAAGTTCGTATATTTTTTTCCTATATTGACTCAATTCGAATTTTTCCATGTAAGTCATTGAAATATTTCGTGTGAAATGAAAGAGAAGATATATTCGATTCCACACGATAGCAGTTTCCTCCGAGGATCCTCTACTTCTTGAAATTTTGCGTATAAATATGGCACAATATATCGGACAAGATTGGGGAGTGTGCGTTCTGGTAACTGCCGAAAAATGGACAACCTGATATATATATATATATATATATATATATATATATATATATATATATATATATATATATATATATATATATATATATATATATATATATATATATATATATATATATATATATATATATATTGCCTGTTTTAGATAGTTTTTTTTAATGTTTTTAGCAATAGCAGGCTAATTTCAATGTGAAAAACTTTATTCTTGTTGACGTTTCGTTGTATATCACAACTTTGTCAAATCTAATCAATAATTGAAATTTGTGAATAACTATAGATATCAAAATGTTAAATTGATTTTTAAAAAAAATCAGATTCCTATTTTTGTATTTTCACA